>CM053744.1:70313593-70354225 GCA_028658305.1 Pachyuromys duprasi
TAGCAGATTTCTCAAGATCAAAAACAAGTAAATGGCAGAATAAGGAATCCACACCCACATATGGTAGACACGAAAGCCTGCATCCTTAAATAGCACGTGGAATGCCACCACCACCTCATGTCAGCTGTCATGCTGAAGCCTGGAAACACAGACACAAATACTCTCAACACTGGGAAATCCAACCAAACAGACAGAGTATGATCGTCTTGATGGTGGGGCTTTATGATCCTATACAATAGGGACCTTAGTTGGCTTGGTGAATTCAGAAGCCACAACTAGAGGCCACTGCCTAAGGAAGGCTAAGAGCTTGAAGCACGAGTCAGGCAAGGGGGGAACTTGTCAGGGAGCGGCTGTAGGAGAGGGGACTGAGCATAAGGAGTGTGTTTGTCACCATGACTGGATCGTGGTCTTCCTACCAGTGTTTCTCCTGGCACGTTATCCCTCACCCCCATAACTACTATGAATGTCTTTCATGGCTCTGCTTTTTATCTTTGTCTGATTTTCTTGTCACATGTTTATACTTTTCCTCAGACCAGTTACCCATCTGAGCAACTCTTTTTATCCCAACAGGCTACAGCCCCTAAAGTAGGTCTCTTCGGTGGCATCCCTCTTTCTACCAGTGGAGTTTATCTGCCTATTTACGGTCAGGTCCTGCAGACTTTGCTGAACAGTTCTTACTATCTTCACTCCACTCCAGCTCTCCCTCTTTGTTCCCTCGTGCTAGTCATCTTTCTGATCAGGAAACCTTGAACTGCCTTTGATTTCTCTCCCTCTTGCTTTTTCTCACTGTCAGGCCTGCGCTGTGCCTTTTCCAGCTAGATTGCAATATTTCTGTTGATTTCATTCTCGCTCTCTCCCTTCACAAGCACTCTTCTCTACACCCTTGTCATTTCTGTTTAATGAAATCAGACATGTGTTTCCTTAATTTCTCTCTTAGGTGTTGAAGGCAAAACAAAAAACCTTTTACACGGAGTTCTGAAAACAAGAAACTTTTAAACCAAGTGCCTAACATGATGGCTGAAAACAGGAGCTCAGTGAACAGCTTTATCTTTTAAATTGATAATACGGTCACCTATGCAGACTGGATAGAAAGAACACAGAGTTAGTTTTATAATGTGCTTTTTTAAATGAAGTGTTTTGTTTTTTCCCAAGTACTTCATTGTGTGGTGCATCATTCAAATATTTGTTGCCTAGAGATTGTGTTCAAAAGCTATTACAGAAGCTATTGTGCATTGAAGAACTTGTCCTTGATAGAGGAAAGATGTCACTATTGTTATTTTTATTAAGTGCTACAGGGTACGTTGGTATTTAGATATTACTCCAACCCAGATTTTCCCTCCCAGTATCAGTTGGCTCCCTTTATTGTTTTTCTGCTTCAGAGAAAGCAGAAGCTCATACTCGAAGCCCAAGCTCTGGGGTGAGAATATAGAAGGTAAGAGGGTGGTAGGACCCTGGGGAAAGGGCTGGATTGAGGATGGGAAAGTCCTTTGTAACTCTGGGAGTATGTGTGCCATTGTGAGGAAGGCAATAGATTCTTACTGTCCTGGAGCAGACTCGGGGGAGTTGGCCACCCCTAAAAAGGCAATGTCATTGCAAGCAAGGCAAGATGGGCTGTGAGCTTCCAAATTGAAGAGAGAAGCAGAAGGCAGAGGGAATAGTTCTAAAGCTACAGCTGTTTCTCTAAGGAGAGGGGGAACAATGGAATTATGAGCCCTGAAGTGAAAGTGTCAGCCTCACTGTGTCTTGTAGCGACTCAGAGGCAGGTGTGATGGAAATGGCACTGCAAAAATGAACAGAAAAGATGTCACAGGCACAGCTTTGAGTAAGTGACTCACCTGGAATCATGCCCATCCCAAACCCAGGGTTTCAGAACTGATCTCTGAAAGGGCTCTTCTGGAAGGGAAGCAGAAACAGGAGAAAGGGAATTTTCCATACCTTGCATGCGTTTCCATCAAGTGCCAATTGTTGGCCCTTTCAAATTTTATATACAAAAGCAAACTCACAAACTGTATCATTGTATTAAGTTTTCTGGTTCTGCAGGAACGCTATTTGAGTCTTTCAAAAGAGCTTCAGGATTTGGTATAATATTCCAAATTGCTTCAAGTTTGGCAGGGTCGGCTCCAGCAAAGATCACGATATAGTTAGTTCTATCCTTTGTTGGTGGGTTTTCATTTTTTCTTTTAACACATCGTTGCTTCTGCCTCCAAAATGAATGACAACTACTCATATTTCTCTGTTAATTTTGCCTAAAACACAGATCCACAGAGCCCCCCCCCCCCAGCAGGGATTTAAACCTTAGGACTGTACTGCTTTGTGAGAAAAGGGGTTCAGAAGTTGTTATGCTCAGGAGAGCTGGTTCAGTAGCTCCCCGGTGTCCTCAGTGATGCAAACATCTCTCATCCTTTTATTTTGCAACTCTGAGCTGATAGCTATGTCACAGGATCCTGCCTTGGCTCTAACCATCCTGCCTTCTTGTTATGACACTCAAAGCAGAAAGCAAGGGCTAGTGGTCCAAAGGTCTTTCTCAGTAGTTGGGGGTACAGCTAAGTGATAGAGCATGCTGCCGTTCCCTCTGCTTTTTGAGATTGTATCTCTTAGAGCTCAGGATGGCTTCAAATTGGCTACTGTATCTCTTAGAGCTCAGGATGGCTTCAAATTGGCTACTGTATCTCTTAGAGCTCAGGATGGCTTCAAATTGCTATGTAGCCAACGATGACCTTGAACTTCTATTTCTCTCAAGTGCTAGGATTATAGGCATGTGCTGCTTTTCCTGGTTTATTGTACTGCTGGAGATTAAAGGTAGAGCTTTGTGTGTGTTAGGCAAACACCATTAAGTGAGTTGTGTTCCCAGCCCTCAGCATTCACTTACATCTGTGGGAGACCCTGGTTTCACGCTTCCTCACAGGTCTTTCTCTGGGGCAGAGAGATGGCTTAGAGGGTAAAGATGATTTTGCACAAGGCTGGCAACCCAGCCTTGGTTAAATCAACGGAGCCTACTTAAAGATGGAAAAGCAACCAGGCAGCGGTGGCAGCACACACCTTTAATCCCAGCGTGGGGGCGGGGCAGGGGCAGGCACAGAGAATTCTAGGCCAGCCCGGTGTACAGAGCTAGCTCTAAGCCAGCCGTGGCTACGCAGAGAAACGCTGCCTCAGAAAATCCAAAACAAACACGCGAAGGATGTGTGCCAGAAGCCTGTCTCCTTCAGCTTTTACATAGGTGCCGAAACACTTGACTACATGAACCATCTTCTCAGCCCATAAAAAGAATTTTTGGGCACTTGTTGCACAACAGCACGAATTACTTGTAAACTTCAAGAGTCATTAGATGGTTAATTTTATGTTGTGCAATTTTGCTACATTCACTTCTTATTTTTGAGAGAGAGTCTTATACATACCAAGCTGACATCAAACTTGCTATGTAAGATGATCTTACACATCTTTTTGTTGTTGTTTTGTTTTGTTTTGAGACAGGGTTTCTCTGTCTAGCCTTGGCTGTCCTGGACTTGCTTTGTAGACCATGCTGGTCTCAAACTCACAGAGATCCACCTGCCTCTGCCTCCTGAGAGTGCCAATGTGCCCTGTGATTTTACGACACTACTGCTTCCCCCTTCAGAGTACCAGGATTACAGGTGTGGACCACACACCCAGTTTTTATGCAGGCTAGACAAACACTCTGCCAGTCGATCTATGTCTCCAGCTTAATTGTACCATAATTAAAACATTTTAAAGTTTTTATTTACACACGAGCACGTATATTCACATACATTAATACTTGTAAAAAATTTTAGGTCTACTTGGTTTTGTTTTACACATGTGTCTTACTTGAATACATGTTTGTGCACCAAGTGTACACAACATCCATGAAAGCCAGAAGAGGGCACTGGATCCCCTGGACCTGGAGTCACAGATGGTTGCGAGCCACTATGTGGGTGTGGGGAATGGAACCTGGGTCCTTTGGAAGAGCAGCCAGTGCTCTTAACAGCTGAGCCACGTCTCCAGCCTCAGAACAGAGTTCTTAAGCCGTGTTTAGCATTATTCTTCCCCATTTTTTAAAGGAATAGACTATAAAAATTTCAAGATATGAAATAATTATATGAAAACGTTTATATCTTTGGAGGCAGAATTTAAGCTTATTTAAGAATTCTAATTGTTGGGCTGGAGAGATGGCTCAGAGGTTAAGAGCACTGGCTGTTCTTCCAGAGGTCCTGAGTTCAATTCCCAGCAACCACATGATGGCTCACAGCCATCCACAATAAGATCTGGTGCCTTCTTCTGACATGAGGTGTACATGCAGACAGAACATTGTATACATAATAAATAAATAAAATATTTAAAAAAAAGAATTCTAATTGTTGAAAAAGTAAACCTATAAAGTACAGAAATCAAAGCTAAATTTCTTTATCTGGATTATGCAGAATTTATGGAAATAGATAATGAGATGGATCCCCCCCCCCGCCAGTGGTTATAAATATCCAATATCAGTTTATAGACTTGGTGCAAAATTAAATAATACATAATTCAGAAAGTAGTTATGATATACAATAATTTTAAAGATACATTTTTACGTTGTGTAATACAGATATTTATTCATCTATTTAGAGACAGGGTCTTTCTACATGCCCTGGCTGGCCTGAAGGAACCTGACGTGTGGATCAGCCTCTCCTTCCTGAGTGCTGACAACAAAGGTGTGTACCACATGCCTGGCTTCAGGCTAAATGTTATGCTGTCTCCAGCTTACACACAGTGCCATAAGTAAGAGAGGTTTGATTTGGGGCTTGTTTGTTTTGGCTTTTAGTTCCATGTGAAAGCTGCGTTGAGCCTGAATTGGTGGCGCATACCTTTGATCCCAGTACTCAAGAGGTAGGCTCAGGTAGATCTCTGTGAGTTCCAGGCCAGCCTGGTCTAGATAATAAATCCCAGGCCAGTATGGGCTGCATAGTGAGACCCTTTCTCAGTAAGTAAGTAAGTAAGTAAGTAAACAGTAAAAACCAAAATAAGTTTATATGATTTTTGTGCTGTGTCAAATTCATGGCTGCAGTTCATGTGCTGGACCACAGGTTGGACACACCTGGCAAGCCTTTCCTTTACAGTATTTGGAGTGACTAGTGGTCAGAGGAAGTGCCCTTTAAAGAACTGAGTTAAGGGCATGTAAAGTCAACTGAAGACAAGTCAGCTGCCCTCATACAGCTGCATCATATAGACATGGGCTTCTTATCATTTTCTTTTCTTTTTAGGGTCTTAAAGAATAGGTCCCTTGTGCAATGTCACTGATAATAGTTATAATTTGTTTTATTGAATGTTTCACATTATTAAATATTATTAAATTTACTTTCATTATTTTATATGTACCAATATTTTGCCTGCATGCATGTTTGTGCACCACATATGTGCCTTAGGGATGTAAGAAGAGGGCATTGGATCCTGACAGTGGAGTTACAGACCGTTGTGAGCTGCCTTGTGAGCGCTGGGAACCTGGGACCTCTGGAAGAGCAGCCAGTGAGCTATTAACCACTGAGCCATTTCTCCAGGTCCCTGTTCAAATTTTTAAACGAGAAATAAACAGTAACACAAAGAAAGAGGGTCTCCCATTGTTTTATGCCCCCCCCATCATTGTGAGACAGTTGCTTCCATATTTAGCTATAGTACTTTGTTGGAGTGTATGGGAAGTCATCTGGGCGTCATGCCCAGTTTTTTTTTTTTTTAATTTTTGTTTATTTGTGAAGTGTCGTAGATTTTGCTGCATTTATTAGATTATTACTGTTATTAGTTGTTGCTAATGATATATCATAATGTGTTCTTATCCATCCAGCACTGAAACAACTGAGTTCCCTCCTGAGAGCAATCTTGCACACTGCTTCAGTCTGAGGAAAGGCTCAGCAGTGGCAATACTCTGCAATGAATATATCCCCCGACCTGTGGGTCTTTATGCCTTTTCTCCTTTGCGTATTCTGCTTGTAACAGAGGCGGTGTCCCTTGCCATTCGCCCACACTGTGGCTTTTCCTACCTCTACAGTTTTGCTCATTTCATCTTTACTCATCTCTCTGTCAAAGCCCCAGGCATCTTCAGGGAACGACACCAATCTTATTTCTTGCACAGAAGCTTTCCTATTCACATCGACCTTATTCACAGTGGACAGCAGCACGCCTTTCAGCATCTTCCTGAGTCACAGAGCTAAGTGCTGTCTATATCACTGACACCATATTTATTTCTGTCTATTTATTGTGTGTGTGTGTAGCAGGTGGGTATTCCTGGGAGAGTGCATGTGTCCCTGTGTGTGTGTGTGTGTGTGTGCATGTGTGTGTATACCTTAGTTTTTGAAACACTATCTCTGACTACAGTCAAAGGGTTGCTAATAAGTTTAGGCTGGGTGGCTAGTGAACACCAAGGGTCTACCTGACTCTCTTTCCCAGTGCTGGGATTCTAGGTGTGTACCATCATGCCTGGCTCTTACACTTCCACAGCAAACATCGTATTGACTGAGCTATCTACTAAACCACTCTAAGTTTTCTCCAGCTGTGGTAAAACCACATAAAGTTAACAAAAGTGACCAACTCAAGTCACTTCTAAATGTATGAGTTAGTAATGTTGGTATCAGCTCACCAGTATACCATGATCTCACAAACTTCTTCCTCTTATAAAACGGAAACTGGGGCTGGTGAGATGGCTCAGCAGGCAAAGGCGCTTGCTGCCAAGCCTGACGACCGAGTTTAGTCACCGAGTCCCACACTGTGAAGTGAGAGAACAAACTACTACTCCTGCAGGCTGGGTGGAGGCTGTCTTGAGGTGAGGTTCTGATCTCATCAGTAGATGATAAGCCTGGGACCAGCTCTGCTGAAAGTGGACAGAAAAAAAGAAATGATGAAAGACGAATAATAGCCAACCCTTTCATTTTTTTTCTTTCAAATGTTTTCTAACCTTTATTTTTATTTTACATGTATGGGTGTCTACACCATGTTCGAGTAGTGCTCAAAGAGGCCAGAAATGGTGTCACATCCCCTGGGATAGGAGTTGCCATGTGGGTGCTGGAAATTGAACCCAGGTCCTCTGGAAGACCAACAGATGCCTTTAAGGGCTGAGTCATCTCTCCACCTCCCAGGGGCCCTTCCTTAAGGAACACAATTAAGTGGCTCTGGCCTGTGGTGTTGGTTGTGGCTGACACTGCTTTCCTCAGAAAGTGGCTCTACTTATCAGAACCCTGGGCTGGAGCTGGGGATGTGGCTTGGACCTTGAGTGCTTGCGTAGGTAGCATAATGAGCCCCGAGTTTGACTCCCAGCTCTGCATAAGCCAAGTGTGTTGGTACTGGCCTGTTAGCTCAACACTTGGGTTGTAGATCAGGAAGATCAGAAAAGTACAAAGCCATTCTCAGCTACCTGGTGAGTTTAAGACCAGGCAGCCTGATAAATGAGACCCCATCTAAAAAGAGAAGAAAGGCACAAAAACATCCTGTCTTCAGAAGATGTGTGGTCTGGGTTTAATCCCCCTAACTTTGCTCAGCATCTGCTATCACAGATTACTGTGCCTCCCTTAATTCTTCTAATTCTGCTTCCTTGTTTGTAAATTAAAAATGGTATGTGTAACACTGAACCCTTGTAAAATTTTTATATCTATTTATTTAGTGTCTGTGTATGTGTGTACAGATGTGTATGTGTGCACATGCATGTCACAGCACATGAGCGGAAGCCAGAGGACAAGTTTCAGGAGTCTGTTCTCTCCTTTTGTTCTGTGGGTCCTGGGACTTGAACTCAGGTAGCCAGGTTTGGTGGCAGGCTCCTTCCCTGGCTAAGCCAGCTCTTTGGCCCTATTGTAAGAATTGTATAATGCTGCAAAATGGCTGCCACATAGTAAACACTTCATAAGCAGACTCCAGAGATGGCTTAGTTGGTGAAGGTCTTATTGCACAGGAATGAGGATCTGAGCTTGTTACTCGATGTGGGTGTAAAATTCTGCAGCATTTGGGAGGTAGATACCGGGGGATCCATGCAGCTCACTGGCCAGTCAGCCTGCCTGAACCAGTGAGCTTGGATTGGTTGAGAGACTCTGACTCCAAAATTAGATGCAGGGTGATTTACAAAGATATCAGCTATCAATTTTTAGACTCCATACATGCATGCGCATACACACATATTATAATGTGTGTGTGTTTGGTGGGCGGTGGGGGGGGGAGTCAGAGAGAGAGAGAGTGAGAGAGAGGTCAGTGCTGGTTTCGGTACACAGGGCTTTAATCTCAGTACTAAGGAAGCAGAGGCAGTTGGAGTTCTCTGAGTTCCAGGCCAATCAGAGCTCCATAGTAAGAGAGACTCGTTCTCAAAAATCCCAAAATACAAAGGAGCAAGAAAACAAACAAAAAACCAAACCAACCTGAGAGAGGTAGTGGGAGGCAAATACTTTACAACGGCCAATTAAACAACATCAGACCATTTAGCTCTCATGAAATACGCACACTTTCCGTGGTTCTGTTACCTCTCCTTCATTGGACTTGAGCACAGAACTGTCCCCCATCTATCTGTGGATCTGAAAAGCAAAACAACAAAGGATCAAGAACCCGGGGTGGGGGAGGGGCAGTGAGGGCGGTAAGGTGGCTCAGCAGTTAAGCTGCTGACACATATTTGGTCCCCAGCACACACATGGATGCTCTCCACGGTCTGTGACTCCTCCGGATCCAGGAATCCGACACCCTCTTCTTGCCTCCACCAGCACCAGCTCCAGCTCACATGGTATACACACATACACGTAAGCAAAACACTAATAAATCAATAAAAATTAATATTTAAGCCTTTGCTTAAATTACAACGGACTTTTCTTGTCATTTTTCTGTAAACTATACAGTACAGCACCCACTTATTTTGTATGATGAAAAATCCATCTGGAGATGACTTAAAGCTTGTGGAGGCGGGGCCCTACAGCAGATGCTTGACTGTCAGGCATGGGGTCTGAGGTTGATCCCTGGCGCGGCAAGATAAGTAAGTAGGTACATATCTGAGAGGGTGTGTGGATAGATCCTATGCAAACACCTCACTATTTTACCTCAGGGACCTGAGCATCTGCAGATTTGGGTATCCTTGGGGTATCTTGGGCCCAGTCTCCCATAGATATTAAGGAACTATTGTTTACTCAAAGATTTCCTTCAAAAATAAAAAGTCAACAGATTTACAGAGATGCTATCCCCTCGCATCTCCCTGTGTTTCCCACTCCTGCGTAACAAGCCATTCATTAAAATAGCAGCCGTCTTGCTAGGTGGCAGAGCAACTCATCTGGACTCCACACAGCTGAGGCGGTTACGGTGGTCACGTCCAGGGTGGCCCATTTTCAGCACTGGCACGTTGGCATCAGCTCCCAGCCAGGAGTTTGATCCAGGTATCAGTTCAGTTTCTGCTCAGCTGACTTCCTCGGCCTCTGTTGCCAGTCTGGTTCTCCGTTATCTTCCCTGTTGGGTCTTACCATGGAGATAACTCGGGCTCTTTCCTAGCCTGCTGACTCCATGGGAGCTGGACTGTGAATGTGGCCATTAACTTCCTACCTATTGTCTCAGAAGAGAAAGCTATCTGGGAGCTGGAGCAGGTGACTTGTGCTGCATCCTGTGGGTTAAAGTGTGTCAGACTTAAGAAAGACTTGCACAAGCACTTAGCCAAGACATATGACAAATTGTCACACCGTTCACCTGACCCGATGCTTAGCCCCTGCTGATGCTTGACGGAGAATTCACCAAATCCCCAGTTGCTTCTAGTAGCATTGAGAAAACACAAGTGAACAGCGCGTACTGGATCCTTGCCCAAATGGAACACACACTGGACACTGACGTGATTTCCTCGTCCGGTGACTGTGGGGCTGTGAGAGTGGTGGGTTCCAGGGATCGAACATGCATTCATCCTTGTGCAGCGCGTGCTTTGCTTTGCCCGTCGAACCATCTTGCCAGCCTGCGAGTAAACTATTAACGAGCAAATCCGTGTGTCAGCATCGCAATGTGTAGTACAGAGTCCCTGCAGAAGGAAGAATCCGGTGTTGTGTGTGTGTGAGTGTGTGTGGTCTATGGTGGAGTCCTGCTGTTCTTTCCTGCTGGCTAACCTCAAGCCAATACAAACAGCAGTAGGGAGGCACCCCCTGCTGCATTCAAATCTATGTTTAACTTTTAATCTTGAGGCGATCAGAAAAATACTGAAGGGATCTCGCAGGGAGAGAGGCCTGAGCTGTCCTGTCCCAGTCTCAGGCAGTGTCACCTTCCAGTTCTGGGGCGGTGCCAGTGACTTCCCGTTTCTTCTCTCCCTGACAAATCTATTTTCCTTTCAGCTGTGTTAGCACAGAGCTTTCTCTGACTACCTTTCAATATGCAAATGACCTTGAATTTTCATTTGGAGAAAATGATAAATGAAAAGAAAGAGTGCTGTAACCCAAATATGCTAAAACGTTCCCAGAAAATGCTGCTTAGTAGTCACTTGTAGTCACTGTGGAATGGACTTCTTACTAAATTTTGTATTCAAAGTAGGCATTCTCATCAGTTGGGTGATTCCCATTGTAAAGGAGTGATGGGATCTGGGGATGTAGCTGGGTCAATCACCACCAGCTGCCCTTAGCACAGAAACCAAGAGTGACAAATGAACGTGCAGTCCTAGCACCCAGAGGGGAAGGCAGAAGGATCAGAAATTTTCTCCCTCTCTCTCTTGCTCTCCCTCACTCACTCTGTGTGTGTGCCAAAGAAGGAGGGGAAGAGAGAGAGTAGAATGAATGCTAGGCAACTTCTCTACCACTGAGCTGCTGCTGCAGACCCACACTTAAGCTTAGCAGAAGAAAAAAAACAATTCTGAAATGCAACAAACCCTAGATGCTACCTGGAAAAGACTATCCTCCCAAATCTCCATCCTCAGACTTAAACTTTTATTACTCACACACAGACACACACACACACACACATTTGTGAGAGGCGTAGTGTGTATGTGTGTGTGTCTATACAAGTGCCCAGGTCTGTGCTGAGATCAGAGGACAGTTTGCTGTTAGAGTTGGTTCTCTCTTTCCACATGTGGGTCGGGGTCATTGTACGCAGCTCATCAGGCTTAGCAGCCCGCGCCATTATCCTCTGATCCACCATGTAGGCCTGTGCACTCTGATTTTGACTCTAGTTGGTCTCCTCATTGAAAGAGAGAGCTGTAGAGCAGATCCTTCCTCCCACCTTCATGACTTAGGAGGTCAGGAGAGGGAATTTGTAATTTCTAGTAATTTCTGCGGCAGCTAGGCCCTGCTGATACAAGTGCCCTGTTATCTGCACGACAGACCACACACTTTCCCTGTTTCTGGATTAACACTTTATCACTTGATATCTTTCCCCTTCTCTTCAATTTGTAACATCTCTTCATCTCTTCTCCCAGCTGATACTTTTGCTTCAGGATTCACTAAGAATCTGGGTCTGGTGTACTGGAGAGATGGCTCAGTGGCTAAGAACACTGTCTGCATTTCCAGAGATCCTGAGTTCAATTCCCAGCAACCACGTGGTGGCTCACAATCATCTATACTGCGATCTGATGTCCTCTTCTGGCATACAGGTTAACATGCAGCCAGAGCACTCATATGCATAAAATAAATAAATAAATCTTAAAAAAATCTGGGTCTGGAGAGCTAACTCAGTAAAGAGCAGTGGCTGCTCTTCCAGAGGACCAGGGTTTGATTCCTGGCACCCACATGACAGCTCACAATGGTCTTTAACTTTAGTCCTAGGGTATCTGACAGTCTCTT
This sequence comes from Pachyuromys duprasi, assembly GCA_028658305.1. NCBI lineage: Eukaryota > Metazoa > Chordata > Mammalia > Rodentia > Muridae > Pachyuromys > Pachyuromys duprasi. The sequence goes on from CM053744.1 coordinate 70,325,317, forward strand.
CTGGTTTCCTTGGACATTGCTTGTGTGTAGGGGTACAGACATACGTGCTAGCAAAATACTCATATACATAAAAAAAAGAGACTGGGAATGTAGCCCATCTGGCATAGTGTTTTCTCAGCATGCACATAGCCCTGGTTTTGGTCCCCCATTCTGCATAAAAACAAGCCATGAACACTTCTGGGATCCCAGCATCTGGTAGGTGGAGGCAGTATCAGGAGTTCATTCCCTGTAGGTTTGAGGCCAGCCTGGGATAGAATGAACTGTCAAACAGCAACAGCTCCTTGGAGCAGCCACATGCTCTGCTTTGGCAGAGAGAGCGCTAAGTTCACGCAAAGTTCAGGTTACTGGAAAGAAATGGATAGAACTGGAAATAAAAATTATACTGCATGAGCTAACCCAGACACAGAAAGACAAACACTGTGTATTTTCTATCACATGTGGATGCTACTTCCAAATCTTGAGATTTGTGTGTCTAATTTGTAGTATCTGTAGAAGCCGGGAAAGGAGAGAGGAGCCAATGGGGCAGAGGATGCCTTAAGGAAAGGAAAGTATCAGAATATAAGTGGTTTGAAAGTAGGGAAGGGAAATGCTGAGGCCAGAGGATTTTAAGGTGGGATTGAACAGGAAAGGGGGGAGGTGGGGGAGGGGTGATTATTGACCTAAGGGAAAGTTGTAGGAAAAACCCACGTGGAAACTTACTACTCTGTAAGCTTTTACAAAATATAACCTAAGAAGCGAAGCATGGTGGTATACATCTTTAATTCAGCACTTGGGAGGCAGAAGCAGGAGGATCTCTATAAGTTTGAGGCCAGCATGGTTTTTGTAGTGAGTTTCAGGATAGCCAGGGCTTACAGAGAGACCCTGTCATGAAACACACACACACACACACACACACACACACACACACAGAGTAGATGTGGCTCAGTGGCTAAATGCAAGTATTATTCCCACAGAAGACGCAGTTTGGCTCCCAGCAGTCTTATCAGTTGGCTCACAGCTGCTTGTAACTTCAGTTCTAGGGGATCTGATGCTTTCTTCTGGCTCATTGGGTACTTACTCACATGTGGTACACATACCTAAATGACTGAGGTTCTGTGCACGCACACTCAGGTCCACATACATTTCAAATAATCGTAAAACTTATGTTTAAGTTAGGCGGTGGTGGTGCACACCTTTAGTCCCCAGCATTCCGGAGGCAGAGGCCGGTGAATCTCTGTGAGTTTGAGGCCAGCCTGGTCTACAGAAGGAGTTCTAAGACAGAAGGAGGAACCCTGTCTCAAAAAACAAACAAACAAAAAGAAGAGGAGGAGGAGATATTCTGAATGGCTGTGGCTAGATAATGCCATTCCCAAAGGTTATTAAACATAAATCCCATTGCCAGGTATGAAATACCCCCTGATGCGTTGCTAGTCAGGGCAACGCCGAACAATGCAAGGCACCTGAGGTTCCTACTGATGGCCCAGCAGAACTAGTTGATAAGGTCCCATTGCTGAAGACACCGCCTACCTTCATTATAAGATGTAGAGAGTTCAAGCTGGACCTCAGCTGGAAGTCTCCGCCCTGCTGGCCAGCTATCACAGTGCCAGATGGTGCTGTTCAGGCTCCTGGTTTTAACAAGCTGTGAACCACGCCATTCTCCCAAGAGAGATGTGGTGCAATAGCAGCATGACAATTGTAGAAGTAACCACTGGTCTGTGACTGAGTCTGAGTCTTGCACCACAGGAAGGAGCTCATATTTGGTACTATAAACCCAGTCAAAAGCCCGTAGCCACATATGTTAGCCCTATCGGGGAAACTTACTGTTGGGTGGCTACATTGACACAGCTCTAAACTTCTTTCTAAATAATTATGTTCATACCCATAGAAAAGTGCTGCTCCCAGCTCTAATCAGAGAATTTTTCTTTGCCGATGACCCGTGGTGAATGCAGAGATTCATGGCTGCTCTGGGTGCTGGAGTAGCAACTGAGTGAGTGCAGGACTCAGGACTCATGTCATCTAAGGCTCAGGGAATATCATAAAGGAGGTGGTGGAAAGAAAGGGAAAAGGCAGAAAATAGGTAGGGAGACAGTCTGGGTAATGCTATCTTCTGGTCAAGACATGAGCTCATAGCAGCTGAGGATTAGGGGAGCCCACTGGACCTGTCCCTAATCAGTGAGGAACTTGGGAGAGGCTCTTGAGATGCTACCCTTTCCTGCTAAACCACTGGCTACTGGAGGATTTGGGGAGAGGAAGAATCATTGTCTTCAGTTGGGTACCCACAAGTGAGCCCAGCAGGCTCCAAACCCATCCAGGGTCAGGAATCCAGTGAGTCACAAAACCAAACAGAAAGATGTGAATGTGAGAAATGGATTTATGGGGAGGAGCAGGACAGATGGGAGGGAGGCAAGAGAAGCTGGAGGGTGGCCATAACTGGATTGACTGTATACACACAGGAAACTGTCAACAGGCAAATTTAATAAAGAATATTTTTTTAAAGAAGTATGTCCATCCTTGAAAAACCAAACAAGTAAAAGGCCCTTTAGCTACCACCCAATAAGGAGAAAAAGCAAGGGTCTTCTACGAAGATGGGTTTGCATGTATATAACATGTTCAGATCGCTTTAAATATTGGTTTTCTGTATGGTTATCATATGGAATAAAAGCTTTGAGAAACAAAATTGAAAAGCTGCTGGGGTTTATCTCCTGGGAGATTCCTTGTCTTCAAATTGTTCCTAGATCTATTGTAAAGTAAAATAACGGGGTGGAAGCTCAACTGAGACAGGGAAATAAGAAGAGAAGGGGGCACTCACATGGGAAAATAAATTCAACTCTGCAGCAGTTATCCTGATGAACAAAGGGTCTCTGTCTGTCTGTTGTGATGGAGAAATTCCATAGAGTTGATTACAGCTGTCAGCCATCATGGTAATAGGGAGGATATATGAGGTGATGTCATCTGCATTGCATTCTTGTAAATAAGTGATGCTTTGGCTGATGGGTAGAGATGAAATGGAATATGAGCAGAGTGCTAGCAAGATTCAGCAAGATCCTTCTACCTAAGACATAATGGGGATTTAGAGTGTCATCAGTAGAGACTGAGAAATGTAGTTTTTACAGAGAAAATTGAGATGTCATTGACACACTTTCTGAATGGGTATGGTATGTGAGAAATAAACTAAGGAAGGATACAAAATTATGATTATTATATTTTCCCTTTATACTTTCTGTGTTTTCTGAAAGGTCACCATGCCTTAATAATTTACAATGTTGACCAATGTAAATTGTTTTGGTGGCATGCTCCTATAATCTTAGCAGTCTGTATATAAGAAGAGGCAGGAGGATCTCTAGTTCCTGGGTAGCCTGGGCTACATAGTGATACATGTTAGATCAAGAGTGTGCATAAAAGCCGGGGAGTGACAGACTGGCTAGATCCCAGGGGAGGACATTGCAGCCAGCCCTGAGGAGACAGGATGAGCTGGGGTTGGATGGAAGGGAAGGAGGTCCTCCCCTGTTGGTGGACTTGGAGGGGGCGGGGAGGAGATGAGGGAGGGTTGGCGAGGGTGGGAGGGAATGGGGGGGGGCTGCGCATGGGATGCAAAGTACCTAACCTGTGATTGATAACAAAAAAAAATGAAAAAAAAAAAAAGAGTGTGCATAAGGTCCTGAGTTGTATTCACAGCATGTGGGAGGCAGGGAAAAAGGAAGGGATGGAGAGAGAGAAAGAGAGACAGAGACAGAGAGAGATACACACAGAGCACTAGCTCACAGTGTAGAAGTGTAGACGTATATAAATGTTCCAAACAATCAGACAGTTTACTGGGGCCCATGGGACAGCTCCACACGTAAAGGTGCTTCCAGCACAGCTCTGAGAGCCTGATTTTTACCTCTAGAAGCTGTGTAAAAGTGGAAGGAGAGAACTGACTCCACAAAGTTGTCCTCTGACTGCCATCCCGCATGCCTCAGCACAAACACCCACCCATGTGTACACCTACAATAATAGTAAATAAAATATGTTTATCCTGCAGCCAGGTGTGATGGAACACTCAGAAGGCTGAGCCAGGAGAATCCTGAACTCCAAGCCAGCATTGCCTATACAGGGAGACCACGACAGGGCATGGTGATCATGCCTGTAATCCCAGCACTGGAGGCAGAGGTCTACAAAGCTCATCTAGGACAGTCAGGGCTATTACACAGAGAAGCCCTGTCTCAAAACAAAGCAAAACAAACAAACAAACAACTAACAAACCAAACAAAAAACCCATATGTATAAGGTTGAATGGAAGTATAGCACAGGAGTAGAGTGTGGGGACCCTTAGGTTGAATTCCCAGCACCACAGCAAAACAACAACAAAAAACCCAAAGCCCTCAGACAAAAAAGCTGTATCAATAAAGCAAACTATATATTAAATTTGTGTATGTATGTATGTATGTGGGGTGGGTTTGAAACTTTCACCTTTAAGAATGAAATCCTGCCATTTTCAACATGGATGGCCTGAAGAACACTGTGTTATATGAAACATTCCAGCCTCAGAAAGACATGTGACTCACAGACAAAGCTGACAAGGCACATCATTTATAAGCACAAAGCAGAATGGAATTCTGGTGAGGCTGTGAAGCAGATGGAGAAAGGGGACAGATGCAGAGTAGATAAGGGGTTCCAAAATACAGCTAGACAGAATAAATTAGTTTTGGGATGCAACAGCATCCTCAAGCAGCTTACACATTTTTATTTATTTGTTTGTTTACTTTAAATCCTGATGGCCGCCTCCCTCCTCTCCTTCCAGTTCTATCCTCACACCCCTTCTTCTCTCTTCCTCTTTCCAAGAAGGGGAGGCCCACCATGGCTACCAACTTGCCCTGGCACCTCAAATTGTAGCAGGGCTAAGTGCATCCTCTCCACTGAGGCCAGGCAAATCCAGCAGAGTCACTGGAAAAGAAAAGACAGGTTCTATACCACTCCGGTTCCCTCAGCATGGAAGCAAGCTAGCAAACAGGGACCAGAAGCTTGATGCCTGATAGTTCTTCACACTGAGAATTGCAGCTATCGTTTTAGGCATATCTCAGGACTCACCCTTCTGTGCATATTTTTCCGAATCTTACAGGTTGAATCAGCGTGTTTTGCTGTCTCTGCCTTTAGAAACATTCCTTGCAAGCAGCAACAGCTCGACTCACTTATTTGGTGTTTTCAGATGTGATCTCATTATCAGTGCCTTAGTGCTGGTCTCCAATTCTTCATCTCTAGTGCTGGGATCACAGGCGTGCGCCACCTGCAACTGCATCTGGCTTTAACTTACCTCTTTAATGTTTATAACACAGAAGACTTAATTTTTATTGCTCATGTAATGAGTAATTGTTTCATTAATTCCAAGATGCCGTCTCTAGTAGCAAGCATTGTACCTTCAGCTTAGTGCATGCCAGGAAGCTCTCTGTTCCATCTTCTGCTTACCTGTAACACGTTGTAGAGCATGGGCCGTATTTTATTCACCTCATCTACAGTGTCTAGTACCATCCCTAGAACACAAGGTGCATTTTCTGAATGGTTAAATAAATGAGGTGTGTATGTGTGTGTGTGTGTGTGTGTGTATGTGTATAACCCTTTTAAACACATAAAATCCTCCGTTGCACGCTGGTTCTTTTAGCATATTTTATTTCTCAAATTCTTACCACCAACCTGCCGCTTTTAAATGTGTTTAGCTGTCAGCATTTGTAGTCAGGGCTGTGTTCTGATGAAAAGAAAAGAAAAGCAAAGAAGATAAAAGAAAAAGCAAAATCCAGAGACAAACAACTCTTATCGAAGGGTGAAAACATTGTTCCCTTAAGGAGTGTTATTGCATGCGAGAAGGACTTTCTCCCTAGCAACCAGCATTTGTCATGTGCCTCTGTATCAAGACAGTCTCCTGTCTTACCCACCCTGTCAAAATGCAGGGAACCGTCTACACTTTGCTTCAGTGAGTGATGACTTCCACCATGCTTTTCTCTAATAAGCAGGCTTTCTTCTTTTCAACAAGCCTGGCATCTACACACTCAGACCTTCTCAATGAGCCTCGTTCTCAGGTGGCCATCTTGACAAATCCTGCTAGGGGCATAATCTCTCCTGGACCTGGAAGTGGGCCATGTGCCTAGGATGAGCAGGACTCACTTCAGCTCTCAGTAGGCACATCAGTTTGTCACATACAGTGTATCACTGCTGACTCTCTCATGGCTGGGCCATTTGAATATGTAGTATAAGCAGTCAGCCTAGTTTTATTATCTAATCTTATTATTTTATGTCACTCGGACTTCATTACTCTCCTTGGATGTATGTTATAAGTTCGATGGTAAAACTGGCATTTGATTTGGGTATGGTGGCAAACACCTATAATCCCAGCACTTGGGGATTCAGGTCACCCTTGGCTACATAGTGATTTAGAAGCAGCCTTCTCAAGAAAACCAACATTGGCATTGGTTTAATGCTTCTGAAGCATTTTCCTGGCTTGCTGAGAGTTATAATCTAATATTATTTCAAGTCTGGATGTTGAATATGTGACCGCTTTATCTACATAAATTATGGTCAGAGGACAGAACACATGCTTAAAATAGAATAACGTGATAAATGCTACACGCAGTGGAGTGTGTGTGTGTGGTGTCGGTTGTTGTGTGGTATATGGTGGAGCGTGCTTTTGGGATGGGTTGAAGGAGACCCTTGATAAGGCTGGTTCAGGTTGACTGAGGCCTGAGTCTTAAGGGCCTTGTTTGCCTTGATAAGGGGAAGTTTGGTCACTATCCTTTGGACTATTATTACTTCTGGTGGATTTGTAAGTAGAGGAAGGAGGTTCATGAGTTGATTCCTGTTGCTTATTCTTAAAACAGTGTAAAGCTGAAACTGGAGAAAACCTCTTAAAGTAGAATGCCAGGCAATGAGAAAGCCCAAGGCAAAACACAGGTAGGCTCTGGAAGGTTTCTATGACAACAGTTCTCATGACTTGGAAGGGTCACTATACTCTCTACCTCTGAGATCTATGCAGGCTACCATATCAGGTTAAGGCCGTATGTTTACCTTGCTCCTTTGCATGAAAAAAAAGAAAATTGGAATTCTATCTTTCCAAGCTAGAAAGGCAAATCTGTCCATATCAGTTTGTAAAGGGCTTAGTCATTGACACTGTTGCTAAGGAAATGGCTTCTTTCAACAAAGTCTCAGTATTCTAAAGGGGTTTTATGATCATTGCTTTCTATCTAGAAAAATAATATCAAAGTATAAATAATTCCTTTGACTGACAAAAGCATTATGGTAGAATTCTGTATAAGTAATTATTATTTATCCTACATAATGAAACAATTATTATTTACATATTTTCTTCCAATTTTACTTTTTTTTTCTTTGCTTTGGTTTTTTGAGATAAGGTCTGATGTAGCCCAGACTGGCCTGAAACCCCTGATTTTCCTGTTTCTCAAATGTTGGAATTATAGGCATACACCACCACATTTGGCTTACATGTTGTTCTATCTATCTATCTATCTATCTATCTATCTATCTATCTATCTATCTATCTATCTATCTATCTATCTATCTTTAAAGACAGGGTTTCACTGTATGGCCTTGGCTATCCTGGACTTGATTTGTAGTCCAGGCTGGCTTTAAACTCACAGCAATCTGCCTCCCAGAGTGCTGGGATTACAGGCATGTGCCAGTTCCATACTGGTCCTTTATTATTTTTTTTAATGTGTATTTTGGGGGGGCTGATGATGTAGCTCAGTGACAGAGTGTTTACCAAAACATGTCCATGTCCCTGCGTTTGGTCCTCTGCTTCAAGAAAAAAGGAAAGGGTTTCCTGTTTATTTGTTTTGTTCTGGGCTTGTTTTTGTTTTAAGACAGTATATCTCCCTTGCTGGCATGGAACTCACTGTATAAACCGGGATCATTTATATCTGAAGCTGAATCTGCCTGCCTCTGTCTTCCCAGGGCTGTTATTAAAAGTGTACACTGGAAAAGTATTTTTTTTAAGTATTTTACAAATACTTGTAAATGTTGAGCACTAGGAAAAAAAACGTTTTTTTAAGAAATATATTCTTAAAAGAAAGTGAAGCTGGAGAGATGGTTCAGTGGTTAAGAGTACTAGCTGCTCTTTTAGAGGACCCAGGTTCAGTTCCCAGCATCCACATGGCAGCTCACAGCTGTCTGTAAGCCTAGTTTCCGTGGCTGTGACACCCTCGCACAGATATACATACAGGCAAAACACCAAGGCCTGTGTTTTCATAAAATTGAAAAACTATAAAAGAAAAAAATAAAATAAAGTGAAAATCATTTATTGTTTTGTTTTTGTGCTTCTGTGTCATTTGATTTCGGACACAGGGTTTCTGTATGTTGCCCTGGTTGTTCTTGAACTCACTTTTTAGTCCACGTTGGCCTCCAACTCAGAGATCCACCTGCCTCTGTCTCCTAAGTACTGGAATTAAAGGTGTATGCCACTGCAAATCTTAAACTGAGTTTTGTGTGCATGCCAGTCATCAGCATTGGAAAGGCAGATGCAGGACGATCAGGAACTCAAGGCCACCCACAGCCCTTTAGAGTGGGTTTGACGCCAACCTGACTACAGAATAAAAACGTAAATAAACAAAAAGTGCAGATCTCGCCGGGCTGTGTGGCTCCAGTCCTTAGTCCCAGCACTCTGGCTTTAATCTCTGAGGCCAGCGTGCTCATGGTCTACAAAACAAGTTCCAGGATGGCCTGGGCTACACAGAAACCCTGTCTTGAAAAACAAAACAAAACAAAACAACAAACAAAAAGTGCAAGTCATTCAATACTTCAGCTTCCTTCCTATGAATTGTTTAGTTTTTTTGAACTGTCCATTGAATAACCAGGAACTGTGGTCCTGTATTAAGTAGGATAGCGCAGAAAGATTTACCTAATGGCCATAGAGTATTTTGCCATGTAATAGCTATGTCCATTTTTTCCCCTTTGAGTTTGGTGTTTCAAGCATTCTTGTGTTTCTTGTGTAGCCCTGCTGTCTTGGAATTTGGCTGCACCTGCCTCTGCCTCTGGAGTTTGCCCTTAACGCACAGGTACAACACATACAACACAACCTTACACACAGTGTTGATTATTTTTTAAATAGTTAAAGTACTGTTTGTAATTATGTGTATGTCTATGTGTCTGAGTGAGACTATGTGCACAGAAGTGCGAGTGCCAGGCAGGCCAGAAGCTTCAGATTCCCTTAGACCGAAACTTAAAGACTACTGTGAGCCAGCACAAGTGCATCCTGGGAAACCAAATCTTGGTCCTCTATAAGAGCAGTTTACATTTCAAGTGCTGAGCCATCTCCAACTCCCGGCTTTCTTTCTTTCTTTCTTTCTTTCTTTCTTTCTTTCTTTCTTTCTTTCTTTCTTTCTTTCTTTCTTTCTTTCTTTCTTTTTTCTTTCTTTCTTTCTCTTTTCTCTCTCCCTCTCTTCTCTTTGAACATAGTATTAATTCTGTCCTCTCAAGCACCTAGCACACCTCAGACCTCATGTTAGCCTTTTAAAGGAATCCACTGTGTCCAGTTATTTACTAACTCTTAACAAGACAGTTAGCCGGGCTGCGGTGGCACACACTCTTTATTCCAGCACCCAGGAGGCAGAGGTGGTGGATATTTGTGAGTTTGAGGTCAGACTGGTGTCTGTAACAACTTCCAGGACAACCTGGAAGAAACCCTGTCTTGAAAAAGAAACAAAAAGATTTAGGCATTTTTTTGAGTTATACGTTTAGTGACAAGGTGGGGTGTATGCATGTGTGTTTTCAAAAATTAGAACAATAGTGAAATTACTTGGTAAGAGCAGGGCTGAAGGTATCGTGTGTAGTGGTGCAATCAAAGCTAAGGCTCTATCTCAATTTCCTCCACACTGAGGAGGAGACAAAAGAAAAAGAAGATGGCTCCTAAGGCCATCACCTCTGATGCAGATGACACAAGTGTCCAAATAAGTTGTTATTGGAGGTGGTGTTGGAGCAGAGCAGGGGCTTAGAAAACAACTTTCAGATGTTCTCCATGCTTTGCTGGGTAAAGGACATCTTTATCTTTCTTGTATTGATAGAACACAGAAGGAAGATGGCACTAATCTTAGTCTATGGACATTCTTTCTTTACTCTTAAATAATATTAGCATTACCTGAAGGTTAGTAAAAGGGAAGAATACCTTAAATATTAGTCTGAAGAAAGATTTTCATTATTTCCCCATAACCAAAATAGTTTGAATGTGCTAATTTAAATTTCGAGCATACAAAATCATGAAAACAGCAGGAAGCTTCATAAAATTATTCTTTGACTTATTCACTATCAAGAAAAAGTGCCGTTCTTTTTATTATATTCTGTAAATACTTCCAATGAACTCTCAATGTGCAATTTTAAATAGTTGTGAAGGCTACGACTATAGTCATACGTTTGCAAAATTTCTAGAACAGTTGCAGTTTGTGTTGTTATTTCAGGAGTTGAGGCCAGATAACAATGGCCTGAGATTCCCAGCAGCGTCCCTTCTTCCCATTTCCTAGGAGAGGGGAGCTACCCAGGGACAGCTTTGAAGGCTGAGGAATTCCCAACAGGCTGAGTTACAGAACAGCATCAACACCCCGAGGTGATACATTCTTCATCCAGGACTCTGTGGGGATTTTTGCAAAGTGAGAAATTCTTTTGTATCTTTGAAACCAAGCAAATCAAAGGAATTTCTTTTAATCTGATTTAGGTCCAAGCCAGTGAGTGGCGTTAATAAGGAACAAACACATTAGCACCAAAAGGAAATGATAATTAGAAACCAAATCTTAATCCGTAGCCCACTGGCTGAGATCTCCAAAGCTTTCGCCACTGGATTTTAAATGTAAAAAAATCACATTCAAATGTGCAAGGGGATAATGTGCTGTGTATTTGCATGTGAAAATGGATGGGCTTCGTGCATAATTGGAGAGCTGAAAACCTTTTGTTGGGGGAAAATGGGGTTCTAGGAACTGTTGCTTTGGGGAGAGAAGCAAAGTTTTATGAAAAAGCAGTACAATTGATGAACAGATTTATTTTCAAATTGAACATTAAATATTAGGCCTTCATAATTAGGCAAAATGTTTCCGACTTTAAAGGATTTGCTTTAGTGGTGGTTCGATCATGGCTGCTTCTATTTCTTAGAATCTAACACCCTTCTTGATGCTGAGAGTTAAAAATAAAGGACAGAAAAAAAAGATGACAGAAGTAGCAGAAGAGGTTAAATCAGGCCTTAACCCTTAGAGTGGAAAGGAGAAATAGTGTGAAGTAAAAGGAAAAGAAGCTGCCGTAGAGTTCCCAAGGTTGATGTCATCAGAATATTCTGTGTATACAGCTGGTTACTAGTTGTCTCTCTTATGGACATGAACTAGTTTTAATTTCATTGAAAAGATCCGGCAAGCCTAGAGACTGAGGTCTACGCCGGCTGTTGAGAGGTAGTCAAGGCTCTTTTCATAACTGAATTGTGCTTGTGAGCCATCCTCTGCATGACTCAACAGTATTGGTAGCAATCAGAAAAATGTCATTTTTGTGTAACGTACAATGCTGAAAAAGTTCTCTTTAAATTAAGATTATTTTAGTCTTCTGAAACTTGTATCTAGGGCTGACTTTGATTTAACAGCTTGTTTTCTATGTGTGTGCGTGCATGCATGTGTGTGTGTGTCATTCTCGGGCTCAAAGTTACAGCCCTTAAGAATGTTTTTGAAGACTTTCCCCCATGTTTCTAAAATTTACAAGGTATGCCCTAGGAAAACTCCAGGGTTTTCATCTGAAAATAAACACCGCCTCAGGTGGCACACACCGACATATGTACATAAATCAAAATGAGTTAAAAACAAAACAAAACCCAAACCTCACCAGCCTGGCGGTCGTGATTTTTGCCTGTAATCATGGCACTGTGCAGGCAGAGGCATGTGAATCTCTGAGTTTGAGGCCAGCCTGGTCTACAGAGCAAGTGGCCGGGCAGGCAGGACTCCACAGAGAATCAAAGAAATAAACAACAACAACCACAAATGCCCACACTCACAAAGATTAAAAACAGAAAATAATATCGTTGTGGATTAAAGTGGCACAAATTAGAAACCAAATGCAAGGTAGTTTAGCAGTGGTAGGTCTGATTCAGACTGGTAGACTAGGCCATGCTAACAAACCTGGTGTAAGTCCCTCTCCCCATAGTTGCAGCTAGAAGTTGGGCCCTTGTACATGTTAGGCAAGTGCTCAGCCACCTCAGCAATCCTCAGCCCAACATATTTCTTCTCAGAATGTGCCCTCAGTTCCTGAAGAGGATTTTTCACACTGTTAAATTCTTCTTTACTGAAACATTTTGTTTTATAGTTTGCCTCGCCTTTGTCTCTTGGCTAGCAGTAAGACCACGTTAATTTGCTGTATAGATCATCTTCCCGTTTGTTCTCACTTCCTATCCCCAGCATATGGTGGAATTTAAGTTTCTTGTAACATGCTTTTGTTTTGTTCTGAGAATGGATGAGTCCAAGATACTTAAAATATATGTGTTGGTGTGTGATAAAGTAGGACCTCTGAATACAACTTGCCTCACAGGCATTTTGAAATGTGCTCTGTTAAAAAAATTTTTTTTGAGTTTTTGTATGTTGCCTATATTGTGATATTTTGGGATTATCCAGAGAACCCTGGGGTATCGGTGTGCATCCGCACAGCAAGTTTAAGTACTTTCCACTACTGGAAACAAGAAGGTGAGGTAATCAATTGAAGATAGAGTAGTTGAAGACAGAGATAGTCTTTTAAAATGATGTGATTGTGGGTGGGACGTGGATCCATGGTGTGGTACCTGCTTAGCGTTCTCAAGGCCCTGGGTTTGAATTACAGACCACAAAAACCAAAAGGACTATCCAACATTGGACTCCTTCTATTTTTTTTTTAATTAAGAAACTTAAGAGAAATCTCCCCAGACACAAGTTTAAAATTACTCAGTGTTTTGAAACACAAAGCAAATTAAAAACAAACAAGCAGACAAACCTTAAAGCCTTGTTTGTTTCCTTGCTTTCATCTGTAGCGCTTTCCTCCTCTTATAGGAAGCAGATATTTAGGAGGTAAGGTTCAGGTAAACTGAAGAATAATCTCGGTAGAGATTAGTGCTTGGAGGAAGCTGCAGACCCCCTGTCTTTCTCTATTGTATTTGTGACTGAGCACCTCAGGAAAAGTTAAAAACATGCCTGGGAAGTCTCACACAGATGTTCCCTAAGTAGGAGATACTGACTAGCGATGTTTCAGGTATTATTCACTTAAAAGTCTGATGAATCATTGGAGCAGTGGACTAGGATCAAGCACGTGCCATTGAACATTTGTTATTTAGTACCTTTTTCACGCATATGTTTATCTACACACACACAGAGAGACATACACAGCATCTACTCTGCCCAACTCTGTTATCCACAGCTTTGTGTACACAAGTTGCTGCACTCCTATCACATCAACACAGAAAGCAAAGTTCTCTCTTTGGCCAGGCAAAGCAGCTTGATGAGGCTTGGCTTTGAAAGGGACCGATGTGGTCTAAGCAGTAGGCCTGAGATTGGAGAAAGGCCATTTCAGATAGAGACCTGAGGAGAGCAGGAAGCAGCTTGCTATGAGGTTTTGTGGGGCAGAACTGGTGTGAAATAAAAGGCGGCAAAAGAAATAAAGTAATCGTAGCCAAGTTTGAAGAGTGCTTGATCAAGGTCCAGTTTCTGTGTCCTCTAGTGTTGGAGCTCAAATTAAAAAAAACAAAAAAACCCCTGTTGTTTACTATTTAATGGCCTAGAAAGCAAGGGCTGTCTTTTTTTCTCATTCCTATCCGGATCCTGTGATAACTGGGTGAACGTGTCCACGCATATCTCCTAAGGAGGGTTGGTAAGGTGAGGAACAGTGAACAGATTAGTGTTTAGTGCCCTGAACACTAGAAACAGAACAAGGCTCTGGGCACACTGTGGCACATAGAGAATAAAACTCAGAGGACTGGTGGGCAAAATATTCACTTTCTCGCTCCTGGGTGCGAATGAGTGAGGTACACCTTTAATCTCAGTACTCCGGAGGCAGAAGCAGGTGGATCTCTGATTTTGAGGCCAGCCTGGTCTACTGAATGAGTTCCAAGACAGCCAGGGGCTACACAGAGAAACCTTGTCTTGGAAAAAGAGAAAACAAACAAGCAATCCCCCAAAACTTTTTAACTTTTTGGAAGGGAACCTGCTGTGCCCTGTACCGTGCTGGTTTTGACTGTGTGTGTGTGTGTGTGTGTGTGTGTAGCTCAGTGTGGGAGTACTAGCCTAGAGTCTAGAAGGCCATGGATGCTACCCCCAGTACTAGAAAGAAGAGAGAGAGAAAAGGAGAAGGTGGTAGAATTAATGTGTGTCTCTGGCTTTAATAGTATTTATTTATTTTGGGTTCCAAAAAGTAACAAAAACATTTTGTATTATATTAAAAACAGCTACAATTTCGGTTTATCTCGCCTGGGTTTCCCAACCTTCCTGTAACATTCCTCAGCAGTCACTTCATCTTCCATAAGCAAAGATCCCCCCAACTCCTCCAACACCTCTGCCAGGACTCCATATGCAGATGGCCCTCACTTCCTACCTCAGAGATAAGACCGCTGCCATCTGGCGTGAACCCCCTCCACCCACTGTGCATTCTTGCCCCTAAGGTTTTGCTAAAAAGTTTTCTTCTGTGGCCCCAACCCACCCCCTCACTTCTGATTCCATTCATTTTACCCCCTGCTACTTAATCCTTCTCATCCTTTGGTGCCTGGCTTAATCCTGGCCTCCACAAACTTTCTACCAGCATTTCCTGGCCACACAGTGCTATCTTCCTTCTTTGAGCTTTAGTGAGGTCAGCCATAAAAAGTCCTCTGGATCACCAAAGTGGTGCACCTTCAGCCTCTTCTGGTCTAACCCTCTCAGTTTGCATAATGACTCATCCCTAGCTCTTGCCTGATTTGGGACCAGGGAAGATTCTTATGACTAAGGGCTCTAGCTGGTGACTAGCTCAGGGGTAGAGCAATTTGTTTGGCTTGGCCTAGGCCTGGTTCCGCTCACAAGGGTCAGTGTTTCTTCCATTCCAAGGATTGACAGACACCGGGCTGGCCTTAAATTCCTCTCCTCTGCCTCCTCAGTGCTAGCCTCCAGAGTGAGCCCCACCATTGCCAGGCCAAGAGCCTAGTGCTGGGAATTGAACTCAGCACCTCACAGTTTGCTATGCAAACACTCTACCAGTGAGCTAAACTCCCAGCCCTGTCCTCCATATTTCAAGAGGCTGTGCTTCCTACTGCCACAGTACCATGGAGGAAGGGGCTGGCCTAGCTCCAGGTCTTGGGTAGTGCCTCCAGGCATTGTGGTATAGCACCTGGAACAGGAGGTTTCACCCAGGTTAGGATGAAAGACTTCAGTGACCACCGAGGAATTGCCAGGCCGCCTTCCTTGTTCTGCTTCTGCACTCCGTCCAATGTATCATTGCATCGCTGAAGTTGTGAGTGCTTTTCGAATGATGCTTTTCGAATGGTCACAGGTTCTCTGTTCCCTAAACTGTGACCTTCCTCTGGAACAGTAATTAGACCCCACTTAGCGCTGTGTCTTTGCCCCACCACCACAGCCTCTCTCGCCCAATTATTCATTTATTGCTGTAAAATATTGCCGTCTGATGATTCCTGAAACCTTTCCTAGTTCAAAATTTCTCCAGCCATTGTAAAACTTGCAAGTCAAGAACGGAAGCAGAAGACTTAGAGCTGGCAGGCAGATCCAGGTCCACATTAGATTTTTATTGTTTGGGGGCTTTCCTTGCTGGGAGAGGGACGACATTAGATTCATATCAAAGTATAAAAGGTCTAGCTTCAGGCGAGATTATACCCCGAGCCTGCTTTCCCTTGGAGAACACGCCCCTCCCCCAGCCAGTAGGATCAATCCGATTCAGCTCCTTGGTCTCACATCCTTGTGACTCTTGCCACACTGCCCTGAGTTTACTGCTCCTGTCCTAACGGTGCCTGCCTCCTAACTGGCCAGACAGGGACCTGGTGAAAGAGAGACAACTGGAGGGATGAAACAGATACAATGATATGATAATATCAGTGTCTCCAAGAAACAGACACTATAAAGAGGGGGGAAAGGAAGACCCCTGGAATTAGTAATCTTGGAAGTGTAGGGGAGAGAACCAGCATCCTTTTCTTATCCGGTGCATCACAAAAGGCAGATGTACAGAGGGAGCAAATGTACCCAACCACAGTTTAACATGATGCTAGAGGTTTCAAGAATGAAGGCTCAAAGACCCAGGGGGATTTTTTTTTTAGTGCTGATGGTAATGAAGAGTGTGCAAGGGGTCGTGGGGAGTATGGTTGGACTAGGTTGGGGCTTTGGCCTCTTGGTACTAAATTGGTGCTACTTCAGTAAGACCTGTATGAACGCCATTCCTCCCCTTGGGGAATAGGAATCCGCACTTCACATAAGGATTTTCCTGAGAGAATGCCACCTCTCTTTTCTGCTGTGGGTTTTTAGTGCGCCTCAGTTCAAAACACTCAGGATGACAAGTTGCCAGTCCTGGGAGATCATGTCCTGGACCCCTTCTAATGAACAACAAAGATGAGCTGGGCATTACAATGCCTGTAGTCCTAGCTCTTGGAATGCCAATGCAGGAAGATTGTCATGGAATTAATTCCAAGCCAGACTGGGCTACAGAATGAGTCTATGCCCACTCAAGCAAAGCAAAACAGCTAAGTTTATTAAGCACATAAGAAATCGACTGTGCTGTGCGCTTCTCAAGGTAGAGTTTGAAAGTTTCTTTCCCACTTTGACCCTATGCAAGGTATAAAATTATCACCCCCATTTCACACATAATGAATCTGAGTGAGGCTGGAAAGACAATAAGCCATTTCATTTTGTTGAAAAAGAACTAGTGATTCTTACTTTTGCCCCCTGACTCCAAAGCTGGCATTTTAATCTACTAACCTCCCCTGTGAATGGAAAAGGTGAGGATTAGAGATGAGGACTGATTTACTCAAGCTTATCAGAGTCCGGGAGTCGGGCCCAGGCCCACCTGATAGGAATGACTGACTGGGAGCACATGGCTATCCCAGAGTGAGCACCGATGAACACAGAATGTTATTTAATTAATTAACTTATTTTCAAAAATACTTATCTATGATTGTGTGTGTGTGCGCTTGTGTCATGGGGCAAGTGTGTAGCTTCATACTTTGTGTAGTCCTTTCCTTCCGTGTTCATACGAGTTGTGAGAGTTGAACTCAGGTCATCAGATTTGCACAGCACGTGTCCTTACCGGCTGAGACATCTAACTGGCCCCATTTATGCTTTAAAAAAAATGATTTATTAGGCTGGAGAGATGGCTCAGAGGTTAAGAGCACTGGCTATTTTTCCAAAGGACCCAGGTTCAAATCTCAGCAGCTGCATGTCTGTTCACAACTGTCAGTAATTCCAGTTCCAGGGAATGTAATACCCCCACATAGACATCCATGGAGGCAGAACACCAATGTAAATTTAAAAAATAACTTATTTTAACTTTGTGTATATGTGCATGTGGGTGCCCTTGGCGTCAGATACCCTTGAACTAGAGTTACAGGCATTTCTGAGCTGCCTGACACAGGTGTTGGGTTGACTCTGAATTCAAAGAGATCCATCTGCTTCAATCTGGGTATGCATCTAAGGGTGACCTAAAACAGTCTGTTTTTTTTAGACTTAAAAAATTCTTACTTACATAAAATCTGTTCATCCCCATCTTTTTTCTCCTTCCTTTATTTTTTGTTTTGTATGGACAGTATGTGTCAAATCCAGGTTACTATGCTTCCAAGCACATCTTCCATTACTGAGCTGCACTCCAGCATAAAAGATATTTATCACTGGGACATACTGTGCATACAAAGAAACACGTTATACACTGTGATACACATTTGTGTGAGTGTGAGAGACTAACATTGTGTGAGAGAGTGGCAATGCTTGCAAAACAATTTTATAAAAATATTTATTGGGAAAGAAATTAGGTATCATGAAAGCAGTTCTGAATTTATCTTCATCATTTGACAGATGGTTTCAAGTGGCCTAGGCAGGCTTGAAACTCACTATGTAGCTGAGGATAACCTTGAATTGCTGCTCCTCCTGCTTCCACATGCACCATACCTGGCCCAGTTCTAAATATCTTTTGACACTAACTTGTACTTAAGATTTTGTAAAAACTAGTTTTTGTTTGTTTGTTTTTATGCCTTTGACCTTCTAGTGCCATCCCATGGCAGGAATTTACTCTTAAACCTGTTAAGCATTTGTTTTGCAAATGCTTAATGACTTGATATAGCTTAATTCTATGCATATTCAATATCTCATTAGGGAAAATTAAACTTGCAAATCTATAGAGGAAGTGCTAAATTGGACTTAAATAATGACTTGTGGAATCCTTTTGGAATACTGATGACTAGTCAGTTCATATAAGAAAACACATTAAAAAGAGAAAAATACTTGGGCAGAATCATCCATTTGCGCATGTTTATAGACCTGTGCTCTAGTTCAAAGCCAGTCTGTGTATTTGTTACATTTGCAGGAGGGATTCTGACTATGCCCCCCTGTCTCTGTTTTCTCATTCATTGAATGGGGATACCAGTACTTTACCATGTATTACTCTTGCAAATTAGGTGACCTGTATAGTTATAAACCGTTAGTTTTGTTTTATTTCTCTCTGTGCAGCCCTTGACGTAACTGGAACTCCCTCTGTAGATCAGACTTGGCCACTGGCCTCGAAATCAGAGTTCCTCCTGCTTTGGCCCCTGGAGTTCTGGGATCAAAGGTGTGCAAGTGTGCACCACCACACTTGCTGAGGCTGAAAGCCAGTTAGAGTGGCTATTTGCACTGATCTCTGGGCAACTGCTTAGCCCTTTCAGAAGTTTAACTAATCAAGACTAAACTGCAAAGAGGCCGCACACAGGCCCCACAGTCCAGTTTCTCAAAGCGAAGGGGCTTGCCCTCGGACTCTTCATTGTTGCCTTCTCTTCACCAGTCTCCTTTTGGCTTTCTCATCGTAGGGCCACAGAACGCTTCTGTTTACCTCTGTGAATCGTCCTTAGGACTTTGCCAAAGCGCATCATACAGGGATTTTTTCGGTCCCTCTTTTTATACTGAATCTAGCCTTAAGGGCCGACTTCCTAGCTAGCTCGGCTCCTGGAAGGTAACCGTCAGCAGCTAATAATCCTCAGTGCCTTCGGGAACACAGGGCTGCTCACCTAGGAGCTGAGTCTACAACTTCTCCCAGATTTATCTCCAGACAAACAGGAGCTCCTTCTGTGGAGAAGAAATCATTCCTTCCGGGCTCACAGGCTTATCGCTAGGGGATTTCCTGTATCTCTTGCACAGTCTTCGTGGCTGCACTCTCGGCTTCCTTTAAGGCCAGTAATGGAAAACCTGTGCGCAGCTGTGGAGACTCAGTTGGAGGTCAGAGGTCGGTACAGGGATCTGCTGCGTATTAAGAGAACTGGCCTCGGGGCTGGAGAGACGTTTCAGAGATCAAGAGCGCTCGCCACTCGCCACTCTCGCCGAGGATTTGAGTTCAGTCTCTAGCAACCCACGTCGGTGGCTCACACACACTCCAGCTTCCGGGGGATGCGATGCCCTCTGCTGGTCTCTAAGAGCATCTGGCAAACAAATGCACATGTATATGCATGTATACATAAATAAAAATTAAAGTATTAAGAAAAGTTAGCATCTCATTTAGATCATGGCATTTGCAGGCATTTCTGAGGCAAAGCTGAAACCTAAAAACACTGTTGCTTTCTCTTCCAGGAGAAATCACCTTTCTTCTGTCTTCTGTCTGTTTCCCAGCCAGTCTCTTCACTGGAAATGCTTTGATTTCTTTATTTTAAGTTAGAGTGAGTAGTGAGTGGCGACCAGGCCATAGAAAGCAGGTGCAGCGGCAACCATCTGTCACCCCAGCATTTGGGTGGTGAAGAACCAGGATGGAGGAAAGGAATTCTGAGTCTTCCTAGGCTTCACTTGGAAGCCAGCTTGAGTTACTCAAGTTTCTACCCCAACCCTCCCCACCAAGTTTTGTCAATAAAACAATTAAAGAACGTGTGAGTGGCTGGAGATTCAGCCCAAAGAGATGTGTTTGGCTGGCATGCACAGTGCCTCAGCACTGTAGGGTCCTGTTGGGAAGAGGAACAGCCGACTGCAGCGCAGTCTGATTGCATTGCGTGGATGCTCACAGGAGTTATGAACCCTGTAGTCCTGAACTTACAAACTAACCAGTGAAGACCGAGGAAATGGTGTGGGGGCTGTAAAGCTACAGTGAGGCTTAACCAAGCCAAGGAACTGAAAAGGTGATTAAGACTCGGTATGCACTGCATTTATTGCTGCACAGAAACCATAGTGAGAGCCGTGATTCCTGCCTGGGAGGCAGACAGTAATGTAGCTCATTATAGAGTGATGCCTAGCAGTCTGTTGGAGCATATCCAGGGTGAGTCAGATGCTTCGAAAAACACCTTTTTTCGATCCACATTTTGCCAAAAGCCAGATCAAATTCACTTCCTCCTGAAGAATTAGATCAACTAGGGTGATTCGCACACCAGGTTTGGAGACTACCATTTGTTAGGCCTTTGTGGATCCTAGGAATTTGTAGTGTTAGACCCTCCATTTTAGTTCATACCTATCTATCTATCTATCTATCTATCTATCTATCTATCTATCTATCCATCCATCCATCCATCTATCAATCTAGCTCTATTGTTTATTTAATAACTTTTTAGCCTGATCCCAGTCACCTTCCTCCTCTCCTCTCAGTCTTATCCTTACCTCTTCCTTTCCCTATTTCCCCTTTTCTTTCTTCTCAGAGAAAGGGAGGCCCCCCAGCAGTACAAAACCACCCTGGTACCTCAAGTTGCAGCAGGACTGAGCCTCCTCTCTCACTGAGGCCAGACTAGGCAGGCCAACTAGAGGAAAGGGATCCAAAGGCAGGCAGCAGAGACAGCTCCTATGCCCACTGTTAGGGAACCCACGTGTTGATCAAGCTGTACATCTGCTACATATGTGTGGAGGGCCTAGGTCCAGCCCGTGCATGCTCTTTGGTTGGTGGTCCCGTCTCTGTGAGCCCCCATGGGCCCAGGTTAACTTGCTGTATGGGACTTCTTGTGTGTCCTTGCCCCCTCTGGCTTGGCTCCCTCCCTTGCTCCCACATTTCCACTCCCAGAGAGCATCTTTCTTTCAGTTGCTTAAGGCCTCAAAGCAGCAGAACCAGGAGCGGTGCTGCCCCCTAGGGGAATTTAGGGAAGCATGTGACACTTTGAGTTGCCATGTCTCTGGATTTGGGTTAGAGTTTAAATGCTTGCTTTTCCTGGGTTTCCAGCTTGCACACACAAATTTCTGGGGCATTGGCTTCGTAGTCACACAGCCCCGTTTCTGTTTCTTTATGTACACCTGCATGTGCATTTCCCACCGATTTTCTTTCTCCAGAGGACTGAGAGGAATCACACTTTTCTGGACGACTACATCAGTGTTTCTACTAGGGCTCTTTTCTCTCCTTTCCTATCGATGCTTTATGAAATGATAACAAATTGTTTACTTCCTCTCCTCCTCTTCCTCTTTTCCTCTCTCCTTTCTCCTCTTCCTGCTTTTCTTTCTGTCTCTTTGCCTTCCCCCCATGCCCTCTGACTTGTGCAGACATAAGTTTGGGTGAGAATATTTTGGGTTCTGTCTGTTTGTCCCTTTAAAAAATGAACAGAGTATCAGAAAACATTCAGCTGCCTTCATTCCGTTCTCCATCTCCCTAGTAAGTACAGGATGTTGAGGGGGATTCCCAGGGAACACATGGGGGCAGCGCTCTGGAGGGCCCAGGACTGGGAACAGATGGTGGAGAGCTATCTTGGGGCTGTTGAAATGTCACTGAAGGAGCATTGGTTGGGAAGACATCATCTCCGTGTCTTGGTGTTTCTTTGGAGTATCCCTTTGTGGATGCCAAGCTGTTTACTCTTCAGACTTCCTGTAGGACAGCAGCATACGGCACAGACACATTTCCAAATGGACAAAACCCTGGGAAGCTTACTGTTCTATTTCTATCTTGGTGGTGTTGGGAACGATGTAGCCTGAGACCCACTGTGGTGGGAGTGAGCAAGTGACTCATCCAGTGCCAGCATCTTCTTATTACAATTACTTTTTACTAGTGCATATTAATTGTGTGAAAAATGAGTTTTCTGTGTACTGCCTTCTTTTGGTCTGGGGCCCTTGGATGAATATCAATGTGGCCTCTTAGGCAGCACAGGTGAGGATGATCTATCAGAAGGTGGTTCATGCCAGTAGAGGGGGAAGCTGAGAGGAACATGGAGGGGGAACAGTGAGAGTTCTTTGGGGTCAAGCAAAGGCTGCTTCATTGGCAGTGTGTCTGTTATAAGTGCCCATGGTGAGACAAATGTTTGATTTCCTTGTGTTCTCCTGCATTTGTCTTATCCTCTTTGGCTTTTCTTTCTAGACCACAACATCTCTCTATGTAGCCCTGGTTGGCCTAGAACTCACTGTGCAAATAAGATTGGCTTTGAGTCACAGAGACCAACCTGCCTCTGTGTCCAGAGTACTGGGACAAAAAGTCATGCACCACCACTCCTGGCGATAGACCACAATTTAATACGTTATTTCAAGCCACCATTCATTACCTGCAGTGCTGTTTTTCAAGAGCGTGGGTGACTTTTCCTAGAAATACATAAAGAAGTCTCTATTTATCCGAGATAGAGAGGACACTGAGAGACAAGGAAAGGATTCTCTCCAGGACCAGCCCGACCAACCAATGAGTTTAGTGGCATTTCTTACAGAGCATGGATGACTCAGAACAGTCCTACCTCTGCACTGTTTGCCTTTTAAGGTAGCGGTCTTTGGAACCTTGAATCTGGGAGCAAGATGAGCGCATGAGGATCTCATTGTCTTGGGAGCCTTGAGTCTTGTGACTCACCACTCTTCCCCTACCAGGGAGTGCTAAGAGCCCCGATCTCCTGAGCATCACAGCAGCTCTGCTTCAAGCTGCTGCTGATAATGTCCAACCAGAAGAAATGGCCACTCAACATAACCTTGCATGTATCAGATTCTCTCTCTCTCTCTGGTCTTTTCAAGACAGGGTTGTTCTGTGTAGCCCTGGCTGTCCTGGCTATCCTTGTAGATCAGGCTGGCCTCTAAATCACAGAGATCCACCTGCCTCTGCCTCCCAAGTACTGGGATTAAAGGCATGTGCCACCACCATGTAGCCAGATTCTCTTTTTAAAAGGATGCTTTTGTTATATTAATGAACTAACTACGTAACTAACTAATCAGTGTGTATGTTTGTGGGTTTGAACATGCCATGGGGTATGTGTATAGAAGTCAAAGGACAGTTTGTGAGAGTCAGTTCTCCCCTTCTGACATGTGGGTTGGGGTTGAACTCAAGTCATCAGTGTTGGCGGCAGGCCCTTTTATCTGCTGAGCCATCTCAGTGCCCCTGAACCTGAATGTTTTTATGCTACATTTTTATGAGAATTAGGAAGTCATGGGGAACTGTGAAAGGAAAAAGGCACAAAATTGATGGAAACAGGTTGGGAAATACAGGAAGTATTTCACCTTCAGTTTCTTTCCATGTCCTTCTGTCTGTAGGGAACAGTATGGTCCTCTCCTCTGGGTATCAGGGAGCTATCTTTCACAGGGAAATTTTAGATTTGTTTCAGGGGAAGATCAGATATTCATTCTGGGATCTTTCTTTCCTTCCTTCCTTCCTTCCTTCCTTCCTTCCTTCCTTCCTTCCTTCCTTCCTTCCTTCCTTCCTTCCTTCCTTCCTTCCAGATTTCTTCAGTATCAAATATTCAGTATGCCAAGGTGCTATGTTTGGGGGAAGTATCTTTTGAACTTTACCAATACTGGTGAAATCTTCACAAAAACTGAGGTGTGACAGTGTGTGGGGGTGCATGCATGGAGGCCAGAGAAGAAACCGAGTGTTCTGCTTCTTCCTTGCAGGCTCTTTCACTAAACCTGGTGCTCGGCTGATGGCCAGCCAGCCCTAGCAATCTCTCCTTTCAGGTCCTTAGGCCAATAGGCACTTCTGCTTTTTGTGTGGGTTCTGGATATAAACCAGGTCATCAGGCTTGTACAACAAGTGCTCTTACCTACTGGGCCATTTCTTCAGCCCTTACACTGAGACTGAAAAAAAAAAAAACAAACAAAACAAAACCCTACTCTCGAGGGCTGGAGAGATGGCCCAGTGATTAAGAACACTGGCTGCTTCTCCAAAGGACCCTGTTCAAATCCCAGCACCCACATGGCAGTTTACAACTCTCTGTAATTCCAGTTCCAAGGGATTTGACATCTTCACACACACATCCATACATAGAGGTAGAACATTAATGTAAATAAAACAACAACAAAAAATATTATGTATAGGGTATTTTGCCTGCATGTGTGTGCCACATGCATGCCTGGTGTCCTTGGAGGACAGGAGGAGTCAGGACCCTGGAAATAGATTTGTAGATGGTTGTGAGCCACCTTGTGGGTACTGGGAATTAAACCCAGGTTCCCTGGGGCAGTAGCCAGTACCCTTAACTGCTGAGCCTTCTCTCTGTGCCCTTAAATGCCATGCCATCTCTCCAGCTCCTCACACTGAGGTCTGGAGGAGCCATTCAAGCAAGAAGACAGTAGCTTCTCTCTTTTCTGCAGTTGTTAAAATTTGATAATCTAATGCAAATTTGGTATAGGGAAAAGCTCAGTAGATAGAGTGTTCTACAGTTTCAGACCCACGTTTGCAACCAATTTCAGTGTCTTTAATAAGTGAGCTAATAACAACCTTCTTAGCACTCAAGAGGATCATTAAAAAAAAGTCAGCTGTGCATATGAAAAGAAAACCACAATACATCATTGTTCTACAAATATTCATTTCTTAAACATTGTCAGCCAGCACCCTGTGGCAGCAAATAGGTAAATAAAACTACTGAAATTCAATCCACAGTGACAAACATCTGTGGATGATACAAGATCACACACACTGAAATCTGGGAGGCATATACATGCAGCACAGTGTTCATGAGACTTGCAAGATATCTCATGTCCCCTGAATTAGGAAGACAGATATTGATTGTCCCCTTGGGATAAGTGAAAAGGGAACCTATGTCTCTCTCTCTCTCTCTCTCTCTCTCTCTCTGTTTCAAGACAGGGTTCCTCTGTATGTATAGCCTTGGCTGTCCTGGAACTCACTCTGTAGACAAGGCTGTCTTCAAACTTAAAAAGATCAGACTGCCTCTGTCTCCCGAGTGCTGCAATTAAAGGCATATGCTACTACCGCCCCACCAGGAATCATTTTTTAAGAAAGAACACTAAGCCATCTAGGTTATTTGTATGTGTGTTTTGGGCCTAGCGTGCCAACGCAGGAGTGCCTCTCAGATAACTACACAGTGCACTGCGGCCTGGAACGACATCGATTTGTTTAATTTTGTGTGTGTAGGAAACGGGATGCACATTAGCTTCTCATAATGATATCTGACTCCTCAACACTGTCATTTGTAGGCAGTTCTGGTACTTAACCCTGATTTCTGACCTTCTGGGGAACCTCTAGAGAAATCAAATTTGTACTGAAGTGTTCAGAAATTGAAGTCTGCTGCGGGGGAAATTTATTCCAGCATCATTCAGAGTAAGTCATCCACAGTCCCCACTCATCAACACTGGGTTTAGGGCTGTGGGGCCAGCCTCCTGGTGAACCCTGGCATAAGGTCCACACCTTCACAGCTTAAAATATCAATGCGAAATAAGAAATTTGGTAAATAGATTCTTTTTCCCTTGGATTTTCAAGATATGTTTTTCTTGGGCATCCCTGGCTGTCCCAGAACTCACTCTGTAGACCAGGCTGGCCCTGAACTCAGAGATCTACCTACCCCAGCCCCCAGAGTGATGGGATTAATGACATGGACCACCACTACCCATCTTTTATTTATTTACTTTTAAAAATCTCCCACTAGGATGATTTATTTATTTTTGCTCAGCAAGAGGATCTGGGTCCAATTTCTAGCACCCACATGGTGGCTTACAACTGTCTGTAACTCAAGTCTAGAAGATCTGTGCTCTTTTTCTGGCCTTTGTAGTCACCAGTACATCCCTGGTTTACAGACATACATACGAGCAGAACACTCATGCATGTAAAGTAAAATTTACCTAAAGTAAGTAAATGAAAGAATAAATGAAAATTTAAAAGCTTTTATTGACAGTGAAGTTTAGTAATAGACATTTCATTTATTTACAGAATCACCTCAACTTTAGAAATGTAAGAGGGAGCCTCAGACTTTATTTTATTTGATGTGTATGAGTGTTTTCCTTGATTGCTTGTGTATGTGTGTGTGTGTATGTATGTATGTATGATGTATGTATGTGCACCATGTGCATGTCTAGTGCTTACAGAGGCCAGAAGAGGGTGTCAGGTCTCTTGGAATGGTCCTGTGAGCTGCCTGTGTATGCTGGGTAATGAACCTGAGGCCTGTGCAGGACTGCAAGTGCTCTTAACTTCTGAGCCATCTCTCCAGCTTCTGAGATTCTTGGAATTTAAACTGGGATTTAGTGTTTTCTTTCTAGTCCTGGAATGTGTGGTATTCCAACTGCTCATTACACACACACACACACACACACACACACACACACACACACACTTTTGGTATTTGGAGACAGGGTTTCTCTGTGTAGCCCTGGCTGTCATGGAACTCACTCTGGCCTTGAACTCAGAAATTCACTTGCATCTGCCTCCCAAGTGCTGAGATGAAAGGCATACACCACTACTGCCTGACTATTTACACATGTTTTATTTTAGACAGCTTTTACAATTATGAGGTCTTCTTGCCTTCAGATGAACATAACCCTAAAACAAGAGGAAAATGAAGGTATTGTTTTTTCCCAGAACTAGGAGTCCACTGCAGCGCTCTTTCAAGGTTTCTTTCCTCGCAGGAACTCTGCCAGAAGATGGCATTGTACTCTCTCTCAGTCACAGAGGCGCATTAGCAGCGGCTGGGGGTGGGGTTGCTGTCAGGAAATGAGTTTGCTTGGGCATCCACTCAAGAACAGGCCATTAAGGTCTGCAAAATTGCAATATCACAGACTAAAGACTTTAAATCCTATTGCTGGTGCACCCATCCAAGTCTTTCATTTCAATTTAGACTCAAGACCTCAGCAACAGAGGAACTGTAGTTAAGGAAGAAGACAGTTATAATTATGAAGGAAGCAAGGGAATTCTCAGAGGAATCAATACATTGGCTTTGCTGTACGGTAGCTAACTGAAAAGTGTGACCATAGTATGGAGTACTTGTAGAATTTAAAGAATATATATTTATGACCAGCATACTTTAATGATAATAAATTAAGCTTGTTTTCAGCATTGAATGACTTTTCCTTAAAAAAAAAATTGTTTTATTTTATATGTTGGGCATTTCGCCTCCTTGTGTGTCTGTGAAACATGCACATTCTGTGCCCAAGGAGAGCAGGAGAGGGTGTCAGATCCCCTTGGAACTGGGGTTGTAGGTGTTGGAAGTCAAATCCAGGTCCTCTGCAAGAGCGGCCAGTGCCTTTTAAAATTTTTTTATTTTCCTCCTTAACAAGGTTTCTCTGTGTAGCCTTGACTGTCCTGAACTTACTTTGTAGATCAGGTTGACCTTTAACTCATAGAGATATGCCTGCCTCGGCCTCCACGAGTTCTGGGATTATAGGACTGCACCCAGCTGTAGCCAGTGCCCTTAACCTGAGCCGTTTTGCCAGTCTCCTACTTCCTTTTAATGTTGTTTGGTAGTAATGCCATTAGCAAATTCTTTAAAAAATTTGATGGTTAAATTGTTTTTTGTTGTTGTTGTTTACAAAACCCATATATTTCTATGTTAGTAAATTTAATATGTGCAAATAGTAAAAAGTTAAATACAGAAGAAGAGTAAAATAAATCTTGAACTTCTTGAACCCTTCTCATGCAGCCAATGGCAACTAAAAGTGTGTTGTGTATTCTTTCAGAATTAAAGGGAAAACTAAATTATCTACAAAAGAGTAGAGTCATAGTCTTCTTCTTTTTATTTTTATTTTATTTTTCTTTTTTAAGCAGAGTCTAGCTGGTCTGGTTCAGCCCCGCTGGTCTGGAACTCATTATGTAGATCAGGCTGGCCTCAGACTCACAGAGATCCTCCTGCCTCAACTTCCCCAGTGCTGGTATTAAAGGCAAATGCATGTTTGGCAGCTGAAAAGATGTTTGTTTATTATTTTTGGGGGGTGGGAGACAGATTTCCCTGTGTAGCCCTGGCTGTCCTGAAACTTGCTCTGTATACTAGGCTAGCCTTGAACTCAGAGATCTGCCTGTCTATGTCCCACAAATGCGCCATCATGCCTGGCCCTACAAAGATAATTTAGACAGTAATCAAGCATCTGAAATTGCTCAGAATTGGCCATTTAAAAATATAATAATGGTAATTTTGATATTTTTGTTTTCAAGACAGGGTTTCTCTATGTAGCCTTGGCTGTCTTGGAACTCACTCTGTAGACCACGCTGGCCTCAAACTCACTGAAATCTGCTTGCCTCTGCCTCCCTGTGTGCTGGGATTAACGGTGTACACCACCACTGCCCAGCTGAAACCCAATTTAAAAAAAAACAGGAAGAGAAAAAGTTTGAACAAGGGCAGTGCCATGTGTCACCAATCTTGCTTCCCACCTGCATTTTCCCTCTTCTTAGGTAACAACCTCTGTCATTTTAATGCATTTTTGATATATGTCATATATATACATACAGATGTATATATAGTATTTTTCAAGACATAGTTTCTCTGTAGCCCCAACTGTCTTGTGTTTCTATAATTTTCACTTTGCATATATGTGACTTAACAATGGATAGAATTGATTCTCATGTTATAAAATCTCATATAAACATACTACGAACATTTTAACAACTGGATTTTTGTTTTCAATTTATACATGTAAAATCTGTCATATTGTTATATTTTTAAAGTCATCATGGTACACTTATTTTTTTT
>CM053744.1:70354725-70413715 GCA_028658305.1 Pachyuromys duprasi
GATGCTGTCTTTTTTCCATTGAATGGTTTTGGCTTCTTTATCAAAAATCAAGTTTCCATAGGTGTGTGGGTTCATTTCTGGGTCTTCTATTCGGTTCCATTGATCCACTATTCTGTTATTATGCCAATACCATGCAGTTTTTATTACTATTGCTCTGTAGTACAGCTTGAGGTCAGGGATGGAGATACCTCCAGATGATTTGTTGTTGTAGAGGATTGTTTTGGAGATTCTGGGTTTTTTGTTTCTCATGGTACATTTATATCAGTGGTTCTCAACCTCCCTAATGCTGGGACCCTTTAATACAGTTCCTCATGTTGTGGTGACCCCCAACCAAAAGATTATTTCCATTGCTACCTCATAACTGTAATTTTGATACTGTTATGAATCATAATGAAAATATCTGATACGCAGCCTCCACAGGGGTTATGACCCATAGGTTGAGAACTGCTGAC
Source organism: Pachyuromys duprasi (assembly GCA_028658305.1). NCBI lineage: Eukaryota > Metazoa > Chordata > Mammalia > Rodentia > Muridae > Pachyuromys > Pachyuromys duprasi. The sequence continues at coordinate 70,355,178 of CM053744.1, forward strand.
TTATACTCTAGCATAGTACACAAAATATGCTAATACTAAATCCAAAGCTGTTACTATCCATTTATATGCAAATTCATTTATTTAATTAAAGAATTTTTTAGATTTGTTTCTTTTATGGGTATGAGCGTTTTGGCTGCATGCTTGTATATACATCAAGTGTGTGCCTGGTGCAGTTGGAGGCCGGAGGAAGGATTGTCTGGACCTGGAGTTCCCAGATGGTTGTGAGCTCCCATGTGGGTTCTGGGACCTGAACTCAGGTCCTTTGCCAAAACAAGTGCTATAGAACTTAGTGCTACAGAGCCGCCTCTCCAGATGATCTGTCTGCAAGTAGACAGATTTATTAACAGCTCCTGCTGATGGCCAGATGTTGCCATGTTCAGTCTCGTGTCATGACAGACAAATCTCCAAGTATATATAGCATGCGTCTGTAAGTGTGTCACCCACACACAGTCTTAGTAACTTTTTTTTAAAAGATATATTTATTTATTTTATATACATGAGAACTCTTGTCTGCATGTACACCTGCATGCTAGAAGAAGGGCATCAGATCCCAGTATAGATGGTTGCTGGGAATCGAACTCAGGATCTGTGGAAGAGCAGACAGTGCTCTTCACCGCCGAGCCATCTCTTCAGACTGCACCTCCCACAGTCTTATCAAGATGGCAATTTAGAAATGAAAATGAAAATGTGTCTTAGCATTCAAATATATGAGCCTAGGGTGCCATTCTTAATCACACCGCCACAAAATGGATGGCTAAAAAAAATCTGAAATAACCTTATTTTCCTTTTAGAACATACTAGATTGGTTTTATTTGATATTCACCCCTGCACTGAATATATATGAATTCTCACTGATTTTATGACAGACTGTAGTTCATGTTGTCCTTCTGGAAAAGGTAGCTCTCCTTCAGGGCAGTTGGGAACATGCAGAGACTAGGCAGACAATGTGCCAGCGAAATCAAACAAGAGAAAACCAACTGGAGGTATGGTAAGGGAAGGACTCTTGCAACTTATAAGAAGTTATTTCATAGAGCGAATGACTTCAATGTAACTTTGGTGAAACAGCTGCTTGCTCTAGACAGGAATAAATCTGAAGATTCCGTGGGCAGTGGATGTGAATGATGGGAGATTTTATGCATATGCACTGCTAGGAATATTTAGATTTTTTTTTTTTTTGTGCTTACCCTTTTGCTGTGTTTGATATTTTCTTTCTCTGATCCCTGTAGCCCAGACAGGCTTTGATGAGCACCCAATACTCCTGGTTTGCTTCTTTCCTTTTTCATTATTAGCATACAAGAGTTAAGTTTCATTATTTTTGGTATTTTGGTATTTTTCAAACATGCTTTGCGTTCCTTGTTTCTCCTCCCCCACGTTTTCCGACCCCATCCTCTCTCCTTGTTCCTTTGCACACCCAAAATCCTTCTCCCACTGTCATGGTGCCTGGGTCTCTTGCCCTCCCCCACCTGTGCCTTTCTCAGCATCTCTAGTTCTCTTCTGATGATCTCGTGATTTTCTCATGATCACTTCAGAGTCATCCCCATTCTCATAATCCACTTGTACAAACATTATAAGCTAGGATGTTTATATGAGCAAGAGCACATAGGTTTTGTTTTTCTGACTCTAGGTCAATTCATTTATTATAGCACTTTTCAGAACTACCCATTTTATTCCACATTTTCATCTTCTGAGCTGTGTAAAGTTCCATTGTGTATGTGCATATAGCACACATATATATATTTGCTACATTTATGTACACACATATATATGCTACATTTGTATACACACATATATGCTACATTTTCATCACTATTCTTCTACTGGTAGACATCTAGGCTGGTTCAATTTTCTTGCTACAGTGAATAGTCTAAATAAACACGGATGTGCAGGTATCTCTGTGGTAAAGCATAGTGTTCTGGGGATGGAGAGATGGCTCAGCAAGGAAGAGCACTAGCTGTTCTTTTTTGCAAAGAACCCAGGTCAGTTTCCAGAACCTACATTGTGACTCACAACTATCTGTAACTCAAGTTCTAGGGGCTCTAACACCCTTTTCTGGCTTTTGTGGACACTAGGCTCACATAGTACATGTGGTAAATAGACATACATACAGGCAAAATACTCATAGACATAAAATAATAGTTCTTTGAATATATGCCAAAAAGTAGTGTAGCTCATATGGTTCCAATATTTTACACTTTATTTATTTATTTATTTACTTACTTATTTATTTATTTATTTATTTATTTATTTATTTATTTATTTATTTATTTATTTAAGACAAGGTCTCTCTATTATTATGTTCCTCTGACTGTCCTGGAACTCTCTATCTGGACCAGGCTGGCCTTGAACTCACAGAGATCCACCTGCTTCTGCCTCCCAAGTGTTGGTATTAAAAGTGTTTACCACCATGCCCAGATATTTATTAATTTACTGATAGTCGTACATGTATATAACAAGTTGTGCTCATTTTTACTCCGTATCATTTGCTTTTATTCCCTCCTGTTTCTGCTGAACTCTCCCCCTCTTTCTCTTTCTTGTGCCCGGCTATGCAGATCGCTTGTGTGAGCACAGGTGAGAGATTTCTTTACTGGAACACAGAGAACCTGTCAGTGGCTACTCCACTGCAGGAAATGGCTCCCCTTCTTCCCGCAATCATTGACTGCCAGTAGTCCTTCAGAGAGGAGTGGTGCTTCTTAAGCCTCTCATGACAAAATGTTGATGGGCACACTGTGTGTATGTGTGTTTGAGATAGGATCTCTTTATGTAACCCTGGTCCTCCTGGAACTCACTGTGTAGACCAGCTGGCCTCAAACTCACAGAAATCTACTTGCCTCAGCCTCCCAAGTGCTGGGGTTAAAGGTGTGGGCCCCCATGACTGGCTTTGACTGTCTTGTCTTGTGCAGGTAAGCACAGCTGCTGTTGAGTTCTTGGGTGCCATGCCCTGCCATGCCCAGAAGACATTGTTCTCGGCACTCCGACCATCCTCCATCTCTCACATTCTTTGTGTCCCTCTTCTGTGAGCTGTTGAGGAGGTGATGTCAGTGTTTCCTTTTGGGCTGAGCACTTGACAGTCTTTTATTCCAGCACTAGTTATGAGTCTCTGCATTGACTCTGCCCACTGCAGGGAGAGAAGAGCTTCTCCAACAAAGACTGGAAGCAGCATTAATCTATCGATGCAACCATGAGTACTAAAAGGCAGTGTGACATCATGTCCATTTAAGAGAACAGCAATAGTTGGTTTTTCTCTATGGCCTGTCTTCTCCTCAGCTTTATGCCAGACTAGGTTTATAGTGCCAAATATGAATTCCTTGCTATGGCGGGGGGGGGCTCAAATCCCACCAAAAAGTGGTTGGTTACCCTCATAAATGTTCTGCCACTACTTCACAGTGGGAACATTTTTGCCTGGCATTGTTATTGCAGGTCACAGGTCCACAGCTAGGTAAGAATGTTGATGACTTTTCTCCCACAGCAGCCTGAATGCATCTTCCGGGACGATGAAAACTAGCCAACAGAAAGGAAGCCTCAGTTCAGTTCAGCTCTCTATGTCCTGCAAGCAAAATGTGTGCAAGACTGCAACAGGGTCTTGCCACCTGGACTGGTAGGCAATAAAAAGGAATATCCCATATCATTTGGGGTTGGGGCTCTGAAGCTTTCTTAACCAACAGCTCATAGGGAGAGACCCCATACCTGTCATTGAGATTTTGATTCAATAATTCATGTCTTCTAGGGGAAGCCTTAATGAACAATAAGAGAAGAGAGAGACAGAGACAAAGAGATTTTGGAAAGAAGAAAAATTATGAAACACTGAGTTAACTCTCACTCCCGAGAAGGAGTTACTGAATTCTTAGTTAACAGTGACCACCAGTGTGTCCCTGGTGCTACCTCATTGTCCCCATGCAGCATCAGGTTTCCACCTTGATCGCAAGTCAGCCTTGGGGGTTTCTGAGCCACGCAACCAGATTTCCATCAGACTGAGTGGTAAGGAGGCCTTTTATAAAGGCAGGTGGGTGCCAATTAGCTGGTCCCTCCCTAAAGGACTTCAAGGATGGCCTCATCATATCTTTTTAAAATCAATGCACTGCGTTTAATTAGGGTTGCTTGCATGAGATGGGGAACGCAATTTCCTGGCACATGGACAACTGACTAGTGGCTTACACCAATGAAGAAAATGTTATCCCCACTTCTGGTAGCCATCAACTCTCACTGGTCCTTAGGGAGGGATCAGGCTTCACCAGCTCACCCCTACTGGAGATTGGCATCTCTGGGAGCTCACACTTAAAAAAGATTTGATTTATTTTGGTAGCTTCTTAAAGACAAGTGCATGGGTGATGAAAAAAAAAATTAAGGAGGGAAGCCAGCCTCTTGTTCCCAGAGATACCTATACTTGTTTAGGCATGAGAGTTAAAGGGTTGGAATCTCCTAAGTTAGGATTTCCAAACCACCTCCATGAGTAACATAAAAGGCAAGAATGTGTATACATTTGCTACATGGTTGATCTTTAAAAGATGGAGCTGGAATAATGTTACAGGTGTGCTGAGTAACAAATAGACACGGATCAGTACTTTCAGGGAGGATGGACTCTTCTTTTGTCCTTCAACATGTTCTATCATGGCGCTCCTTCACTGGCAGTGGTATACATTTTGCATTAGGCAGGATAGCAGAATTGGACCAAAGAACAACTAAACATTTGAAGGATTCGAAAGTACCCTTAATGATATACAGGCTAGTTGTCACTACAAAATTAAAAATTTTCCGTTAATAAGAACTGGTAGACTAGAGTGGCCAGCATTGCTGACAGCTTTAAAATGGCTGCTGGCCGCCGCTGATGGCTGTAGTTTGGGCGTGTAGCTGTGAGTCTTAACTAAAATCCAAACGGGATTGGAGGTCTTGCAGCGCTGCTTGCTCCGCATGCAGGAGCCCTGGGTTCAATCTACAAACACCACACGCAAAACAAATGAACGAAGACATCAGTTGTGGTAACTACAGCAGAAGAAATGCTTTTCCAAAGTACGTGAGGAGAGGCTGTGGCTTCTGGGGCAAGATGCCAGACACTACCTTCTTTCCGTGCTTAGACGGTCCACATAGTGCAGCTCTCCTGCTGTCCGGCTCAGCCACTTCGTTTCTACTTTATTTCGTCTTATTATTGTTTAAAAAGATACTTATTAATTTATAATATTTTTAGGTTTTTTTAAATGCATGTGAGCCTTCTCCCTGCATGTATGTCTGCTGCACCCCATGCACCCCTCCTGCTCATTGAGGTCAGAAGAGAGTACTAGATCCCCTGGAATTGGAGTTATGGATGGTCACGAGCCACCACGTGGGTGCTGGGGAATTGAACCCGGGTTCTCGGCATGAGTAATGAGCGCTCTCAACCGCTGAACCGTCTCTCCGGCCCCTTGTTTCTATTTTAGAAACATGGAAAAATACAGAGCCAAAGTGAGCAGTGAAATAAAGAGTGTTTTCTCTTGATATAAAGGAGGACAGGGATTTAATTAGTGTGCTATTCTATTGCTTTTATTGTTTTATTATAAAACTGATACATGCTTATTATAGAATGTTTTAAATGAGTACATTATTTTTAAACTCCCATCTGTTACTTCTTAAGTAGATTTCTTTGTTCTCTTTTGGATAATAGCAGCTCAGGATTCTCTTTGAGCCACAATTTAAAACAAAAACAGAAGAACTATGGTTCTCTTTAAGGATAACTTCAATTTGGCTTTTAAAAACTTGAAAATGGTGATACAGGTCTTTAATCTCAGCATTGAGGAGGTAGAGGTAGGTGGATCTCTGTTAATTCAAAGCCAAGCTGGTCTACATAGCAGGTTCTAGAACAGAACAGCCAGAGCTACATAGTGATACCCTGCTTCGAAAAAAAAAATCCAAAGCAGACAAACAAATAAACATAAAATCCCACAAAAAACTTGAAAAGATAAGATTTTTAAAAATTAAATTTACATTTTATGCTATCATCTGTTAAAATTTTTGTCCTATCAGTTAAAAAATCACAAGTGAATAAAAATTAAACTTGCAAGGTAAGACAACCCTGTGCCATGAAATGCTGGAGTAATAATAGCTTATTCAAAGAATTCAATTGCTGAAGAGATGGCTCAGAGGTTAACACTGCTGGCTCCTCTCCCAGAGGTCCTGAGTTCAATTCCCAGCAACCACATGGTGGCTCCAAGAATTGAATTATATTAAAGGCATATTAGTAAATAAATAATACTTTAAAAAAGTAATCTGGTAAGGCTGGCATGTGCCTGTAATACCAGGACTCTGGAATTGGAAGCGGGAAGTTCAGAGGCTTTTGGGCTTATATGAGACCCTGTCTTAACCTACCCCTGAGAAAACAATTTCTTTCATTCAAGAAAAGTAGTTATGCCATTTAAAAATCATTTTATTTATGTCAATAGTTGTTAAACATTAGAAACCATTTTATTATATCCTATTTTATTTTGAGATAGTTTTAAAAATTGTTTAAATTTTTTAGTGACTTATTTTATTTTATGTGCATTGTTGTTTTCCCTGCATATGTATGTCTTTGTGAGGGTGTCAGATCCCCTGCAACAGGAGTTACAGACAGTTGTGAGCTGCCATGTGGGTGCTGGGAATTGAACCCCAGTCCTCTGGAAGAGTAGCCAGTACTTTTTATTGCAGACCAATCTTTCCAGTCTGAGAGATTTTCTTTCTTTCTTTTTTTTTAAAATGAGAAACTTTAATCTCAAAAGCATCATCATAAACTGCAAAAAAAGCATCATAATTAGATGTACCAAAGGATGGGGGAGAAAGAGAAGTCTTGGTGAGACAGGGTCTGAGGCATCTCAGGCTGGTCTTAAACTCCTTCTGCAGTAGATGATGACCACGAACTTCTGATCTCCCTGTCTCTGTCTCCCGAGTGCTGAGGTTAGAGTGGTGAGCCGCCTTACTGGGGTTTCGTCTTCCTCAAGATCAGTCCCGGGCCTTGTGCGTACTGGGCAATCCCTCTGCTGTCTAGGCTGTAGGCCTTTAACTACATCCCCAGGGCCGCTTTCATTTATTTATTATTTATTGTTCTCTCTGTGTGTGAGTGGAGCTGTGTATACGCCACCACACAAATGTGCCGCTGCTATCCTTCCATCCGCGATGATGAGGCAGGGTCTCTTTTGTTATTTCCGCTGCTGGGATGTACGTACTCATGCTAGCTGGCCACTGAGCTTCTGGAAGGTTTTCTTGTTTCTTCTGACTTCCATCTCGCTGTAGGAGTGCTGGCAGTGCAGATGCACCACTTTTAGCTTTCCACGCATGTTCTGGGGGTTGAACGAACTTGAGGTCATCAGGATTACATGGGGAGCTATCTCCTGGTCTTATTCATTTATGTATTTTTGAGACATGGCTCTCATGTAGCCCAGGCTGGAATTTATCATGTTGCCAGGTTGGCCCTGAACTTTTAATCTTCCTGTCTCTTTCTCCCTGGGTTTGCTGATATGTATCGCTATGTTCATCTTAGAAATGAATTGATAGTTGCTTTTTTTTGGCGGGGGGAGGGAGGAGGAAGGAAGCCAGAAGCTAAAAGACTGAAATATGTTAGATTTTTATTCTTAGAGATAAATACATTAGAGATTATTCTATCTTCTGTAATTAAGAAAGCTCAGGATGAAAGAGAAATGAAATCATTTCTTGCACCGAGCAACCAGCAGCCTCCCTCCCTTGCATCATCACATTTTATTTGTGCAGTTTAAAGTAACTAATTCCTGAACATTCCTCTCTAATGTGTTGGGAGACATATGTAACTGTGCAAATGCAGACCTCCGAAAGTGCCTTTTCATAAAGGCACTTTATGAAACTACTAGTTTGCCTTAATAGTCAACTTGGTTCATACTAGAATCACCTGGAGAGAGAGAGAGAGAGAGAGAGAGAGAGAGAGAGAGAGAGAGAGAGAGAGAGAGAGAGAGAGAGAGAGAGAGAGAGAGAGAGAAAGAAAACAGAGTAATTGTCCTTATCAGGCTGGGTCTGTAGGCATGCCTGTTGGGGGATTGTCTTGATCATTAATTTTGGCAGAAGGGCCCAGCCCACTGTGGGTGGCACTGCCCCCTGGCTGGTGGTCCCGAGCTGTGTAAGAAAGCAGCCTAAGCTCACTCAGGAGATGGAGTCTCCCACGGTTCCTGACTCCAGGTTTCTGCCTGGAGTCCCTGCCCTGACTTCCCTCAGTGATGAATTGTAACTGGTAAAGTGAAATAAGCCCTCTCCTCCTCCTAGTTGATTCAGCCAGGGATATTTTCTTAAAGCAACAGAAAGGAAACCAGAACCAGGGCAAAAGTGAGTTGTTTCTGAGACAGGCTATACAAAGTGAAAATGCTCCGGAGTGGTTCTGTACAAGTAATAGTTTATTTGCACAGATTTCTAATTAGAGTATCTTGTTGTTTTGTCTTTTTTCTTTTCATGTTGCTTAGGATGTATATGATGGGCAAACTCACTACCATTGAGCTACATCCCCAGACCCTTAATTTAAGTATCATATAAATGAGTAGATGTTTATTATGATTTCATTTGTAAGACTATTATTCATCTGATATGGTATTTTGATAGAAAAGTCTCTTTGTTGTCTGGAAGAACTGGGCTCACTTGTTAGAAGAAATCTCGTTGATTGAATGATAATAGGAGCAGAGCATATAGTTATCTTTTGTTTATTGCTCTGTTTGTACCTAGACAAGAGAGTCAAATGAATCCCATAACAAACTCCATACTTCCTGGAAAAAAAAATATCACTAAGTTTGCTTGGAGGGATGTCAGGTTTACACTGAGTGATTTTCAGCCATCAAGTTTCATTTCTCTAATGCACAAGTTTCCTGTCTGAGCCAAAAAGGGGCTGAGCATGGAGGGAGGGGTTCTTTCTTCTTCCAGGCCCTTCTTCCACCCTAAAGTGCTTTCACCCAGCAATCAGCTTGCTGCCAAGCGTCTCATTTGTCTGCCAACATGGGAGTCTGGACATAGATTTTTAATTTCAGGGTAATAGAGCTCTTTCCAAGGAGGAGGCAGGGACAGGCATCAAGTCTACAGACAACTGTGGGATGCACTAAGACAGTAGGGTGAGCCTGGGCTACACAGTACAGAATAAGTAGATTTGAATCTTAGTCCTAGCACTTGCAAGCAATTTGAATTTGAGAAGTCCTAGTTGCCCTGCGCCTTAGCTAGGCTGTCTTAGGCACTGCATATCTGCCATGAAGAGCACATGAGAGCAGGGGTGTCATGCCCCCATGGCAGGATCATACACGCGTGCTGTGTGTTTCTAATCCCCTCTCTGTACCCTATGAGTCCACCTTGTCTCCCTTTTGGAGACTAACAAAGTCGGGCAGGGAGCGTGGGGCTGCTTCAGAAGCCATCTGGTCTTTACCCACCAACGAGTATGGGGGAGGGGGTGAGATTGCTGCCAATGCTTCTCCTTCACTCTACTCTGCCCCCTCTATCCTCCCCACCTTCCCTCTCTCTCCTTCCTTCCTTGGAGCTGTATGAGCCCAGAGCGACGTGAAGGTTAGACAGTTGCTCTCTCATTGAGCTCTGTCCTTCCGCACTCTCTGAACATCACTGCTCCAGCTAGCTCACATAAGGGGGATCATACACACTTCGTACTTTAGTGACTGGCTTAATTAACACGTGTCTTTAAGTCTCATCCATATTATAGCTTTTGTGGGAACTTCCTTTCTCCAGATAACTAATATATATGTACATGCATGTACATTTTAAATTTTTTTCTGATTTATTTATTTTTTTATGCATATGAGTGTTTGCCTGTATATAAGTGCACTAAGTGTATACTGTGCCTGTGGAGGGGCTCAGATCCCCTGGAACTGGGGTGACAGAAGGTTGTACGTTGTCATGGGGTGGTGGAAGCTGAACTTGAGTTCTCTGAAAGTGCAGTAAGTGCTCTTTAGCCCCTGAGCCTCCTCGCCAGGCCCAGCACGTGTATTCTTCATCCATGCCCAGGCAGTTGACTTACTTCTGTCTTTTCTTGTTTCGCATATCGCTACGGTGGGCATAAGTGTGCAAACATGAGTTTGGATCCCTACTTCCAGTTCTTTGGAGTATATAATAGAAAGTGGAACTTTGAAGTCATGTGATAAGTTCACTTTTCATTTTAGTTTTGAGACTATGACAAGCTACAGCCCATGCTACAGCCTGGAGCTCACGACGAAGTCCAGGTTGACCTCAGTCTCAATGTAATCTACCTGCCTCACTGACACCTGATTGTTTTCCTGAACATAATTCTTTTTTGAATTACTGAAAGTTGAGTTCAAGAGACAGTCCCCCCTCCCCCTACTTACAGTGGCCATTCTGCTGTGTGATTTTCTTTTTTCAGAATGCCTACCGTAATGTGCTAAAACTGTGATTAATTTCAAAGGACCTCTACTGACATGCCCCTGTCTCAGCTCCTGGACTAGCTCAGGTGCACAGAAATCCCTGTCTAGTGAATGGATGAGAATCCATGTACTGGGACAGGTTCAGTGGTTTACAGCTCATAGTGTTCTTGTAGAGGATGCAAGTTCAGTTCCTAGCCCCCATACAGTGCCCACAACTATATGTAACTCTAGTATCAGGCCCTGTGCTGGCTAGTTTTATGTTAATTTGACACACGGCACAGTTATCAAAGAGGAGGGAGCTTCTATTGAGGAAATGCCTCCATAAGATTGGGGTGTAGGAAGCAGTTTCTTAATTAGTGATTGATGGAGGAGTGCCCAGCCCATTGAAGGCCACCTCTTGGATAGTAGACCTGAGTTCTATAAGAAAGCAGGCTGAGCAAGTCAGTAAGCAGCAAGCCTCCATGGCCTCTGCATGGGATCCTGACTCCAGATTCCTGCCCTGCTTGGGTTCCTGTCCTGACTTCCTTCAGTGATGGACTATGATGTGGAAGTGTAAACCAAATAAACACTTTTCTCCCCACCTTGCTTTAAGGGCCTGGTGTTTCATCACACCTAGCAAACCTAACTAGGACAGGTCCTTTACTGCTTTTCGAAGGCACAAGGCACTCCTTCAGTGCACACACACGCATGCAGGCAACACATTCATACACATAAAATCACAAACTTTTTTTTTTTTTTAAATCCATGGGTTGGGCAATGATTGCACAAGCCTTTAATTCCACACTTGGGCGGTAGAGGCAGGTCAAGGCCAGTCTGGTCTACAGAGTGAGTTTTGGGACAGCCAGGTCTACACAGAAAAACCCTGTCTTGAAAAACAAAAACAAAAAACCCAGAACAGCCGATCTAGCTGTGATGACCTGTGTTCTCAATTCCATAACACTTGGGAGGGCAGAGGCAGGTGGGTATCTGTGTATTCAAGGTCACACTGAGCTACATATTTCAGTCCAGGTCAGCCAGGGTTACATATTGAAACCATGTCTCTCTTTCTCACACAAACATATATATGTAGATAAAGAAAGAGGAGCTGGAGAGAGGGCTCAGTAGTTGAGAGCATTGACTGCACTTCCTGAAGCTCTGGGTTCAGTAACCAGCAACCTGGCAGCTCACACCTATCTGTAACTCCAAATTCAGGGGATCTCACGCCCTCTTGTGGCCTTTCACATCAGGCATGCATGAGGTGCACAGATCTAAACAAAATATCTACAAACATAGAAATAAATAAATTTGAAAAAACAAAGGAGTAAGCCTTTCACAATTATTAAAAAGGAAGAAACCATACAAAATAGAAAACGACCGGCTAGAACTCCAGGCTAATGGCAGCGACCTGGAGGGCGTGCCAGGGGTGAGGTGAATTAATTAGGAGTCAAGATAAATGTGGTTCCTTCAGTTGGATCGCCAGAGAGGGAGTCTGTGTGAGGAGGATGTGGCAGCTCAATTCGGCATCTTTTAAAATTGTGCTCATAGTTTTCACCGCCCGCGACAGGTAGCAGTCATGTGGGGTTCTGGCTTTACTGCGTTTGTGCGCGTGCCCACGTTCTAGTGAGCATGTGCGTGCCTCTAACTGGCGTTTGCTCCGTGTGAGTTAAACCCACTGATGTCCTTCGGGTGAAATAGCCCCCATGGCTCTAATGTATGTAGTGTCCACAGAGAAATGGTATTAGTTACTTGTCATCCTTGGGAGAACTGAGAAATGCTTACTTAATTTTTGTTGTTGTTGTTGTTCTATGTTCAGATGCTATAGAAAGTCAGTATCACTAACTAATCACCCCTGAGCAAAGTGATAAAACCTAATGCTTGAACTCAGTGTTTTGAACTTGCAAAGCTGAGGAACATCCAGGTGGAGGTCTTGACAGAAACATATAAGACAGGTACAGTGACGTCACTGTTTTGTATACCAATTTAGGATGAAGGTGACATATACTTATTACTAAATCATGGTCTGGCTTTCCCTTGTGGAGGGTTTGCATATTTTTCTGCAGGGGTTCATGTGTATAAAACTCAAATTAGTCTTTAATTGTCAATACAGAAGAGACCCTTCTCTCACGTGAGGCGAATAAGGGGAGGTGACTCAAAGGAACTGGTGAGTAGGTCTTAGTTGAGGGCTCGTTGGCTGAGTGAAAGAAGGAAGACCCCGTCCTCAGCAGGAGCACCATTGCTGAGTTCTGGCACATGGCACATGGGTGTTCAGGAAGATAAAAACACGTGTGAAGTTGGCAAGGCTAGAGGTGGCTAGAGACACAGCAGGAGCTCTCTGGTGTATTCTAGACCTTCCTCAGGTTGGGTGAGAGCAATGGAGACTCCTTACAGGGTTTGGAGAAAGGGCATATGTACCCTGATGAAACTGAAGCTCTGTAAAGAAAACTCTAGAAGAAAATGGAGACTTTTTTTGGGGGGGAAGGGTGGCAAGGTGGAAGCTCAGGAGATGACTTCCTAGTTCTTCCAGGAGTGGGGAGAAGTTTGTGTAAATGTGAGCGCTCTTAAATGGTGACGTCTTGCAGTGCGGCGACTTCCTTGCCTTTGGCTTGGACAATTGGGTAAGCTGGAAGACAGGAGCAGATTTTCTGAATGGGATGGTAAATCCATTTTAGATCATTTAAGGTGAGGGGCCTGTGTGGCCAATGTGACAACCCAGGAAGTTGTTAGGGTGGAGATTTAAGGAGAGCTTGGAGAAAGCTGTTGATGTACTGCCTTAGCGCTCTATTGCTATGAAGAGGCACTGTGACTGCAGCAGCTCTTATTAAGGAAAACATTTAATTGGGGGTGGCTTGCAGCTCAGAGGTTTAGTCGTTGTCATCATGGCGGGGAGCATGGCGGCGTGCAGGTAGACACGGTGCTGGAGAAGGAGCTGAGGGCTCTAGATCTTGATCAGCAGGCAGCAGGAGGAGAGAAGAATACTGGGCCTGGCCTGAGTACCTGAAACCTCAAAGCCCACCCCCTAGTGACACACTTCCTCCAATAAGTACACACCTACTCCAACAAGGCCACACCTCCTAATAGCGCCACTCCCTATGAGCCTCTGGCGGGTCATTTTCATTAAAAAGCATGTATTAAATTTGTTCATCTTCACTGTCCTCCTTCAGGATGCCGCCCTTTCTGCTTTATTGGATCCAAATATTCCGTCAGTAAGGGGGAGTATCTCCCTGCTTCTTGACAGTCATAAACCAAGAGCCTGTTTTTTGTTTTTTTTCCCTAAGAGTTCCTGCATTGAGCCTTCAGACTTGTTTCCAGACTTGGGTTACACACGCTTAGATAAAGTCTTCACTGAGGTGTGTATCTTAGTGGGGTTGAGGGGTTGCAGAGAAGGCTCTTGCCCCCGAAGCATGAGGACCTGAGTGAATCCCAGAACCACATCAAAAAGCTGGGTGTGGTGGTGCGCCTGCAGTCCTGCACAGGGAAGGCAGAGACAGGTGGGCTTTTGAGACTCGTTGGCCAGCCAGCCTAACCTTGGTGCATCCAGGTCAGTGAGAGACCCTGTCTTTCAAAAAAGGTCAACAGTGCCTGAGGAACAACACTCAAGGCTGACTTCAGACAAATTATTATTTTTGTGTGAAACATTAACTTTTTGAAAAATAAACAAAAGTTGTAAATTGGGCTGATAAAAAATTAATTAAGCTGGGCCTGGTGGCGCATATTTGTAAACCCAGCACTTGGAGAGGTGAGGTAGGAGGATCACAAGTTTTAGTTCAGCCAAGGTCCTGTCTCAGAAAGGACCAAACAAAACAAAATATCTTTTTGAAACAATGTTTTATTTTTGTTTTTGAGACAGAGTTTCTCTGTGTAGCACTTGCTGTCCTGGAACTCACTTTGTAGACCAAACTGGCTTCAAACTCACAGAAATCCACCTGTCTCTGCCTTTCAGGTGCTGGGATTAAAGGCATGTGCTACTATAACTTTATTTTATTTTATTTTGAGACAAGGTCTCAAGTAGCCCACTCTGGTTTTTGATTCTCTGGATCAGACAATAAGTTTCTTTTTCTAAAATTTTATTTTAATGATTTATTTATTTTTATAAATTTTGTGTGCATTGGTGTTTTGCCTGTATGCATGTCTGTGTGAAGGGTTCCGATTCCCTGGAACTGGAGTTTCAGGCAGGTGTGACCTGCTGTGGGGGTGCTGGGAATTGAACTCAGGTCCTCTGGAAGATCAGCCAGTGATCTTAACCACTGAGTCATCATTTCAGCTCCAAGCATGACTTTCAGTTTTTGATCATCTTGTCTTCATCTTCAGGTTCTGATGTATACCACCACACCTGGCTCAGGAAGGAATTTAAAAAAAAAAATTGTTTAGTGTACAAAGTATTATGGGGTTTCAGACATTTCAAACATATGTCTTTGTACTTTGTGCATATCGACTCCCTTCTTTGCCCCACTTTCCCCTCACATGATCACTTCCTCCCTACAAACAGACTTCTTCAAGCAGTAGGGAACCTGAAGAGCAGTGCAGTCCACGTAGTAAGCAAATAGGCACAGGGTCAAGTCTCCTTGCGTATCCCTTGTGCTCTCCAGTGCTGTAGCAGAGTCACATGTTCGTACTTTCTGCCGTCTGGTTGCCGCCTCTTGTTTTCTGCAGTGAGTTCCTGATTCACATTGGTTGTGAAGCCCATTCAGTCTGGTGGGCTGGAAGGGTTGTTAAATGGGTTGTTCCCAGAGTGCTCTGCTCTCCGGTTTCTTCTGTCACTGTTCACCCTTTCAGTGCTGGATGTGAGTCCTCTGACCATGGCTTTAAGAAGCCTTTCTCTTCCTCTGTCTTTCTGTTTTTCTCTCCCCTGCTCCCCCACCCCCCTTCTTTGTTTTGAGACAAAGTTTCTTGGTTTTCCTGAGACTCACTCTACAGACCAGGCTGGCCTCAAACTCACAAAGATCTGCCTGCCTCTGCCTGCTGAGAGCTGAGATTAAAGGGGTGCACCAACACTGCCTGGCAGAAGCCTTCCTTGACACCCCCTCCTCCTGTTAGTTCCTGGGTAAGTACATGATCAGCTCCATCTTTGCGTCTCTAGAACTCTCCAGTAGATGTTCAGAGCACCACAGCAGGCTTAAAAATGCCCACAATGATAATAAATCCTAATTCCTGGGAACCTTACTTTCCAAAGCACCTTCTGGAAAAGGGACTTTGCAGACGCAGTTAAAGATTTTGAGATGGGGACATTCTAATAGATTACCAGGGGCCTTTAAAGAGACAAATGCCTTATAAAACCCGAGAGAGGGAGATTTGACTCAAACAGGAGAGGAAGACAAAAGGGGTAAATGCAGACTTGAAGATTCTGGTCCTTCATAGACTAGGATGATATGACTAAATGCCAGAAAATGCTGACTGCTCTTGGAAGGAACCTAAGGTGCTTGGACTTAAATCCAGTGAAGCTTTGTTGCTTCTTCGACTTGCTGAAATGTATGAGAATAAACGCCCCAAATATTGTCAGGGATATTCTTATACTGAAGGCATGGTATCTGAAAATCAGACTTAATAGGGCAGGTCTCTTACATAGAGAGCAGCTTTTAATCATCTCTGCATTACTGTTTAGTTCAGTGTTTCCTACTGAATACTTGGTGGGTAAACAAATTGCACAATACTTTATGTATATATGCGTGTGCCTGTGTGAGCTTCTGTGCGTCAGGGGGCATGCAAGAGCCTGAGGAAGCCAGAAGGTTGCAGCTCCCTTGGAACTGAAGTTGTAGGTGGTAGTGAGCCAGTCTGTGGGTGCTGAGAACCCAGGTCCTCTGCAAGAGCAACACGTGTTTCTAACTGCTGAACCATCTAGTTCACCCCTATACTTTTTTTCATTTAATTTTTAAATCTACAATATTCCCATACCTCCTTCTTCCTCACTCGCCCTTCCCAAATTAATCCTCTCTGTATTGGTGTGTGTGTGTGTGTCTGTGTGCACGTGTGTGTGTGTTAAATGAACTGGTACTGAGTCCATTTAACATTGCCTGTATGTTGTTCACGAATGACCACCCAGGACTGGATATCCTATACTGGAGCACATCCCTGGAAGAAGCTAATTCTTCCTCCCTCAGCATTTATTGCCACCTGTAGCTCTTCAGCTAGGGGCGGGACCATGAGGAATGTCCTCCGTTCCCATCAGCACACCAGCTAGTAGTACCATCACACCAGTCTAGTTCAGGCAACCATATTGTTGAGATTTTGTAGCTGCATTTTCATTGTCATGTCTAAGGGAGATGATCTAGTAGCAGGCATCCTGGTCTCTGGCTTTTACATCAGAAACTTTCCATCCCATCCTCCGTGATTTTCCCTGAGATGTGGATGTAGGAGTTTTGTTACAGATGTGTTAGTTGGAGTTGGGCAACCCATACTCCCAGGTTTTCTGATCTCTCTAATAGTCTCCATCTGTTGTAACAGCAGCTTCTTTGATGAGGGGTGAAAGCAACACTTATGTATGGGTAAAAGATAAGTATTAATAAACACTTCTTAAGAATACAGTTCTGGAGTTTGGAGAGATGGCTCAGAGGTTAAGAGCACTGGCTGCCCTACAAAAGGTCCTGAGTTCAATTCCCAGCAACTACATGGTGGCTCACAACCATCTGTAATGACATCTGGTGACCTTTTCTGGCATGCATGCATACATGCAGGCAGGACAATGTATACGTAATAAATAAACCTTAAAAAAAGAATACAATTAAAAATTATGTTGGTTTATGAAAATGTTACAGTTTTAAAATAATGCTCTGCTCAAAAGTCCACCTCTGGCGGTGCTATCCTATGACCTTTGTGCACGGAGGGTAAGAGCACTTCCCTTTGAGATGCTGTGTCCTTCCACATGAATCGAGGGACTGAAGAGTGATGGGCATTTCCACGTGGATCACAAGAGAGCCAAACAAGACTCCCACCAAGGGAACTTGGTGCACAAGACCTGGAGTGATGGAGGGCCGCAAGGATGATGTTTCCAGGATTTGTGTTTCCCCAGGGAAGACAATGTAATCTTTAGTAGCCCTGTTTTGGAGGAAATGAAGAGTTTTGATGAGCTCTGGGCAGGGTTGCTGACAGTGCCTGCCCTCAGAATCACGACGAGGCAATCAGGTGAACGTCCTCCGGAAGGCGGCACTGAGCTGCTGGCTGAGGTGGCATTTGATCTCACATTGCAGAGATTGGGCCCTTTGCTCTGTGTTCGTCTTTACGGATGAGGCCACAAAAGGGGATGTGGTTGTTAAGTTTGTGGATGACTAAGTTTTAATTCCTTGCGGAACAGAACTGGAGTAAGAGTTTGGCTGAAATGACAGCCCACCATTTTCACAAGGATGCAGATGGCCATACATGTATGTGGAAAAGACAAGCACGTGGATGTCTATGGTGAGAAATCACAGCACTGTTTTAAGAATGAATCAGTGGAATTTCTGTTGATTTTGATGTCTGCAGATTCAGAGTGACCAGCAGTGCAGAGGGCTGCCCAGACAAGGGGCTGTGGCTGTTGACTGCAGTAGCAGCAGTTGGGTGTCCAGAATAAGGGAATAATCATTTGAGGGATATTTTCTTTCTTTCTTTCTGTTTTTTTTTTTTTTTTTTTTTTTTGAGTCTGGGACCACACACACAAATCCTTTTAAGAGAAAACAGAGAAATTGGAGCACATCCGGAAGTGGTGAACAGTGTAATAGAGTGGAAACCCAGTCAGCGGGAAGCGGCAGCAGGGACCCTGACCATGAAATTGCTCCCTCCAGTTTTGTGCGGAGGAATGAGCACACGACTTTCAAGTCCCGCAGGAGAGCAGGAAGAACACCAGTGGGACTGAGGGAATTGAAAAGAGCAAAGTGCAGCCCACAGTAAACGGAAATAATGACCAGGCTTTCAGAATTGTAGAGATGACATTTCTCCCCAATTTAGTTTTAGTCACAACAGATTAAAAACAAACAAACAAACAAAAAAACAAACAAGAAAGAAAAGACTATGTGATTTTGCAGGGGACACTGGGAGGCTCCAAATATTACTGAGAAAATTGATAATGACGGCTTTGAAAATTGAAAAGAGGTTAGTTTGTTACAGTTACTTCATAAAGCTGTGATTCTATTAGAATGGCATTGACACAGACAAACCAATGGATCAGTAAGCTCGGAAGTGGAGCCTGATGTATGAATAATTTAATCAAGGACAACAAAGGGGAAAACAGAAGGCTTATTTAATGAATTGCCTAGACAACTGATGACAGAGAAAATAACTTCAGAAACATTCCAAGTCACTGAAATACTGAAATGAGTACTTACTGACTTTATTTATTATTATTATTTTGTTTTTTTGAGACAGGGTGTCTTTTTTTTTTTTTTTTGTTCTGGGATTGTTCTGAAATTCGCTTTGTTTGAGACTGGCCTCAAACTCAGAGATCCACCTGCCTCAGTCTCCCAAGTGCTGGGATTAAAGGCATGCTCCACCAGCCTGGTCTTTAAAATTTATTTATTTTAGCTGAGCCTGGTGGCACATGCCTGTAATTCCAGCTCTAGGGGGAGGCAGAGGCAGGTGGATCTCTGTGAGTTTGAGGCTAGCCTAGTCTACAAAGTGAGTCCAGACAACCAAGGCTCTACAAGACAAAAAAATTTCTTTTAAATTATTTTATGTACATTGGTGTTTTGCCTGCATGCATGTCTATGTGGAGATCCTCTGGAGTGGGAATTGAACTGGATCCTTTTAATTGTTGTGCTATCTCTCTAGCCCCAAATTGTAAGCCATAAAAGTTAGAAAAAAAATCAGAAGTGTATAGTTAGAGAAACATAAATTTGGAGATTTTTTTTTGTTCATTGTATAGAACATTTCAGTTATGAAAACAGTGTAATATTCAAGTGTCTAGGTGGTCTGTATTTAGATTTGGAAATTAATAGCATTTTGCCATATTCCTTTTTCTCCTCCAACTCTCTCCTTCTTTCTTTGGGTTTGCTTTTTGAGAAAGAACTTGTTATGTATCCCAGGGTAGTCATGTACTCAAACTCATAATGTAGCCCATGCTAGCACCTTCCCACCTCACTTGGGTATGTACCATTATGCCTGATTTCCTATTTTCTTTTGAAGGCATCTTGGGAGTAAATTTAAAACTTGCTCTTCTTCCTTCCTGAATTCTTTAGTTCTTCCCTGCATGTCTCTACAGTGAGAGCATTTTCCTCATTAAGCTTACTGTTATCATGACTACATCTGGAAATAATAAATCTCTGATATCTTCTAATGCTCAGCGTGCATTCAGATTTTTCTCAGTTGTCTCCAAAATGTAAATTTTTAACTAAGTTGCTCAAACTAGATTCCATTAAACGGCTTCTATCTTTCGAACTTTGTCTCACAGAGAAACTGGTTTTTCATCTGTCCTCCCTCCTCCTTCCTTCTCTCCCTCCCTCCTACTTTCTCTCTCTTTTTGCGCTCCCTACTTCTGTCTGTTCTAGCTTTTGTTGAAGGGACTGGGCTAATTTTCTGGTAGGCTTCCACCCTCTAGATTTATGACTGCTGCTTCAGGCTGTCATTGAAATTTAATTAACTTCACACTGTATTTCCTGTAGGCTAGAAATTTTGACTTAAATTTATGACTAAATCAGGTCAAAACACTCTCCTTAAGAATGTCGTAGGTGGGGCTGGAGAGATAACGTAGCTATTAAGAGCACTGGCTGATCTTGACCCGAGTTTGGTTCCCAGCACCCACAGAGTGGCTCAGAACCACCTGTAACTCTGGCTCCAGGGAATCCAACGCCCTCTTCTGCATCTGTAGGCAGGTGCACGTGAACATACACATAGGAAAATCACATAAAGTAAAAATGTATATCTTAAAACAACAACAACAACAAGGGAATGTCATGGTGAAGCTATATGGGGTGGCACACACCTATAATCCACACACATGGAGTTGGTACTCAGAAGTCAGAGGCAGGCAGATCTCTGTAAGATTGAGGCCAGTTTGGTCTACAAATTGAGTTCCAAGCCAGCCAGGGTTGTTATACAGAGAAACCTTTTCTCTGTGAATAACAAAAAAAGAAAAAGAAAAAAATTTGGATTCTCTATCCTGGCTAGCACATGCTTTCATTTACTTATTTATTTATTTATTTATTTATTTGGTAATCTTAGCACTCAGGAGGCAGAGACCATCAGACCTCTATGAGCTTGAGGTCACCCAGGTCTATTCTATAGAGTGAGTTCCAGGTCAGCCAGGAATACACAGTGAAACCCTGTCCCCAAAACAAAAGCAAAACCAAAACCAAACATCACCACCACCAACAAAAATCCCACACAGGGAGGTAGAGGCAGGAGGATCAGGAGTTCAAGGTTCAAGGTCATCCTCAGCTATATAGTGAGTTTGATGTCAACCTGGGCTAAATGAGACCCTGTCTCAAAGAACCAGAACCAAAGGCTAGGGACATGGCACAGCTGCAAGTGTATAAACTCACGTCTGGATCTCCAACGCTCGTGTAGAAGGGATGTGTGGCAGCACATACCGTAACCCTCGTGCTTGGGAATGGGAGAGACAGGAGGATCCCGGAGACTGCTGGCCAGCCCAACCAGTGTGAGCACTGAGCTCGAGGTTCAGTGCTTAAAACACAAACCAAACCAAAAAAGGTGGAGAGTGATTGATGAAGACACCTGATGCTAACCTATGGCCTCCTAAACATGCACAGAGGTACTTCCCACACAGGTGCACACACATGAACATGTACATACATGCACCCCCCGTCCAAAATTGGAAACAATGCTGTGAATATATAAAGAGCTGTATAATGTGGGTTGTGATACTTTTATAATATCAAAGTAGGCCCTTGGAATAGCCATAGCTGTCTATTGTAAAGTTATGACTTTCCTTTTTGGTTCAAGTCAGTGTTCTTAGTTAATAACTTAGCAGAAGATCTACACTTCTCCCTTGCCAACCTTACGTTCTATACTTTTGTCACTGTTGCTGACCCCTAGCTGTACTAATTATCTCGTGACAAGTTGTACAGTCCTTACTTCTTTCGGGTGCTCTGCTCTTGTTGGCTAGGATTCTCTGCTGGCGTTCCCCTCATGACCTAGAACTATTTGCTACTTAGAAATAGAGTTCTGGGGAGAAAACAAGGACTAACTCCTCATCTGTTATCTTTTGCTAGTTTTTGAGTAAAGAGTTGGTCTGACAGTCACCTCAGTTAGCGGGCAATATGGGTTGTATTCTCTCTGTATTGCCCATCATTACACTTTTTTTTTTAATTTAAGCACGTTACTCAGTTATAATTTCTTTGTGATGCTGTGACAGATTGCGTTCAGCAAAGCAGGCTCCATCAATATGCATGTCCCATATGTTCATGTGCTGTCACATGGCCACTTTTCCATCACTTCTTATAGACACCCTCTTGGGAGCCGGCTTTTAGTGAAACCCAACCACCAAAGCCATTGTGGTGGAGAGAGTGCACAGAGCCAGACCAGGGCTACTGAGAAATGGCTATGCATCATCCCTCAGCCCTTCTGGCCTCGGCCTGGCCTCAGGCAGACGTGCGAAGGAGTGAGCCCTAGGCTTTAGGCTAGGGGCTGGGGGATGCCTGAGTTGGGAAAGAGCTTGTTGTAACAGCATGCCACCTGAGTTTGCTCTCCAGCGCAATACGAAGGAGTCAGCTCGGCAGCGTGATCCTGCTAGCTTGGAGCTGGGGACGCTGACCTGGTGGTCCTCCGGGGCTTGATGGCTAGGTAGCTAAATTAGAAAACTATGGGTTCAGAGAGATACTGTCTCAAAAAACAAGGTGGAGAGGGATTGAAAAAGACACCGATGTTGCCTTCTTGCTTCTACACCTGTATAGGCACACACATAGGCACACATACAGATAGTCAGGCATACACACACACACACACACACACACACACGGGTATACACCGACACACATACGTGTGAAGATTTCAGTCCTGCTTTGAAGTACCCCAGTGATGCTGAGTTGATACAGCTTACCCACTGAGCCATGCTCTGGCTACACATCTGAAAGAGGACGAAATGCTATTTTAATTTGTTTGGTGTGGCCTTTTAAAGACGGTCACAGTACCTGCAACAGATGCTATGCTAAAGCTGGCTTTGGGAGCCTCCTAAGATGATATTTTGACCTTTGACCCTACCTCAGTGCTCTGGATGACTTCCTCACTTTTTGGTAGAAAACATCTAAGCCTGCTTTGGAGAGTGTGTGTCTCAGATCTGAAGCCAGCCTTTCCCGAAAGATCCCTAGTTATTTTTAGTGTAGAGTGGTATTTTGAATTTAAAATCTGAGCCTCATGACTGTTTTTCAGTGGAAGAATTTTACATTGTAAAGATTACAGTGATAACAACAAAGCATTTAAGAATCTTTCCTAAAGGAAAAAAAAATTGACAGACTCAACAGACTAGACGAGAACTATGTTTAAAAAAAATCCAATAAAAATAAAAATATAAACAATTGTCACAGGATGGCATACCAATTGTAATAAGAATTGATCCGTGTTCACCTTCATCATGATGAGAAAACGGAGCTGTCTTTCCTGTATTAAGTTAGCTGCT
Organism: Pachyuromys duprasi; assembly: GCA_028658305.1. NCBI lineage: Eukaryota > Metazoa > Chordata > Mammalia > Rodentia > Muridae > Pachyuromys > Pachyuromys duprasi. Next base: position 70,378,020 of record CM053744.1, read on the forward strand.
TCTCTGAAAGTGACACGCCCCAGCACTGGGATCCCACATACAGCTGCGAGTGCTTCCTAATGCCCAGTGCTGAGAGGGCGGACACGCACGAGAGAGTAAGGGCTACCCTGTAAGGTCTCTCTTTCTGGGATCGGGCAAAGTTTGTTTAGGGTCACAAGCTCAAGGTACTAGCACAGGTTGGCACGGGGCCCAAACACAGAGCTAACCAAGGAGTTCTGAAATCAAGTGTCTTTAAAAGCCCCGCACTTATATGTTCCTAATGCAACGGTCTGAGGCAGGGGTTCATCTTGGAAGGGTAACTCTGTCTTCTGTTGTCCATTAGGGGTCCATTTTCCCCGAAGTACTAAGTGCAAGTGGTTAGAACTTGTCTCAGGTGAGCCTGCGATGTCGCCTATAGAAAGGGAAAGAAAAGCCTGAAGCAATGTGGTAGTTTGAATAGGAACGGCCCCCATAGGCTCACATATTTCAATGTTTAGGGAGCTTCTCTACTTGAGATTTAGAAGGTGTGGCCTTGGAGGAAGTATGTCACTGGGGTTGGACTTTTCTGTTTCAAAATGCCCAGTCTCTCTCTTCCTGTTGCCCTAGGGGCACTCTGCCCTAGGGGCACTCTCCCCACCATGAAGACAATGGACTAAACCTGTGAACCTGCAAGCAGTTCTCCTCACCCCCCCTCCCCCTCGCGTTCTCTCATAAGAGTTACCTTGGTGTCTGTTCACAGCCATAGAACACTGACTACCATAAACAATTTTCGTCTAGGCAAACGAAAATTCGGCTCACAAGGCCGTAGTATTTACAAGGAAGGGCTGGGAGTGCAAGTCTTTAGGCAGGCGGCTCTGCCTCCTTCCCGGGCACTGATTTGTTTGAGTAATACCACATTTTATGTTTAAAATTCTATAACCCAAGTTTCTGATAATCTATCTCACTGAATTGTATTTTAGTGAATTAATTATGACAAAATCGACTCTCAGGGCTGGCTCAGCAGTAGAGAGCCTGCTGCTACTGCGAAAGAGAGGAGTTCTGTTCCCAGCACCCAAGTCGGTCAGTTTGCCAGCCCCAGCAGCTCCTGCCTCTGGAGAACAGCACCCTCTCCTGGCCACCCCGGGCACCACTTACATTCCCACCTCCCCCATACTTATTTCAATAGAACAATTATTAGTCGTTTGAGGAAGGTAGCTCAGGCTGCTGGGATGAGTCAGCAGGTGAGAACACTTGCCATGCAGGCCCGACGACCTGAGTTTGATTCCTGCAGTGGAAGGCAGGAACTAACTGCAGAGAATTGTCTTCTGACCTCCACACTTGCTTCACTTACACACACACACACACACACAGGAAGAAAACCACCAACAAAAACCAGTAACTCAGTAAATGGAGTAAGGTTAAGCACACTGAGGAAGAAAAGCTTAGCAGGGTCTCAGGAAAGAGAGAGTGAGGTTGTTTTCCAGCGTTTTGCTTGCCTTTTGCAGTTGGCAGAGTCCAGGTGACCGTGACTGGTCACAGCCTGACTGGGACTTCCGGGTGGCAGCAAGGATTGGACTTTTGAGCATTAAACATTCTTAAACCACCCATGTTTCGGATGAACACTCTGTGCGTGGAGCTAATTTTCACACACGACTCAGCTCATTGGGTAAGGAAGTGTGTCAAAAGAGCACTTGATCAGGGTGATACCTGGAAAAGTTTGCTTTTCAGTGTCCCAAGTTAATTAAATTTATGAGATTAATGTTATCAAGATCCTAAAAATATTTAAACCGAAGACATTTCTTAGGTACAAAATATGTAGTTTAAATATTTTTAAAATTTAGCGTAATTTTAAGCTGAATTTAAATTTAAAAATGGTCTTTCTACAGAATAATTACAAAATATGCAAACCTTTGGTTTTCTTCACTTTTGTCTCTGTTTCTTGCATTTAAAGTGAGTGGGTAGGGCTGGAGAGATGGCTGCCCGAGTAAGGACACTGACTGCTCTTGCAGAGGACCCAAGTTAGATTCCCAGCACCTACATGACTGCCATCAACTGTCTGTAACTCTAGTTCCAGGGGGTCCAATGTGCTCTTCTGGCCTCCCCAGGCACTGTACACATGGGTGCACAGGCATATGTGTAGACAAAACACCCATATGTATAGAACAAAATGAATAAGTCTTAAAAAAATAAAAGCGAAGGGGCAACTGAGGGTGCAACTCAACCTAACAGTTTTTGCCTAGCACACATGAGGCCCCTTGTTTGATCCCCAGGACCACAAAAGAGTGAAGTGAGGTATTTTATAATACCTCATGATGTCCATATTTAAATAGCATTTATTTACATAACTTATAAATACTATTTTATATGTAATTATATACATATTTCATTTTCTATTACATATAGATATTTATATGTATGCACAAATATATATACATAAAAATTTTAAGTCATCTATTTGTATAGTACCAACATGTAGTATTTTCTCCTTAGGAGATAACAAGATGCCTTTGACTGTGGGATTCACTGTAAGATTCCTTGGGACCCTTAATTTCCATCTGATTGCTACTGAAGATTAGCTCCATAGAGAAGAAACTGTGTGAACCTCCTACTGCTGTGATTTCTTTCTGTCCACACAGCATCTCTGGGTTTTTCACACCAAGAACCTCTCCATTTCTCTGCAGGTTCTCACTGGGTGTCTGAAAATTTAACTCAGTTCTGATACTGACGACCCAGAGTTCAGTCCTTAAAGTTGCCCTCAATTCCATATGCCAGTCTCAATTGATGAGTCCCCAGGCTACCCATACTTCTGTGCAATTTGGCTGTAAACTAGGGCTCCCCTCATTAGCTCATTTGTTGCAACAGCTCTCAGAAACCAGGGAAATTCTTTACTCACCATGACTGGCTTATTACAAAGAATGTTAGGGGAGCTGGCGAGCTGGCTCAGCTGGTAAAGTGCTTGCCTGTGAGACTTAAAGACCTGAGTTCAGAACCATAGGATCCACATGAAAATGAGGTTTTTGGGACACACCTGTAATCACCAACCTGGGGAAGCAGAGATGGGAGGTTCGTTGGGGCCTGCTGTTCAGTGAATTTAGTTGACCTGGCAAGTTTTGTGGCAGACTCTCTCTCAAAATATAAAGTGCATGGGGGTGTGTGGAGGGCTGGTTCCATGGCTCAGTGGGTAAGGGTGCCTGCCCCCAAACCTCACAACCTGAGTTTGATCCCTGGAACCCACATGGTAGAAGGAGAGAGAACTGACTCCTGAAAGTTGTTCTTTGATCTTCACATACATGCTGTGGCAAGTATTCACACACACACACACACACACACAGAAACACATATACACACACAAAAATAACCGTGAAAACATAAGCAAGTAGAAAGCTAATGGGTAAGACAGCCAATGTTGACCCCTGACCTCCATATGCACACACATAAACATGTACACACATATACACGCACATACACACACGAAAATTATTAGTAAGGTCACACATGAAAACCTTGAGGTAGTTGGAGGTTAGGAAGAGTCTTTGATGCAGGGCTTCTATCCTTGTGAACTCTATGTAACATGAAAGTTTTTGCATCTTGATAACAGTTTACAGTTATTCGGTGTTTATTTATTAAGAAAGGTTCTCTGTAGCCCAGGGTTCCTTACAGTTTACTATTGAGCCTATGCTGGCTTCAGATTGTGGCAGTCTTGCTTTAGCCTTCGAGTGCTGGGAATATGGGTATGAGCCGCCAGGCCCATCTACTTAGGGTTTCCAGGAGACTCATTGCATAGCAAGATGGACCGAATCACTGGTCATCTAGAAGTAAGCCCATCTCCCGTCTCTCTCTACTTCCCGGAGATGGAGAGCTTTCCAACCTCAATCAAGATGCCTTGGCTGCTCGCTCTCCCCCTGCAGCTGGGTGTGGCGGCCCCTCTTCTTCCACTCACCCCATTAACATAAACTCAGGGCTTATTATGAAGAAGAGAATGCTTGCTTCACCTCATTGCCTGCGAGACGGCAAGACTTGAGGCGCTCTGTGCTGGAGGCCGGGACAAGGGGACAACTGTGTACACTTTTCACTACACCACAGCAGCCACACTCAATGTTTTTAATTGTTTAAGTTTTTTTTAAATATAAAATTAGCATACGAGGTATTAAACATCATTACATCATTACAGCATGTTTGATCAAAGTGATTCTTCTCCGGCCTCATGTCACTCAGCCCCGGCTGCCCTTTGGTCCTCAGTGCTGGTGACCACTCCACCATTTTTTTCCTCTGCCATATCTTATGTATCTGTTTGCTCATGTCTCATCTTTATCACCCATTTTTACTCTTTCTTGGTGTCTTTTCTAGATATTTAGTATTTACACAACACCACCTACACACACACACACACACACACACACATTACAGTGTAAGATTTGCATATGAGAGAGAACACTGTATTTGTCTTGCTGAGTTTCTGAGTCTGGGTCCCCTTGCTTAATATTGTACTTCAGATCCATGCATTTTCATACAAATTTTAGTTTTCTTTGCAGATGAATAAAATTTCATTGTGCATGTGTGTTACATTTTTGTTACCCGTTCATCTCTGATGGACATCCTAGGCTGGTTCTATTTCTTCGATGTTATACATGAAAGCAGCAAAAAAAAAAAAAAAAAAAGGGTGTGCAGTGTCTCTGGGAGCATGCAGTCCTTTGGGAATATGCCCAGGAGTGGTATAGCTGGATCATATAGTAGTTTTAGGTTTGGTTTGGTTTTAAAGTTTACAGAGACTCTTTTTTAAGATATTTATTATTTTTACAATGTTCTGTCTGCAGGTACACCTGCAGGCCAGAAGAGGGCACAAGATCTCATAGATGGTTGTGAGCTACTATGTGTTTGCTGGGAATTGAACTCAGGACCTCTGGAAGAACAGCCAGTGCTCTTAACTGCTGAGCCATCTCTGGAGAGATGGGCTGGAGAGATGGCTCAGCCCTCCTTACAGCTCTTTAATTCTTACTATATACTGAGCATTTGTTATATTAAAGTCACCAAAAAAGATACCAGGGTGCATGGTATATAATGGCCTTATACATGTATCCAACATATGCTTGAATTGCATTAGGAACCCAAATGCATAGAAAGTAATGCAAGTATAATAAAAAGGGTAATTTTTCATGCTAGGGAAAAGCATGGCCTCCAGCAGCCCTGACAGGTAAGGCTTGGCTCTCCATCTCAGCATTTCAGTTAAAATGGAATATGGAATAATGGTGAAGAGCAGACAAGGGGAGATTTAACTGATGCAGCCTTATTGGGAAGAAGGACAGATAAAGAGGTCCAGTGACCCCTAAGTGCAACTCTTGGATGCCGACACGAGGGTTAGGTTTTTAAAGAGTGGGGGCTATGATTACTTCAGGGATCCTGGTCAGGGTGTGGCCCCCATGTCTGTGGTCTGAAAAACCATTACCCGAGGGGCAGGGGGCTCTCACTAGATGACCCTTCTGCTCTGGGTGTGGCCTCGCTAGGATACGGGCCCTCTGAGGAGGGTGTGTGTCCTGCTAGGTTTTGCTCTGGAGTCCAGGGTGACTATGGACACCAATAACAATGTGTTAGCTTAGTGTCTTCAGTCAAACTAAAGGAGACAGGGAGATGGAATGAAGGCAGTGATGTTAGACTCTTGCCCTGGTGGCCTGAGAGGTGGTTAACAAAAGCGGCTTGGAGGTATCTGCTGCAGAGCTGCATTTCTGATTACTGCTGTCTGTTCTGACTACGGCTTTGCTTCATTAAAATTTTAATGATTTCCTGACAGTGGTAATGCACACCTTTAGTCCCCTTGCTTGGGAGGCAGAGGCAGGCAGATCTCTCTGAGAGGCCAGACTCGGCTACAGAGTGAGTTTCAAGACAGCCAAAGCTACACAGAGAGACCCTGTCTTGCAAACAAAACCAACCAACCAACCAAACAAAAACTCTCAATGATTTTGAATTTTCTTACCTTAAATTTTATATTCATTACAATGTACCGTAATGAAACTAGGGTAAATTTAAATTAGGGTAAAATAGCCTTCCAATTCAATGGCAGTTGTGGTGGTTCATATTTGTAACCCCAGCATTCAGGAGGTTGAGGCATGGAGGTTGCTGAGAGCTGGGGACCTGCCTGGGCTATATGGTAAAACCTTCTCTCTCTCTTTTCTCTGAGTAGTCTTGACTGTCCTGGGCTAGCTTTGTAGACCAGGCTGGCCTCGAAAAACCTTATCTCAACGGAATAGAGATAAGATGGGATGGAGGAGATGGCTCCCCAGCGAGAAAGTGCTTGCTAAGCAAGGATAAACCTAGCATAGTTCTGATCCCCAGCACCCATATAAAATGTGGCGTGGCACCACATCTCTGTGACCTCAGTGCTAGGGGAAGAGACTTGAAAACCCCATTACTTTCTTTTCTTATCACAGAAGTATTAGGCCTCCCCTGCCCCCATTCTGATAGGCTCGTTTTGTGTCAGGTAGCTATAGGTGGTAAATAAAATGGTTCCTGAATGAACGCATTCAGTGCGAATAGGCTGGCTTGGTTTTCTTCCTGCTCATATGTCTGTGTGGGTCCGTAAGTATATTATGGTCGGAGTGGAGGTGAGCTCTCCCATGATGAGACCTTCACACTGTATCAAGTGTAACAGTTATGTCCCTAAGGCCTTCCGTGGACCATATTCTATGATGACTAGCTTAAAACATCACCTCCCCCCACCCATCAGGATCGTGTGGCATAAACTTATGTACCGGGGATACTCTGTTGCAAGGTAGTTTGGGCAGTGGCAGCAGGTTTTGGAGATGAGGTCACCGTGGCAGCACTGGCATCCTGACTCACTCCCCTTCTTCTCTAAACCAGGAGTGGGTCTCCAGTTTACTGCCATGTTTCTGCTACACTCAGGCTGTGAATGAGCCCCAAATGCAGTTCATGCTGCTTCCCCCCCCCCCCATTCTGTTAGAAACCGAAGGAACCAGACCACCAAAAAATATTTTGTAAGAAAACAACAGTTCCCGACTCTGTACCACCTGCTTCCCTGCAAGCCGCCGTGGGGGGTGGGGTGGGGGGCGGTGGGCGCGGAGTGATGCAACCCACAAGCGTGGAAGGGGCCGGCGGATGGGCTGTCTGGGGCTGATCTGATGTCAGAGCAGATCATGTGGTGCTCTGTAGGCAGCTGGGACTGGCCCGCGGGAAGCACATGGATTACAGTCTGAGACTGTGATGGGAAAGTCGGTTCCCGGGCTGCTGTCTCACACACGTCGGTAGGCAGGGAAGCTGTGGACTCCGACTCGCCCTTCTCTGGGGCCCTCCCGCTGCGTGGTCTCGGACAATCGCTGTGAGAAGCTGCTGCTGCTCCAGTAAGTGCTTCAAGAAGGTCTTTGTTCGGAGCCCTCGGGTAGCCGGGAGGAAGTGTTGGTGTGGATGTGGGGGATGTTGGAAGCCCTTTGTAAATCGCGTTCGGGATCTGGGCTGGGTAGCATGGCTTTCCATGCCATCTCGGGAGGTCAAAGGCAGCGCCCGACGTCCAGATGATCCCCAGCCCCGATGCTTTTGGTTTTCACGTGATGTGCTTTTCTGATTTACAGTTTCTGTTTTTGTTTGTTTGTTATTGCTTTTGTAATTGAAGGGCGGATTTTTTTCTTTTAGTCCTGATTAAAGTGAATTTATTTCAGATTCCCTAACCCTGTGTGGACTTGTTTTCTCTGTGGCAAGCGAGGGGCGCGGAGAGGGTGGGAGCTCCCTCGTCAACATCACTGCTTCTTAAGATTCAGGGTGTGTTTGTGCCGGAGAAACATGTAGTGGTCGCCACCCTTCCCTGCTCTGGGTAAGTAGGTGATAGGAGGAGAAGCAGGCTGAAGCGGCAGTAAGGACACGGTTCGTTTTGCTGAACAGTGGGGGCTGCCAGGAGATTGACCCCGGTTTCCCTAACTAGTTACATTTTGCATTAGGCACTGTCAGCCGGCAGAACAGACAGCGGAGGAGAAATGATGGAGTTCTCACTCTCTTTCCCAGCAAGCAAACGATCCTTTTCTGCTTCTGAAGCCCAATTAAGGTGCTGCAGGTCGAGGAGTGCTTATTTCCAGGCATGATGGTGTTGTTTTTCTGACGGCAGAGTCTGGTGCTTATACTCACGCCTCAGGCCTGTTCCTCGGCTCTCCAGCATCTTAGGTGTGGCATTTTTGGAGTGCGAGAGCAGAGATGGAATACTGTCTCACTGTTCCTCCCGGCGTATTATACTCAGTCTTTTTTTCAGAGGCTGGAAATAAATACGTGTGCTTGGAAGGCAACAGCAGGGGGATTTAGGAGAACAAATTGTTTTCTCTGGCCTGAGACCTCTGTCCCCTGTGAGCTCTTGATAGAGTTTTAGGTCCAGGTGTGTGGTATCGACTTGAAAGCCAATATACAGATAATCAGACCCTGTTTTTAATCAGTGGTGCTCCCCTCCCCCAAAATGAAGGGATGACCTCTTAGAAGCTATAGACTGAGGCTTTGGGGTCAAAAGACTGATTCCAAGCGGATAGGCTTTGAAGAAACTTTTAGGGTGGGAATGATGCTGGAAAGGAAGCAAAGGTCTGTTTAGATGTGGGCCTCTACAGCTTTGATTAGCCTCTACAGCTTTCTGCAAACCACGGTTTAAGTCACAAAACCCCAAACAACAGACAGGAGCTTGCCCCGCCCATCAAGCTGTGAACATGGAGCCTTCACTTCCCATTTCACCTCCCTGAATTGCATAAGCTAAGACAGAAACAGGGCTAGGATTCATCTCCCCAGTCTGTGTGCCACAGGTATAAGCCTTATGAAACAAAGCAAGAATAAAATAAAAAAATATTTTTTTTTGTCCTGCTTCCCTGCTATGGATTAAAGGTGGTTTTATTCTGGAAAGGGTTCTACCACTCCTAGTCACCAGGAACTGCTCCACTTAGGGGAACCCGATATAAAGAATGCACCTGGAGGATGTCCCTTTAAGCCAGCAATCCCTGCCTCCTCAGACTAGATGGAAGCCACACCTCCCTTTTTGGTTCCATGCCAAGACAGTCTCTGAATCTGGGGGCTGGATAAAATGATGCCCACACTTGAGCAGGCTAATGCCCCGTGCATGAGGCTGAGGAGTCGTCATTTGATTGCAGACGATGCCACCTGTTTCTCCAGGGGATGCTCATTTATGGGCATACTAGCTTTTAGAACTTCTGAAGAAATTATCATTAGCTGGGTGTGGCATGGTGGCGGCACACCTTTGGCCCCAGTGTCTGGGAGGCAAGGTGAACCTACTCATCTGTGAGTCTGAAGCCAGCTTGGTTGAATAGTAAATTTCAGGCCAGCCAGGGTTACAAAGTGAGAGCCTGTTTCAAGATAAGACAAATTTAATATTAATATAAAAAAGTGAAAGAAAGTTATCACTTTTTCAGCCCCCCACAAGCTTCTTTTATAAATCAGCTGTCTTACTTATAAAAGTAGGCGGAGTAAAACTATGACGGAGGGACCAGCCACATGCCACATTCTACTTTTCATGGAAGGCCCTGAGGTTGGACTGGAGCTGAGGGCTGACAGCAGTCTTCATATTTATAGGGAGGAAAACTGTCTGGTGATGAGAAGACAGTTTTTCTCTTTTAGGTTTTTTGCCTTTTACTAAAACATCATATTACCAGGATAGTAAAAATCACCAAACTTCATGTTTCTTCCAAATGCTTTGGGAAAAATCACAAAGGGGACAGAAGCAGGTGGATTGCTATGAGTTCGAGACTCCAGGCCAGCCTGGTCTACAAAGTGAGTCCAGGACAGCCAATTCCATAGAGAAGCCCTGTCTTAAAAAAAAAAAGAAAAAGAAAAAAGAAAGAAAGCAAAGTTTTGCTTTGTCTTTGGAGAGTGTGTGTAAGTCTCTCCTGCTCCTTAGGATTTCCTGATCCTGGCTTTATGGGAGTGTGGACCTCCCTGATTAAAGAACCAATGCATCATTTCTCAGTTAATGCAAATGCCACACATATCAATATTTCAAGGCTCCCTGTCTGGATAGTTTTCTGAGTTATACAATATTCTTTGTTTAATACAGGAATGTTGAGGTGGCTTATTTAAAAATATCTAAACGATGGTTAACTCACTGTAAAGTTTCAGACTAATTTTACTCTTATACTAGGCCTAAATTGGATTAAATAAATACTTGTTGATTGACATATGAAACAAATATATACTACACTGCAATGCCTGATTCTGAGTATGCCATGTTTCTCTGATTCACTTTGATGTTGGGATTGAGCCCAGAGCCTTGAACATGCTCTACTACTGAGCTTTGAGCTCATCTCTACTAATATTTAAAAGGTGGGCCAACTAGCCAGGTGTGGTGGCACAGGCCTTTACAGGCAGAGGTTTGTGAATTTGTGGCCAGCCTGCTCTACATAGTCAGTCATAGTCAGTTCCTGTCCAGCCAGGGCCACATAGTGAGAATCTGGCTCTCAGAAAAAAAAAGTAAGCCAATTAAATGCTGTTCCATAACGTTATTAGAATGCCCATCTGTTAATTATTCAGGGTAATTTTAGCCAGAGTGAAATTCATTTATTGACATGCAATCAGTATAACTATGAATCAGTGTCACATGTAATTCATCTATGTGTATGTAAAAACAGCAAACACAAAATTAAATTGCATGTTGTTTAATTACCTTTTATAGGAATGTCAGTTTCAATGCAGAGGTCCTCTGATTATCTGTTTGTTGTGTAAATACCAGCTTTAACTGATGCAGTACGGGACTTCTTTTCACTCTAGACATTGAGCTAAGTGATATGTTGGGAGAAACTTATCCTTGTGGCTTTGAGTAGTCCTAGCAAGAATAATTGGAACACTGTTCTAAACAGTCTGCACTCTCTAGCTCAGAAACAAAGGGCTGGATGTGTGACATTTCTAAATGGTGACATCGTTAAGGACCCCTCTAAATGATAACATATAGCAAGCTTTAGATTGCAGCAGAGGGGAGCCAGGAGAGAGAATGAAACATGACTTCCTTAATGTGGACAGAAACATCCCAGAGACTGCTTATTTCCATGAGGCACAGCTAAGGGGATACCACCCTAGCCTCCCCTGAAAAGTTTATTTGGGTCTCAAAGCTGTGACTAGCTGCTGTACCAGTTGTGAATTTCACTGCTTGAGGTCTTAGGTTCTTTACCCAATCCATTTAGGCAGAAAGTGCAAGCAAATATCTCTTGTTACAAACAAAGAAACAGATTTAAGTTCATGCTAATGTGTTCACAGCCAGAGCCAAAAGCTTTTCAGGGTTTTTACAGCACACTGGGCTCTTAGCCCATCCATCCAAGTGTCTAAGTAGACTGAAGTTATGGACCAGCCCATTGTCTGCAGCATCCCACAGGAGAGCCTGAAGCTACCGTCCACTGTGCTGTGACTTCTATTTAACCTAAGACCTGAGATTAGCATTTGGGGTCAATTGGCTTTTCTTTTCTTTCTTAATAAAACAGTATACCTTTTCAGTCTACGTTGATTAGTTCTGATTTTTCTTTTAATAGTTTCTTTTTAAAAGATTTATTTATTTATGTGTACATTGGTTTACTGCATGACTGTGAGAGGGTGCTAGATCCTCTGGAACTGGAGTTAGAGATAGTTGTGTTCTGCCATGTAGATGCTGGAAACTGAACTGGGGTCCTTTGGAAGAACAGTCAGTGCTCTTCACTGCTGAGTCATCTCCTCAGCCTCTGTTAACAGTTTCTTAAACTTTATATACACTTTTCTGTCTAGATTGTTTAGGTGGAGACCTTCTGGGTAAAACTTTTTTTGTTTTTGGAGTTTTTTTTTTTTTTTGACCTTGGGTGTTATATAAGTCTTCAGCTTATTTTTGTCCTTTGTCTTGAGTATGAAGAAGAAGGCATACAAAACTTTTGTGTAACATTCACACTTGAGAATGTAGATATAACATAGCCTTTGAGATGACCTGGTAGAAAAACATTTTTGTGCATATTGATTTAGAGAAATATGCATTGCTCCTATGTTGGAAAGAAAATTCCATCCTTCAAAACCCAGTACTGAGTTTGTTGACATTATTTAGAGCTTTTATTTCTTCACCCTATTCAGCCAACTTACACTCTGTGCACCAGACTAATTGGCCATTCATGGAAGTATCATGAGAAGTGGTAGTAATAATTATTATAGAAAAGATTTTCCCCACTTATTACTAAGTTGATGGTGAAATACCTGTTACAAAACATAAACTAACAAGGAAGCTGCTTAAACCCGATTGATTCTACAAATACAAGTTTTACAGGGCACAAGAGCTTTAGAAATTAAGACCCAAAGGAACAGGTAGGTTTATATTCTTCCACTTTGGTGTTTGATGTAGAAAGATGTAGAGAGCTTTGATGATGCACAAAAGCAGGGGAGACACAACAAGTGTAGGCTGAAGTTAGTGAGTCTGGGGACCATAGCAAGGACATGTTTCTTCAAAGGTAAGATGGTTGCTTTCCTCCAGATACACGGTGGCCACCTCTCCTCTGAGAGTCCTTAGACCTAATGGAGAAGGTCATGGAATTCCCTTCTCTGATCTCCTTGGAGGTAAGATGGGCAGGACACCAGAGCATACATTTTCTGCTTTGGTCTCTTCAAATATCAAGGTGATGTATTTTGGGGTGGTGTGTCCTAAGCCCCATCACCCTTAGAAGCTTTAGCAAGGCCCTGTTCTAACACTTCACTTGTATGGACATTTCACCGAAGGTGGACTTGGCTGCTCACATGGTTGTCAGTACCGATTCCAGGGAGGTCCCTCTAAGTCAAAGGCTCTCTTTGTTGTTTGTTCTTTCTCTCTGTCTTTCTTTCTCTCTCTCATCAGGCTTTCTCTGTGTATCCCTGGCTTTTTTGGGACTCACTATATAGACCAGGCTGGCCTTGAACTCAGGGATCCTCCTGTTTTTAAAGGTATCCTATCACTTGTAAGTTGCTGTAGAGTTGTAGACACAAAGTTGAAGGTTACCATAGAGACCTCTTTATGGGTAGTATGTATTTGGTGTGTGGTACAAGATTTTATTTTATTTTTTTCCCGGAAATAGGTTTTCTCTGTATGGCCATGGCTGTCCTAGAACTCTCTTTGTAGACAAGGCTGGCCTCAGACTCAGAGTTCCACCTACCTCTGTCTCCTGAGTGTGGTGCAAAAGATGTTGACTTGTAGAAAAAAAAGCTTTTCTTTTGGATTATATTTCATTACTAATAAATGTAGGGCAATATGTTAAAAGATGTGGGAATTCATTAAATGCAAATATGCTGCTTAGTTATACTCAAGGTGTGTCTAGAAGATTCTCCACAGGCTGGTTGGTGTTTTTTTTTATTTTATTTTTATTAATTACAGTTTATTCACTTTGTGTCCCAGCTGTAGCCCCCTCCTCCACTATCTCCCAATCCCACCCTCCCTCCCTCTTCTTCTCCCATGCCCCTCTCCCAGTCCACTGATAGGGGAGGTCCTCCTCCCCTTCCATCTGACCCTAGCCTATCAGGTCTCATCAGGACTGGCTGCATTGTCTTCCTCTGTGGATTGGTAAGGCTGTTCCCCCCTCAGGTGGAGGTGATCAAAGAGCCAGCCACTGAGTTCATGTCAGAGACAGTCCCTGTTCCCATTACTATAGAAACCATTTGGACACTGAGCTGCCATGGGCTACATCTGTGCAGGGGCTCTAGAGTATCTCCATGCATGGTCCTTGGTTGGAGTATCAGTCTCAGAAAAGACCCCTGTGCCCAGATTTCTTGGTTCTGTTGCTCTCCTTGCTCTCCTGTCCCCTCCAGGTCTTTCTGTCTCCCTCTTCTTTCACAGGATTCCCTGCACTCTGCCCGAAGTTTGGCTATGAGTCTCAGCATATATTTTGATACCCTGCTGGGCAGATCTTTCAGAGGCCCTCTGTGGTAGGCTCCTGTCCTGTTCCCTGTTTTTTCCTTCTTCCTATGTCTGTCTCATTTGCCTTTCTGAATGAAGATATGAGCATCTTACCCAGGGTCCTCCTTCTTGATCAGCTTGTTTTTTAATTTTTTTGTTTGTTTGTTTGTTTTTCAGGAGAGGTGTGGTTGGCTTTTTTCTTCCCCTTCTCCAGCATAGAATAGTCTTAGTGAAAACAGTAGAATAAAAAGAAATGTGTTATAGGATCTTCTTTAAACAGTCTTATCAACTTCACCTGAAACGTAGTAGCTTTATAGTCAATTTAGCTCACAGTGCGGGGATCAAGGTCTTCTCAAAATAATCCGACATGCCAATCAAATACTAATATAAGTCTAAAGAGTTACAATATAGAAGTTATTACATTTCCCTCCTTTACAGTGTCAGCCTGTCCTGAGCCCTTGCCCACTTGCTTTTGGTGTCTCTAAGCTTCTGGAGAGAAGGGGCAAATGTCGTCTTCACAGAGGATTTGGCCAGGATGTTGATTGTTCACAAACCTGGCACCACTGAGGGTCTATCTGGAGAAGCATGAACTGAAACCCCAGCACAGGAGTCCTTACCATTTTAAGAGACATTAGAAAATAAAACTTAAGTGATTTGAACCGTACTGCTTTGTGATTTATATTTTTGCCAAGTCTTTTTTTTTTTTAAGTCCTTTCAGGCCATGCATTCAGAACACGCTCTGTGGGGTCTTGTTTTAGATATTTGAAAGTACTCTTGGAGCCTGGTGTGGTGGTACATACAAGCACATGGGAGGCAGAGGCAGGTGGATCACTGAGTTTGAGGCCAGCCTGGTCTACATAGGGAATTTCAGGACAGCCAGGGCTACATAGAGAAAACCTGTCTTGAAAAAACAAACAAAACCAAAAGTATGCTCTTGGCATTCGGCATGTGACATATGAAAAGTAGGAGAATCTTGAGCTCAAGTCCAGCCTTGACTACATAGCAAGAAAACTAAAGTTTATCCACAGCATTTTGTTTTAAATAAGTGTAACTATGGGACTCAAGTGCTAATGAGAAAAATAGGCTGTAGAAATTGGACTCGAGCACCCGTCCCCATTTGGTGCTGAAGTATGACTCCGTAGTTTGTGCCTTTCCCTTGGGGCTTGATATTATTGGCTTTTATAACAAATGGGACACTAAACCATCCATAATAGAAGCATGAATGAAGGAAACATTAAACCATCCTCAACAGAGAACACACAGACTTGAAAAGTAGATTTTCCTCCTTCTTAAGTCATGAAATATTTTACTTTGCTCAGGAAAGACCATGATTGTTCCACATTATAAAATCTGTCCTTACTAAAGCTTAGTTGATATGTATGAAAGCATATTAATTCTAATTCTACAGGCACTTTTAGATGAGTACTGTGGTTTTTGTGTGTTTCATCCTGGTATCGCATGGTATCCAGTTTCAGAATAAACGAACTCCAATGAGAACATTTGGCCCAGATGTTACTAAAAATAATTGTTGCTGTAAAATTTCACACAGAGAATAACATTCCAGCCCTGTGTTTGTTATGCAGGCTTGCTTCATTTTCCATTTGAGAGTGAAAAGAAAAATTTCAGGAAAAAAAATTTTAAAGCATGTGTATTGTATAAATGCCAGTATGCTGCTTTAGATCAATTTTTTAAAATAAGTAGGTGCTGTAGTTTTTATGTACTTTCATGTTCAAAGTCCAAGTTGGAAAAATGATAACATCTCTCTAAAGTCAGCCAGCAGCTATTGCAGACTCCTCAGTACTTTGCTGAGACAAATAAGTTGTAAGGACACAAAGTGGTGCCTAGTGTCTGGGTTGGTGAGACAAGTGTCATTTAGATGCAGGGCTTTGAAGATGAACTTAGTTTCTGTCCAAGTCACTAGAAAAACAAATAGAGAGTGGCTTTGTTGTTCCCACTGAAGGAAATCCTCAGCAGTTTTACCAAGGAGAGTCTTGGGATACAGAAATGTAAAAAGTTTTCAGCAGAATAAACGAAACACGAGGTAGAGGGTGAGGGGAAAACACAGGGAACCTGTACCGTCAGTCTTTAGACCCTGGTAAGTCTAAAGCCTGGAACAGCAGACCACGGGGCAGGACAGATGGCTGGGGATGGCTGCTTTCATGGTGGCAGGACAGTGTGTAATGTAAATGGAATAAGACACCAGAAGGAGACTGTTGTAAGAAGTGACTGGTGATCAATCAGTTAATGATTGGTTCCAATGATACCTGATGCGCTCAGCTGAATAATTTATGCTTTAAAACACATAATAGAGTGTCTCAAATGCAAAAGATAAGTTTTGTTTCTTCCTCGGAGATAACGGCTGTTTTTGGTGCCATGTTGCTGTATTCCACTTGTAAATGTAAATAAATAATACCCATGTATAAAAGACAGCTATAAAACCAAGTGTGGTGGCACAGGCTGGTAATCTCAGTACGTCAGTGGTAGATCGCCCTCAGCCGTAACAAGTTCGAGGCTATGTGAGTCTCTGTCTAAAACAAACAAACAAACAAACAAACAAACAAATAAAAATTTGACCAGCAAGATGGCTCAACATGTAAAGGCAATTGCCGAGAAAGCTTGGTGAGTTGAGCTCAATTCTCAGAACCCATACGGTGGAAGGAAGGAACACATTTCCAAACCTGCCCTCTGACCCCTACAAGCATGACTGTGGCACACACCCACCCTTACACGCACACCCCAATAAAAGTAAACATAAACACATAAATATTTAGAAACTTCTTGAAAGTCAAAACCAAAGACAAGTGGTGGCTATGTATGTGCGGTGTGTGTTTTATTTTTTTCCCCTTTTGGTTAATTTCCACACTACAGTTCCTTGTATATTTGAGTACTTATAATGAATAGTACACTGTGAGATTTAAATAGTTGTATTTTAGTAGACATGATTACCAGACTTCTCTTACTCTGTGGATGTGAATTTGTTATAATTATAAGTGTTAGAATGATACCTACACTTAACCTTTTATTAGTTACTATTAATCACATGGCCTTAGGCAAATATTTCTTTCTTTCCTTCTCCTCCTTTTCTTCCTCTTCCTCCTGCTTCTTCAATGTATTCTTTCTGATGCATTTTTTTTCTTTTAAAAACTTTTAATCATATGTATGTGTGTGCACACATGTGGGTTTGTGCATGTGAGTGCAGTGCCTGATGAGACAAGAAGAAGGCGTGGGATCCTCCAAAGCTGGAGGTACAGACAGTTACGAACTGCCTTAGTTGGGTGCTGGGAACTGAACTTGGGTCTTCTGTAAGAGAAGTAAGTGTTCTTAACCACTGAGCCATCTCTCCAGCCCCCTTCTTTATCTGTTCCCGGTCTGAGTAGTGATGAAGATTAATTTTCTCCGGAGGTTGTTTGTCTTCAGAACTTAAAAACAAATAAAGAAACCCTCATGTTCTGAGCTTTTTTTCTGTGAATGGCAGTTCTACTGTTAGTCTCTATGGAGGCCTGCCCGCATCTGGCACTCGCTGGGATAGCCTGCTTTTCTGGATTCTCTGGTCCAGGTGGCCTCCTACCCCAGCTTCATCATGGTTCCTAGCTCATTTTCGATATTACACAGTTACTCCGACAGAATCCCGAATCTGTGTTACTTCTAGTGTTCTGCCTAGAGTCGATGTGGGAACTCAGGCACAAAAGGATCATGATGAGCTAATGTCCCAGCAAACTTTCTTGGAGGGTAGGTGGCATTTGCTTTAAAGTGGATACAGTCCATTATCTTCTGTGGTGGCTCGTGTGAATCGGAGGTTCCCTCTTTCTTGATATTCCTTGCAATTACAGGTTCTTCATCTTTGGGTCATCTTAGTCTTTGGCTCTCTTCCTCCTCACAAAGAAGGCTGCCTTTCCTCCCTTCCTGTGTAGACTTTCTGCTTCTGGCACCTTCTCTTTCTTGCTTTCGTCTTTCTGTTCTCCGGAGTACCATGTGTCCAAGAAGTGACTGGAGGTTTTGCACAGTTCTTTGGAGAACACTGTCTATGTAACTGACGAAAGCCAGCCTTTCTCAGTTTTACTTCATTTCTCTCCCTCATGTGCCTAGGAAATGGCCAAGAAGCACTGCGTTTTCATTCCACGACCCCATGGGTTTCAGATATACAGCGTTCAAAAAGGTAAAGGGGTCCGTAAGGAGGTGCTGATCATAGCGGACTGGGAAAGAGCAGGTAGCTCCCCACACTCGAGATCAAGCTGAGTTTCATAGCATCTGCTTCAGGAGCACACACATATTTTAGGAACAGCCTGGAAGACAAGTGCTCCTTTTGATCGTCCCAGTGTGTGCCTTCTGTCTGTTTTGACATGAGGTTATCTTAAATGTGTGCTGACACTTTAGCGAGTGGCTGGTGCTAAATATTTTGACAAATGTGAATGGCTGCCCTGTAGTACTGAAGCGTGGCTTGGTAGGGATGCATGCCATCCAGCATATTGGTTGAGACATGGGACACCACAAGCTCGCCGAATGGCATTGCTTCTTAATAGAAATTACATTACAGTTGACAGACAGGAGAGTACTAAGGTTGTGGCTCAGTGGCAGAGTGCTGGCCTAGCATCCTCAAAGCCCTGGGTTCAATCTCCAGTACTTCGAAAGAAAGTTAATTATTAATCTGAAAGGTGGAAGATCTGAGAATGGAGAGGTAGTTCATTTTTTTTTCATGATTTTTTTTTTTCTTTTGAGACAAGGTATCACTATGCGGGTGCTGAGAACTGAATTTGAATCCTCTGTAAACGCAGTAACTTCTCTTAACCCCTGAGCCATCTCTTGAGCCCTCCCCCCCTTTTTAAAATCTGTTTCCGGTTTGAATTCTGACAAAATCATCGTGACACTTTGGAGGCTGAGGTAGGAAAATGCCATGAGTTCAAAGCCAGCCTGAGCCATTAGGGTGAGACCATATTTGAAAAACCTTCCGACAATGACGGTAGCCTTAACAAAGGCCCTGTTGGCAAGGTTATGCTTCTTTGTATGAGAAATAAGCACAGTTGTTCCCACCTATGAAGAATGTATGCTTTTCCTTCACTCTACCATAATTGATTTATTTATTTTAAATTAAAAGATAATTAATAATTATATCATCTCCCCCTCATTCTCCTCTTTTCAACCATTCCCTCACCTTCTCTCCCTCTCAAATTCATGGCTTTACAAATGAATAAATGTATAAGCACACCTGCTGAATCTGTTCAGTGTTACTTGTGTGTGTTTTTCTTGCTGACCACTTGGTATTGGATAACCAGTTAGGGGACTCCTTCCCAGGGAACACTAATTTTCCCTCTCTTACGGAGCAACTACTGTGCTGTGCACTGGAGGTTCATGGTCTGGACCTTGTCCTTCCTTCATCAGCTGGCACTAGGTTGAGTACCAGGCTGGGCAGGGATTCTTCAGGAGTCCTAACAGCACTACTGCGTTGAAATCTGAACTGGGCTTTGGGATTTCCAGGTCCACGCGATGATTTCTATACACTGGGAAACAGCATGACAAGGTGAAGTAGGGAATGGAGAGGGATGGAGGAACAGACAGAATCCATAGGACAATCCTTAACAGCAGTGGTTCCCGACCTTCCTAATGCTGCGACCCTTTAATACAGTTTCTCATGTTATGGTGGCCCCCCCAACGATAACATTATTTTTGTTGCTACTTCACGACGGTAATTTTTCTATTGTTATATAAATATCTGATATACAATATGTTCTCAGGTGACCCCTGTGAAAGGGTTGTTTGACCTTCAAAGGGAACCCCCTCTCAGCATTAATGTTTCTTGGAGGCTCTTTAGGATGGGAACACTTGATGCAGCTTGGCGGGGGAAGGCCGAGGTGTGGGAATGGTGTACATGTGGGAATGGAGTGAATTTTGACTTCTGGAAGGTCAGAGTCCTGGGTGAGGACAGATTCTGGGTGTTAAGGAGAGTAGTGGGTGGAGTGATAAAAGCCCAGTGTTTGTGCCTCTGGAAGCGTCAGAACAGACCTGGGATGTTCAAAAGGGAGCGGGGGAGGAGATACAGCTGAAATAGAATATAGTCAGAATTCATTTAGGGAGGGAAAAAATACAGAGTTAAACAGGGGCTAGTAAACACTGCAGGATGTGCGGTCATGCCAAGCGGGCCAGTGGGGGTTCCGCTGTCATCCTCATTTAAGGATTAGGAAAAGGGGAAGTTTAAAGAGTTTGCTCATCAGGGAGCAGAGCTAGATTCCAACAAGGTACCCTGTAAACTCATTACACCACTGCTGTATTCACCCCTCAGAAATACAGCATTTAAAGAAGTAGGAACAGAAGTTTAGTGGGATTTTTAGCTCATGTGTTTCATGATGGGGCACTGAATATAGATTTCTTTTTATCTTTTGCTCAAGATAATGTCCTTTCCTCTATGGGCCCCATAAAGAACATGTTTGGAAGCCTTGACGAATTGCCCTTGTAAGTCCCTTCAGGGTTGGTTTCTTCTGTTTCAGAGAAGAAATTATATATCTCCCTCTGCTCTTACCTTATAATTTCGATACACACGCAGCCCCCCTCCCCCCATTGTTGCAGATCTGGCCCTCTGCTGACTGATGTCAAGACAGGATGCACCAGCCTTAGAGACAAGACACCACATTTTTTCTTTAAGTAAGTATGCGACATAGTGCAAATAGTTACAGAACTAAACAGATTTTCAATTATTTAAAAAATTTAGTGTCACTTTAGGTGTTTAAAGGTATTGATTTTGTCTAGTCAGTGAATATAGTCAGTGAGTAACTAGCAGCACACATGGAAGGCAAGCAAAGAGCCATGAAGTGGAGCAGAATCTAATGCCTGACGGGCAGTTACTTGACTTGAGTTCTCTTTCGGGTGCTGTGTCATGTTCTCGCATGTGATCCCGGATGACAGACGCTTGACTTGAAGCAGATCCCAGTGTGCCCTCAGATGTGGGTGAGTTCTGTGAGTGCTATTTCTATTAAGTAGGATTCACTAGGGGCAACAGGGTAGGTAGAATGTCTGTATGTCTTTTTAAAGGGTATTTATTCTTTGGATGGCTTAAGCGACAGATGATGGGGTTGTACAGCCATGGTTGTCTGCATCCTGGAGATGTAGAAAACCTGGTAACTAACTGCTCGGGACATGAAGCTGGATGCTCAGGAGTTCCAAGGCTGCGCTGAAGGAAGAAGCTTCCTTGGGAATCACTGGTATTCAGTCAACACTGGAAAAGCAGAGGAGGGTTGGGTGGCAGCGAGTGTGCGCAAACTCAGGAAGAAGCAAAGGCAGGGAGGCAGTTCTGCGTTTTTTCTCAAAAAGCACTTTTTATTAATTCTTTCCTTTATTATGATGTCTATATATCTCTCTATATGTCTTCTATTAACACTGTGAGAAATTTCAACAGCCGGGCTTGGTGGTGCACCCAGGAGGCAGAGCCACTTGATTCTTTGTGAGTTCTAGGCTAGCCTGGCCTATATCTTAAGTTCCAGGATGGCTAGTTCTATGTGGAGACCCTGTCTCACAAAACAAACAAACAAACAAACAAACAACAAACAAACAAAACACACAGAGAGAAATAAATTTCAACAATTACTTAAAATAAGTAAAACAACCGTATTTTTGTACAGTCTAGAGAGCCAAAGCCTCAGTTTCTCTAGAGGTGGCCATGGAGTTTTCTCTCTTAAGGCTTTTGCCAGATTCTAAAGCTGTTCCCACTTCTTGGCCCCCGGCCCTTCGTCTTCAACACATGTCACCTCAACCTCTGGGTCAGGCACCATTTTTACTTCTTTCTTCCCCACATGGATCCTGATGATGCCCGCCTCTGGGACAATCTAAAATAATCTCTCCAGTCACACCTACAAGGTCCCTTTTGCCGTTAACGGTAGCACACGTGGATCCTGGGGATCAGAGCATGGGCATCTGTGGGGAGTTAGTCTTATTCAGGCTAACAGGGAGATGAATGGCTCAGCTCTGTTATAGGGGTTTCAGAGAAACACAAGTGAGATTAGCACTGCTTCCTGATCTCCTCAAAGCTTTATGAAGGTCTTCCGTTTGGTTTAGCTGAGAATGCCTGATGTTGTTTTGGGTGAAGCTTAGTGGTCTGGTAGGTGCTTGCTTAGCATGGGTCAGAAACCAGAACTCATTAGTCTAGTTCACAAAAGAAAATGCATCGGCAGGAGGTCATTAGAGGGTCATTTTATACAATGAAACTGTCACGCCCTGTAGATATCAGGAGACATTCTATGTCAAAAAGTGTTAAACTATGTTAAATACAATTAATAAACATTGCAAAAATCCACCCCACATATTTTAGTCTTTAATATACATTAGTGTTTAGTGTGCAAACATGTTGCTGTGATTGAAACTCTGGATTTTCAAATGGCTGGTAGAAACTAGACCGAAAATATCCTAGCCTCTTATTCCTATAACTCTAGCTCTAACTCTGACTCCTTTTGCCTCTGCTGGAAGCTGCATTCACATCCATGTACCTATACACAAATGCACACGTATGTTCAAAAAAAATAAAAAAGAAAAATTAAAAAAAAGAGTACATTGAAGATTATGCCAAAGGCAATGGCTTCTGCTTGAAACATGTTGCCTTTAATGAAGTTTTATTTATTTTTCATTCCAAAACGTAAATACGTTGCCCCGAGAATGTAAATTGAGAAGGCATATTAGAGCTGGTTCTGTATATCTCCTAAAGAGTAACTATCTGTAGTCCTCTTTAAAACCTTCTTTTACTTTATTATTATTTTGCACACTTAAATAACAGTAGACATTTTTGCCTGCATGCATGTCTGTGCGCCACACGCATATCTGGTACCTGAAGAGGCCAGGAGAGAGTGTTGAACCTCCTGGGGCTGGAGTTACAGATGGTTGTTAGCTTCCACGTGGGTGCTAGGAATTAAACCCGGATCTTCTGGAAGTGCAGCATGGGCTCCGAACTGCTGAAGTGACTCTCCATCCCTCCTTTCTACTACTTATGTGGAACTTAGATTTTTTTAGATTTTGAAGTCATCGTTTTTCTAAATATCATATTAAGAAAAACATACACATATAAGCTTACCTCTCTCTCTCTCTCTCTCTCTATTGTACACTGATGCTTGTATATGTGCTGTCGGCGTTCAGCACCCTCAGATGCCAGGAGAACATATCTGACATCCTAGAACTAGAGTTACAGGAAGTGGTTAGTGACTATGTGGGTGCTGGGAATCGAATCTGGGTCCTCTGGAAGAGCAGCCAGTGTTCTTAACTGAGAGCCATCTGCAACAATTTTGTGACTGTCATCATAAACAAAATTATTCTGAAAAGGAACAATTGAATATTTTTGATGATGGATAGAAAATTTTACTGTGATCAATACCATCTCAGCAACAATTTAGGATGAGAAAACTCTCTTGGAACCGTGGGACTGAGTTGCATCTAAATGTTCTATGATCTTTTCCCTTTGGGGGGCAGTAGTGCCTCTGAAGGGATGAAAGCGGAACTCACTCACAGTTGACTGACAACATTCTGGACACCGTGCAGGAGGCTCCTCCTTCTCCACTGGGCGATTGATTGCCCCTTAGCACAGATTAGCCAGGCCTGTAAGACTTTAATTGTATATCTTTGGTTTATTATACCACAGATCACATTTTATCACACATTGTTTTAGTTTATCTGTTAAAAGTCAAGTTCTCAAGAGTCAGGGTGCCTGGCCCTTAGGCGAACCGGTCTTTGTCGGTAACTGACTTAGGAAGGAAAACCCCGCAATTCAATATCAGGTGAACTTTTCAGTCAGCTATCAATCTATCCATGTATTTGTACTCTTACCTGCTTACATTTTGAGAAAACTCATGATATTGTCAGAGCAAGGTAAGAGACAAGGTAAAAATAGGTAAGATGACTAAGGCTAAGGTGAAATGGATTTTGAAGTGAGCTGAAATATGAAACATATATGAAACAGTATGAACCATATATGCCAGAAAGCTCTATGCATTTGCAGGGGGTACATTGAATTGGTGTATCTAAGCTTGCTAAACGCCAATGAATAAATTATTTTTCTTTTTTACATTCTTTTCTTTTTTTATTTTTGAGACAAGATCTCGCTGTATAGCCTTGGCTGTCCTTTAACTTGTGTAAATCAGGCTGGCCTTGAACTCACAGAGGTCTACTGGACTCTGCTTCCTCAGTGCCGAGATTAAAGGCTGTACCACCATACCCAGACCAAAAAGTTGATTTTTCAGTATGCATAAAATTATGATTCCACTTGATGATAAGAAACAGCTGCTTCTAGAATCAGCAACAAGCATTCTTCTTATGGGATAGCAGAAGGAATTTACCATGTACTACAAGGAAAACATATTTAGCTCTTCTTTACACTGAATACAACCATGCATTTCAGAAGGGAATGCTTATGCCAGCTCCTGTCCCCACCACCGTGATGTACCCAAATAAGTACTGCTCTAGGAAGAGATGCGTGGCTCATCAAATTCCATGATGGTAACAAAATACAAAAGAGCTACCAAACACTCTAGCAAGATGTTCACTTAACAAAGCGACAGAAGGAATACATTTTCACTGATAGATAATTGCAACATATGTTGCCAAATTAGACTAAGAAAATTATGATTTATTATTGTGATAGTTTCTCTGAGAGTGGGGCTCAAATAACAATGTCACTTACCTGGGTGCGTTTCTGCCGATTCTCTATAAATATCACTACAGGATGCAGCAAATAACACTAGGTATTAGACGGCAGGAACAAAGTTAGTTAAACATAGAATATAATTGCTCCTTAGGTTTGCAATATAAGCACCTTTTCAACGAAAGGAAACTGACTCTAGCAAGAATTTATAGGTACCAATTATCCCAGAAAATGATGACTTAAGAGGAAGGTGTGGGAATTGAAACCAATTAGAGAAAGGCTTGCACCTGCAGCCCTCCCTTGGGGCTGGGCAAGTTGGATGGGCGTGCTGTAACTCGGGGATGTGATCGATGGAGTCCGTTCGTCTGCTGGGAAATTAATCCACCGCTCCCTTTTGCTTGAGTCTCGAACTTGAGGTTGCCACTTATCACTAATGTCAGTTTGGGAATGCCTGTCAAACGTTCACTGGGAAGTTTAACAAATGTGGATTTCCAAAAGGTGCTTTTAAGAGGTTTGGCATTTTGGGGGTGGGGGTGGGGTCAGTGTTGTCTATTCAGAGGTTCTGGGCTTAGACTCAAAGCCTCAGTGGACGGGCTATGAGGTAGAGATTTATATAGTTGTGAATGGCCCAACGTCAGATTCTCTAACAGGGGCAACACCACAAAACAAAAACAAGAGCAAACTTACTTTGCACCTCCTAAATGGGGTGCCCAGCCAGACTCAGATGGGAAATTGTCCCTTGGATTAGTTTGTAGTTCCTTTGAGCCACCAGGCTTTCCTTCGTGCCTAGGACTTAGGCTGCATTGAACTTGATTTTTTTTAATTAAAATTTATTTTTTATATTAGTTATAGTTTGCTTACTTTGTATCCCAGCTGTAGCCCCCTGTCTTATTCCCTCCCAATCCCACCCTCTCTCCCTCATCTCCTCCCTGCCCCTCTCTAAGTCCATTGATGAACCTGATTCTTAAGATACGTTTCCCCATTTCTTCTTTACTTCCTGAAATGGCAGGATTCTCTAATAGTATTGGATATTTTCCCTCCGAATTAAAAGCAGATTTTTTTTAGTTTTTATTTTTTGGATCAGAGTCCACCCAGGTAGCCCAGGCTGACCTCACCTCCCAAATGCTAGAATTATAGATGTGTGCCATTGTACTTGTTTAACTCTCAATAAACTGTGTCTCTGCCTTATTGTTATGTCAACATTGTTCTGGAAAAAGTCACTGAGATCATAATTATTGTTCGTTCTCTGCTCATTCTCTTGGTCATCCCCATCCCCATTCTCCCTACTGTGGATGGAACCTTCCAGGTTGATGACCTGTGCATTGGTCAGACTCAGGTTAAGCTGAACAAAGAGGTAGATGTGTCATTTTGTATCATGGAATCACCAAAGAACTCTTCTACCTGTCCCCTTCCCCCTCATATTCCCTTTGTCTTTAAAGAAATGCAGGTTCTTGATATATTATATCTCAGGCTTGTGATCCTCCTGCCTCTGCACATCAAGTGCTAAGATCCTAGGCATGTGTTACCATGTCTGGCTCTAATGTGTTATCTATCTATCTATCTATCTATCTATCTATCTATCTATCTATCTATCATCCATCTATCTATCCATCCATCCATCCATCCATCCATCCATCCATCCATCCATCCATCCATCCATCCATCCATCCATCTATCTGTATATTTATCTATTTTTGAGGCAGAGTCGCATAAAAGCCAAGGTCACCTCAAACTCACTAGCTAAGGGTGGCCTTGAATATCTCATTCTTCTTCTTGTATTACGGGCATGTACTACCATGGCTGGTTCTAAAAATTACTAAACTTTTTTTTTTTTTGTACTGGGGGATTGAGCCTAGAACCTCATCATGCTAAGCAAGTGCTCTCGTACTGCGCCGGAGGTGTTTTTGTGTGCATATTCCAAAGTTGTTCTATAGCGCTGTGCCTGTGCCTTAAGACATGTCCCAGGAAGTAAGCCAAGACCTTCTACCTATAAGAAGTCATGAAGAAGTTGTGGACAGGAAATCTGTTCGTAGTGAAGTGGTAAAGATGTGGACAAAGATGGAGTCTCAAGAGTAGCAGGGAGGGAGTGGCGCACTCCACAGAAACAGGTGTTAGTAAGCGGAAGGAAGATAGAACTGGGCAAAGTGGCTGATTTCTCCTGAGTACCTTCAGCTCCACTTCCTGATGTTTCACACCCATGGAGCTGGCTTTCTGTACCGCCTTGGTCTATGTATCTTGCAGACCCTCCCCCCTTCAGTTCAGTGGCAGCACAACATAAACATCAAGCTACCATCACCGCATTCCCTCTTCTTGCTGTTTTCTGCCTCAGCGCTGTGCTAGCCAGTGTCTGAATTTAAGTCACTTCTGGTTCTATTTTATGTCTTCCTCCTCGAAGCAAATTTGTCCTGAGTGCTTTTTGTCTTTATCTCCTTAAAACATTTTACTGTCTTTGTGCTCACACTCACACACACTTGCCATGATGCCTTTGTGGAGGTCAGAGGACAACTTTGTGGCGTGGGTTCTGTCCGTTCACCTTCATGCAGTTTCTGAGGACTCAACTCAGCTTGCTAAGCTTGCCTAGTGAATGACTTTACCCATAGAACGAGGGCTGGCCCTCATTATTTTCCCAGCGCCCACCAGTGAACCACACATCCCACCTCTAATTATTTGAGCTCTTGGCTCTTGCACTACCGCCGTCTGTGTCTCTTGGCCCTAAGAAGCTTCACCTTGTGCCATTTCAGAAGCCACCTATCTGCTCTGCAGCCCAGATGTTTTCTTCTGGAGCTCATCCTTCGCACAGTGGCCATGCGTATCTTTCTGAAGTGCCCGCGGGATGCTGCCATCATGCCCTCTGTTCCCTTCTTCCTCTTTTGCTATGCAAATGCTCTGCCACTGAGTTAGATCATTTTTCATTCTTACTAATATATAACAACCTTTCTTTTGTCACTGTGGACATTCTTTCAATATTATTTTTGGAAGCGGGACATTTTTATTATTAAAATAAATCCTACTCAAACCCTTCCAGTCTATAAAAGTTAAATAAATGCAAGATTGCTTGGGTGGTCATTGTCCCATTAGCATAGTTTGAAACTCACAGGTATCCAGGGATTTAAGTCAAGCCGATTTATGTACTTAGATGGGATATTCCTACCTAGTTTCTGCTAACTGCCCTAAACACAGTCAACCAGCATTCCCATCATCTCCCTCCTCTAGTCAGGCATGGGTCTGGTATTTGTTCCTGTTCCCTTAGCCACAGCTGTGGCTGTCCATTTCCCACTGCGCTTTTGAGTACTTAAATGAAAGCAAATGGGTTTTGGAGCTTGGAAAAATCTAAATTATTACCTCATCTCAGGTTTAGTTTCCTTATCAAAGCAGTGAGCCAGGGCCAGCGAGATGGCTCAGAAGTTAAGGGTGCTATTGTGAAGTTTGATCATCCAAATCCCACATGCTAGAAGGAGGGAGCTGACTCCTGCAAGTTGCCCTTTGATATGCAGACACATGCGATGGTGTGTGTTGCCATGTTTATGCCCTCCCACATAAACATACACTAAATAATAAACAAACAAATAAATAATGTGGGAAAAAAGTGAACTCAGCTGGCAACTCACATCTATAATCCCAGCACCTGGGAGTCTGAGGCAGGAGGATGTCTGTGAGTTCTAGGTAACATTCTTTTGTTTTTTGAGACAGGGCTTCTTTCCGTAGTCCTGGCTCTCCTGGAACTCACTGTGTAGACCAGGCTGGCCTTGAACTCACAGAAATATACCTGTCTCTACCTGCTGAGTGCTGGGATTAAAGACATGCACCAACATGTACTGTCCTGTAGCTTTCTGTTTGTTTTCGTAAGTTCTTTTCCTCAGTCTGCGTTTTTATAGCATCTTTATAATGTTTCTACTATGTAACTTTTTGCTCCTTGTGATGTAGAGGAATCACACCCAGTGTGGTGAGTGCTCTATCACCAAGCTGTGGTCCGAGCTGAAAACTGTGATGTTCTACTCATGGATATAACATCACCTCCCGGGATTTGAGCTCTGTGAAGGAAGGTTTTTTTACTTACTCGCCTTTGGTTTTCAGTGCCTGGCAAAAATAGGCATGAAACAAATTTCTGTTTGATTCTGACATGTCAAGATGAATTAAAATGAAATGGATTTATACTTGAAAAAAATAAGGGCCAACCAACTTCTTTGGCTTTGACTTGCCCTCCATATAAAGGGTGGAGCAAGAGTTTGATGGACGTCCGTGTGTTTTGTAATAAAAGGAGCAGTCTCCTGATTCTGTACATGAGATTGCAACTGCTGGGCTGTGAAATAATCTGCAAAACAGCATTTTTCCTGAAGTGCTTTGTGTTGGCATCAGTGGGATAGAATGTCGTTTCATAGTCCATGTTTACTGAACCATGTAAGGGATTTACAGGCGCATTGGCATGGAAGCCAAAGTTAAAGTGGGGCACTGTCCCAAAAAAATGACATGTGAGACAAATTGATGTATTCAAGCACTCAGAGTCAACAACACAATCTGCTGGATTTATAAAGGACCTTTTGGCACAAGGCACAGAGTGTGTATCTGTGTGACAAAACTAGGCTCAACACCAACTCCCTGTCCTCACCAAAATTCTCCACGTTACTTCTTTATTTTTATTTTTTTTCATGGCATCATCAGCCTTGTCTTATCCAAGTTCAAAATCTTGGAATTGTGTTTTCCTTCTTGCTTCTTCCTTGTAATTACTTGTTGCCTAAGCCCAACTAATTCTCATATCTCTCCACCTGCTTCTCTTTCTCTCTCTCTCAGCTAATTTACCACCTGTTTAAACAAGTGTCTGGATTTCTGCCTTTTCTTATTAAATATCCATTGACTTTTCAGACTAAGTATTATGCTGCCTCTAGACTAGATAATACACTGCCTGGGTAATATGCTAACTTAGACTGAATAATATGCGGTTTCTATACTGGGTAACATGCTGACTCCAGACTGGGTGAAGTGCTGCTTCTATACTGGGTAAAATGTTGTCTGTAGACTAGGTAATATGTTGCTTGTAGTTTATTCTTTGTGTTTATGCTCATTTAGGTCTACTCAGAATAGAAGTTCTTTGTTTGCAACTAGAAATGTCCAAGCTCCTTTGAGACCCAGTTCTTACTTCCAGTTCCAGCCTCATCTTTTATCTCTTATACACAATTCCTACACAATGTTGGTCTAATAAGGTTGTGTTGACTAATTCTATACATCAAGTTGGACAGACTGAGGGACACCGGGATGGCTGGTAAATCATTCTTTCATGTTTCATGAAAGGATTTTTAGAAGAGGAAAGCATTTTATTGAGTAAGGAGGACCACCTTTGATCAGTATGTGTTGGTCAATATATAATCTGCTTAGGGTTCAGGTGGGACAAACAAGAGAAGGAACTATTCTCCCCTTGAACTGGTCATACATCTTTTTTTTTTTCTGGCCTTGGGCATTGAAGCCTCTTGTTACTGAGCCTTTGGAGTCCAAGAGTAAGACCACAACACCCACCTCATTCCCGTATCAGCACTCTGGCTTCTGTAGACTGACAGCTCTCCATATTGCAGATGGCAGAAACATGCTTAGCTGTCATAAACCTGTGAGACACTTCCCATAATACATTTCTCCTCACACATGATGTCTATCCTTTTGTCTATCCAGTAGCTTTATTTGTCTGGAGAGGTTCCCCCACCCTGGGGGTCTCCTGCAGTTTTTTATCTTTGGCTCTTGCCCATGGATCTGTTTCCTTGAAATCCACTGGAAAGCTCAAGTGCAGTTGCTCTCAACTTGTGCGTCACGACTCCTTTGGGAGTCACATATCAGATACCCTGAATATCAGAGATTTACATCATGATTCATAACAGAAGCAAAATTACAGTTAGAAAGTAGCAACAGAAATAAGTTTAGGGTTGGGGGTCAACACAACATGAGGACCTTTATTAAAGGGCCGCTTATAAGGAAGGTTGAGAACTACCGTTCTAGCATGTGCCCACCCAGCCTTCTGTCACTGCTCCCAATTCTCTATATTCACTAAAGAGAATTTGCCTTCAACTCTGTCATTGGTTCTTAAATCGGTATGTGTATTAATGAGGATATTAATGAGGTGTAGTGTGTGTGTGTGTGTGTGTGTGTGCGCGTGTGTGTGGTGTGTGTGTTTGGAGACAGAGTTTCTCTGTGTAGCCCTGGCTGTCCTGGAACTCACTCTGTAGACCAAACTGGCTCTGAACTCAGGGATCCGCCTGCCTCTGCCTCCTGAGTGCTGGGATTAAAGGTGTGTGCCACCACCACCCGGCTCTTTTTTTTTAATATCGTATTAAATGTGTGGATTGATTGATTGATTGATTGATTGATTGATCGATGAGTGTGTGCATATGTCTGTCTGTGTGTTTGGTGATGCCAGGACATCATACACATTACGGAAGTGCATCGCCATTGAACTACATCCCACACCTATCACAAATTTTGGTGGAATATATGTTTTCAATCTGTGTTTTTCTTGGCTTCTGATTTGCTTCCTAAAAAGGATTGTTCTTAAATCTAATGTTTTGGATTAGACTTGAAAGAAACATTGACATCTACCTTTATGCCCAAAGATTTTTTACTCTTTCACAACACTCCTGAGCAGGCCAACACTACTCTGGGAAAGGTGGCGTGTTTGAGATGTGCTATGCTCATTGTTACGTGGCCCAAAGGGCTTTTCCCCCCTTCATGTTCTACTTCCTTTTCTAGATTCATGTCTCTCCTTCAAATGAATGTGCTCTCTCTCCACATTTCTGTGATTATATTAAAGAGAAAAACCATTGTTTACATTTAAGAACTTAGTTTCTAAGCCAAATGTAGCAATGCACGCCTTTTATCCCAGCACTTGGGGGGCAGAAGCAGACAGATCTTGTGAGTTTGAGGCCAGCCTCCTCTACAGAGTGAACTCCAGGACAGTCAGTGATGCCCAGTCTCCGAACACAACAACAATAACAACAAGAAAAACAAAAACCAGAACAGAACTTAGTTTTTTTTTTTTTATCAAATTGTTCATGTTTAAAAAATATTTCCAACTAATACACTAAATCTAGGAGGAATTCTGGGCTTTGTACATCCGTCCACTCTCCCCTAACATGTCTGATACAGGCTGAGTACATAGTAAATACTCTCTGAGTATGACTTGCTCAGCAGAGAACGTCAGAGTAATGTGAGTAATTTAGTATGTGCCAAGTTAAATTCCCAGACTAAGATATGAGTGTTTTTAGAAAAGACAACAACAACATTGCCATCATATTTTCTAGTTTGGAATTTCTATAAATGAGTAGATGTTTGCATGTGTTTTATTTAAAAGTTCTAATGCATTTCTGTTGGATAATAAGAAGCCTTTTCTTTGTTAAATCCCAACTGAGAGAAGTAGAGTGGAATGTTGACAGAAAAGGAAATACTCTCAAGATAACACATGGACTTCATCAAAAAAGCATTGGGAGAAATTAGGCAGGAATTTGGAAGAAAGACAGATTGTCATCTGGGCTCATTGATTTTTTAAAAACAGAACATTTATAGTATTTAAAGCCATTTTGTAGCTGGGTCCTTTTCTTGGAAAATAAATTATTTTTTAGAATACTCTGATTTTTCAATACACATATATGTGTACATTATACACACATACACACACATGTATATACATATGACAATTTGGATTGATTGTGTATCTAGCATAGAACGGAAAATTCTGCAGGAAGTCTAGAAATAACTACTATAATTTTGTTTTCTAAAAACAAAACAAACAACCCCTTACAAGCTTCTCTTCAAAATTTGTTTTTAAATGAGAAGCCTTTTCTGTTACACATATCTGCACAATGGTTTTCACTTAATAAAACAGAACAAATTTGAAAGTACTTGGCTCCCTATTCTTGCTTGTCCTTGAAAAATTAGTCATTACAAGGCAGATAGTCA
The DNA here is from genome assembly GCA_028658305.1 of Pachyuromys duprasi. Taxonomy (NCBI): domain Eukaryota; kingdom Metazoa; phylum Chordata; class Mammalia; order Rodentia; family Muridae; genus Pachyuromys; species Pachyuromys duprasi. Next base: position 70,410,362 of record CM053744.1, read on the forward strand.
TTGAAATTTCCCATCTTTATTAGGAGTTTAGATGTTTTGGAATACGGAAAAATCTGGGAGAAACTGAGAATCTCTCTCTTTCTTTCTCTCTTACTCTCTCTCCCTCCCTTTCTTCATTCCTTTCATTCCTTTTTTTTTTTTTTTGAGGCTGGGTCTCACTAGACCAGGCTAGCCTTGAACTCCTAGAAATCCACCTGCATCTGCCTCCTGAGTGATGGATTAAAGATGTACACCACCACACACAGTGGGGCTATTTCTTAATTCATAGATTCCAGGCTTTTGGAATGGAAGCTACCATTGATAAGAATGGCCATAAGATGGTACAACAGTGAGTATGTGAAATCAAGCATCATTCATTCATTCATTCATTCATTCATTCATTCATTCATTCATTCATTCATTCATTCATTCTTCATTCATCAAACAAAATTTAATAATCTTAAAACAGGCCGGTAATAGCAATAATGCTTTATTTTGTTCTCTAGTGCTGTAGGAAATACCACGACCAAAAGGAAGTTGGGGGAGTTTACGGCTTACATGTCTGCATCAAAGTCCATCACTGAGGGAAGTTAGGGCACAAATCTAGGGACAAGATGTGAAGCAGAGATCACGGAGGAGTGCTGCTCACTGGCTTGCTCCCCTTGGCATGCTCATCCTGCTTTCTTACCCAACCCAGGACCCCCTGCCCAGGGGTGGCACCTGCCATGTAAATTATTAATCAAGAAAACACTCCACAGACTTGCCCACAGGACAACATTAAGGACATATTTTCTCAGCTGAGATTGCCTCGTCTCAGATATGTCTAGGTGTGTGTCAACTTGACCAAGAGCTAACCAGCCTGGCTCAGCATGATAGATAATGACATGATTTTAGACAGATGTCTTATCGTCAAGAAGCTGGACTCTAGAGAAGTGAACATATGTATAAAAGCTACCTGGGTGTGATGGAGCACTTGGGAGGCAGAGGCAGGCAAATCTCTGTGGGTTCAAGGCCAGTCTGGTCTAGAAAGTGGGTTCCAGGCCAGCCAGGGCTACACAGAGAAACCCTGTCTCAAAAAACCAAAAAGAAAAGAAAAGAAATCAAAACAAAACAATCCTAGGGACAAGCAAGTTCTGCAGCACCTATGTTAGAACTAAGTATCTGAGGAATGAGGTCTCAAAAGAAACAATGGACATTTTTGCAAAAGCCCTGAGTGGGCCTTTTAAAATTGTTTTTATTTTTTACAATTTATTAACTTTATATCCCCATTTTAGCCCCTCCCTCATCCCCACCCGGTCCCACCCTCCATCCGTCTTTCCCTCTATCTCTTTCACTTAGTCCACTGAAAGGTGGAGTTCTCCTCCCCTGCCATCTGCCCCTAGCTTATCAAGTCTCATCGGGACTGCTTGGATCCTCTTCCTCTGTGGCCTGGTAAGGCCGCACTGTCAGGGGGAAGTGATCAAAGAGCAGGCAACTGAGTTCATGTCAGAGACAGTCCCTGCTTCCCTTACTTGGGGACCCACATGTAAACTGAGCTGCCTGTGGGCTTCGTTTGAGCAGGGGTCTAGTCCTCTCCGTGCATGGGCCCAGAATTTTTGGCTTTGTTGGTCTCCTTGTGGGGCTCCTGAGTGGGTTTTAAAATCACCATAGAGGAGGAAGTACCCTTCGAGCAGGCTCTTCATGCAGGTGGATAGTAGAAAGTAGATAAGCGAAAGGGCGATGTGCATGGGAACATGAATGCTAGAGAGGTAGACACAGTGTAGGGAGGTAAGCTAGGAGGTGATTGTAGCTTCCAGGGGAGAAATGACAAGGATCAATGTTGTGGGAATGGGAGGCGCACAGGATTCAGAGATTGAGCGGCTGACTGAATGAGGGTGTCATAGTGCTTTTGGAAGATGCACAGAGTTCTGGCTTGAAAGCCAGGATTGGTAGTATAAACACATAATCTCAGCACATGGCAGGCTAAGGCAGGAGCTTCTCAACCTTAACGCAAGCCTGGGTTGTGCAACATGGTCTTAGTGGGGAGGGAGAGGGAAGTAGGGGCAGGAGAAGGAAAAGGCTTTTGTTCAGTGACTGACAGGTGATTAATACACTGGTTCAAAAATGACAAACGATTTGATGCTAGTGCTCCACAGCAGAGATTCATGTTCGGAGCAAAGGATTATAATGAAACCCAAGTGGATTCGGCAGAGGGAGGGATAGCAGTCAGTCAATGGGAACTGTGGGTGGGGAAGAAAGACTAGGACCACTGTCCTAGATACAGGGCTCAATATGGGAGGCAGAGGCTGCAATCGAGGCACGGTAGTATAATTTAGTGTTGGTGATTTATTATGTTTTTCTTTTTCTTTCTTTCTGAGAGAATAGCAATGACATATAGTTTAATGCTTGCAAACCTTAAGTTCCTAATGATATGAGATAAACTTTCTTCAGTTTCTTTATTTCCGCCCCTTCCAGAGTTGGAAATTCAGTCTTAGAATGTTTCACACACTAGGCAAGTGCTATGTCTATGGGCTAAATCCTTGGTTCCAATTTGGTTTCTTTTATATATATTTAATTTCTTTTTATATTTTTATTAATTACAGTTTATTTTCTTTGTATCCCAGCTGTAGCACTGTCCCTCCCAATCCCACACTCCCTCTCACATCTCCTCCCTGCCCCTCTCTAAGTCTACTGATAGTGGAGGTCCTCCTCCCCTTCCATCTGACCCTAGCTTATCAGGTCTCACCAGGACTGGCTGTAATGTCCTCCTCTATGGTCTAGCTAGGTTGTTCCTCCCATGGGGGATGGCGGGGGGGGGGGGAGGTCAAAGAGCTAACCACTGAGTTCATGTCAGAGACAGTCTCTGATCCCCTTACTAGGCTAACCGCTTCGAAACTGAGCTGCCATGGGCTACGTCTGAGCAGGGGTTCTAGGTTATGTCCATGCATGGTCCTTGGTTGGAGAATCAGTCTCAGAAAAGGGCCCTGTGCCCAGATATATTTGGTCCTTGTGGAGCTCCTGTCCCCTCCAGGTCTTACTAACTCCCCCTTCTTTTGTATGATTCCCTGCACTCTGCCCAAAGTTTGGTTATGAGTCTCAGCATCTGCTTTGATACACTGCTTGGTAGAGTCTTTCAGAGGCCTTCTGTGGTAGGCTCCTGTCCTGTTTCTAGTTTTCTCTTACTTCCAATGTCCATCCCATTTGTTTTTCTAAGTGAGGATTGATCATCTTACCCCAGGTCCTCCTTCTTGTTTAGCTTCCTTAGGTGTACAGATTTTAGTATGTTTATCCTATCTTATAAGTCTAGTATCCACTTATAAGTGTGTATATACCATGTGTGTCTTTCTGCTTCTGGGATACCTCACTCAGGATGATCTTTTCTAGGTCCCACCATTT
>CM053744.1:70413815-70518098 GCA_028658305.1 Pachyuromys duprasi
TTGACAGGTTGTGAATTCTGAGCAAGAGTCAGGAACTTTAACTCTGCCTAGATATATAGCGTTGGGCAAGTGCATTATTCTTTCCTCAGTGCTTTCATTTCAAATGGAAAACATTAAATAAGAGACTAATATATCATATTTATCTTTTCCTCATGGTACGACTTAACTGCCGTTGATACAGGACTAAGGCAGGTAGATGGAAAAATACTGTCAGAGGAGGTGCTTTGGATGTGTGGAAACAAATTTCTGTTTTGTTATGTGAATGCAAACTCTCTAGCACCGTGGTGCTCTCGACCCCACTGAGGAGTCATTTATAAGATATCCTGCACATCGTATATTTACATTATGACTCACAACAGTCACCAAATTGCAGGTATGAAGTAGGAACAAAATAACTTTATGGTCGGGGTCAACGTGGCATAAAGCATTGTGTTAAAGGTTGTGCTGTTTGCAGAAACACCTTCTGTGTTTTTCTTTTGCTCTGTTTCTTTTTCAAGGCAAGGACTTGCTATGTAGCCCAGACTAGACTAGAACTTACTTTGCTGCTTAGACTGACCTCAAAATTTCTATCCTCATTCCTCAGCTACTCAGAGCTGCTAGTACAGATGTGTGTCACCAGACTGGGCTTACAAACCCTTTGTGTGCTATTTTATGATAAAGATTTAAAAGGGCCAAGACCTGGGGCAGCATTCCCTGGCAGGCAACTCATGGACTTGGGCAGTATAGAGTCTCGGTAGGTGGCCTTGCCTCCTGCCGTCACCTTAAAATAGCTCACTGTGTTCTCATCACCCAGCAGTCTGCTCATCATGAAGGATTACCAGTGTCTACTCTGTTGCCTTCATTAATTTCACATGTCTGCTGAGACCACTTTTGGCTGGTAAGTTGCCCTTGGCAATCCAAGGTACACCAGGTATAGACTTTGGGGTGCAGAGGTTTTGACAGGTACTTATTTTCCTCTATCAGTGTGTGTATATATCTCTGTATGGGTGGGTACACATGAGTACAGGTGATCGTGGAAGAGGACAGACCCCTAGAACTAGAGTTACAGAAGATTATCAACTGCCATGTGGGTGCTGGGAACTGAACCTAGGTTCTCTGTAAAAGCAGTACATGCTTTTAACCTCTGAGTTTTGGAGAGTAGGGATTAGTTCCCTCCGAAGGTATCTATCATAATGGAATAAATACCTGTGAAGACTAGTAATGCTTTTCTAATATTCATGATCTATAAGGCTATCTTAAGTAATTCACAACATAATGACATAAGAGAAAAAGGACATTATAGACAAGAAAAGGAGAGATACAGCATGCTTAAGTGATGTACCAAAGATTCTGTGTTTGGAGAGGGACAGATCCATGTCTCTGACTCTGGAGTCCAGAAAGTTAACCAGTGCGTCACCCACCTCTTCAGTGAAAGAGCAAGTGAATCACAATGGGATCAATGGGAGTAACAATGAGAAAAATGTCTCCGGAAGATCCTTTCTCAGTCCATCCTAGCCATGTTGACCGAAACACAGGGAAAGCAAGAAGAGATGAACTTGGTGAAATCTTTACGTCTAGGCCTGCATCTGTGAGCAACATCTTTGGGGGGGGCACAGTTCACTTAGAGGTTATTCAACTTTCCTTTTCCATTCTTTTGTCTTGGTATTCCCTCCACACTGTAGGTTGGTAATCTTCTTATTCCCTCTCCCATGTTAGAATGTCCAGAAGCTAGCTGGTTCTTTTCTAACTGTCAGATTCTTCTGGATAGTGGTTTAGTAGCTTCTCATGGCTGATGATCTGGAGGCCATGAGGCCTTTTCCTTACGAGCCTAATGGAACGATGAAAGCAAGCCTCAGGCCAAGTTCTGCTATACTGATGCTTAGTAGCAAGGAGTTCAGAAAATCCCACAGCTTGTTCTTGCGGTCTTCCTACAGTCTGTCACAAGAACCGAGATACTCTTGTCCTGCTACTTGTTATCTCCTACATCCAATGTCCGTCCCATTTGTCTTTCTAAGTGAGGATTAATCCTCTTACCCAGGGTCCTCTCTCTTGTTTATCTTCTTTAGGTGTATAGATTTCAGTGTGTTTATCCTATCTTATAGGTCTGTATAAGTGAGTATATACCATGTGTGTCTTTCTGCTTTTGGGATACTTCACTCAGGATGATTGTTTCCAGGTCCCACCATTTGCCTGTGAATTTCATGATTTCCTCCTTTTTAATTGCTGAGTAGAATTCCATTGTGCAAAAGTACCACAATTTCTGTATCCATTCCTCAACTGAGGGACATCTGGATTGTTTCCGGGTTCTGACTATTACGAATAAAGCAACCACAGAGGGCCTCGGAAAGACTCTGCCTAGCAGAGTAGTATTAAGAAACATGACCAACCCTTTGGCAGAGTGCAGGGAATCATATGAAAGAAGGGGTAGTTAGTATGACCTGAAGAGGACAGGAGCTCTGCAAGGACCAAATATAGCAGGGCACAGGGGTCTTTTATGAGACTGTTTCTCCAACCAAGGACCATGTATGGATATAACCTAGAACCCCTGCTTGAATGTAGCAAATGGTAGCTCAATATCCAAGTGGGTACCCCAGTAAGGGGAACAGGGACTATTTTGGACATGAACACAATGGCTGGCTCTTCGATCCCCTCGCCCACAAGGGAGGAGCAGCCTTGCTAGGCCACAGAAGAGGACATTGCAGCCAGTCCTGAAGAGACATGATAAGCTAGAGTTAGAAGGAAGGGGAGGAGGTCCTCCCCTATCAGCGGACTTAGAAAGGGGCAGGGAGGAGATGAGGGAGGGATGGGAGGGGTTGCCGGGAGGGGGCTATGGCTGGGATACAAAGTACATAACTTGTGATTAATATAAAATAAAGATGTAAAAAAAAAAAAAAGAACCGAAATACAAGAAAGCAGAATGCTGAGAGGTGATTTAAGGCGGGTCAGATGTCTTAGTGGGTAGAGGCACATGCTCCAGCTTGCTGACTGGAGTTAGGTCCCATGCAGTGGAAGGAGAAGCAATTCCCACAAGTTGGCCTCTGACCTCCATATGTGTGCCACACTATGCATGCTTCCCTCCCAACACACACACACACACACACACACACAATACACAAATGAATAAATGTGACTTTTGTTTCTTGAGACAGAGTTTCTCTGTAACAGCCCTGGCTGTTTTGGAACTCATTCTGTAGACCAGGCTGGCCTCGAACTCACAGAGATCTGCCTGTGTCTGCCTCCCAAGTGCTGGGATTAAAGGTGTTTAACCGCCCTCAGGGCTAGATTACGGACAACATGTAACCCCTCATGATGCTAACACCTTTTGAAGCCAACAGCGAGCAACATGTTAGGGGTAGGTTGCAGGCAGAGTGCAGCCCCCGCTGGGGAAGACAACAGCAACATGTCCAATCAAAGTTTAAGCAGTCTTTGGACGACAGACAACAAAACACTAGAGGCAAAGAAAGAGAGCACTGAGCTTTTTTCTCAGTTGCTCACCCTTAAAGAAGCACAGTTTCACACAAGAATACCAGTTGCAATTTTTTTTGAATGTTAAAATGCCATGTTCTAAAAACTCCCTATGTTCTTTTTTGATGCCTCCGTCCACGGCCTCCTTCCACAGTTGGGATAGGACGAGCAGAGTTCTGTCCACTGTGGCATGGTGACCTGGCCTCTGTAGGTTGGCATCCTCAGGGTTCTGTAGAGTTGGATACCCCTCAGCAGTTCCTGTTACTGGAAGGCAGAGGAGCACACTCCGCTGCCCAAAGTGTCTTTAAGAAAGTCTCCATTTCAGAAGTAAGTCAGTGTGGTCTGCGTGGGTGCCGATGCATTGCAATTTCTCCGGGCCACCCTGCCAACACTGCAGCCTTTCCCAAGGCTCCCTCATGTCTGGCCGATTTGACATTAGATGGAGAGGACAGGCTCACAGAGACCTGCTTCCTGATTTGATGACCTTCCTACCCGAGAGACATAAGTAAGAAGATGAAGTTTCATTTGCTTACAAAATTTGTCTTGCTCTGCATGCTGCTTGTTGGCAGTGTAGGAGATGTAAACACGCTGAGGTCACTGCCCTGCCAACAGCACAGTGATGCTCTCTGTAAAGAAGGAGGTGAGGTGGTACACATCAGAAAGCTGGCTCCATTCTATGTGGAAAACAGCTCTAGTGGAGACAGAATTCCCAACAGTGTGTGATTGTTGCCATGCTGTGTCTCTCGGGGAACAAAACATTTGCTAAAGTGTCATTCCTTTCTTATGCTCGTTCTCATCAGTGGCCACTCTGAGCCAGATTTGCCATTTAATGTTTCTCAAGTTTTGTTGTTTTCCCCCCTCCCACAATCCTCTCCTTTTAAAACAGCTTTTATTTGAACACTAGAAAATAATGAAGAAGATTGTTTAGTTGGACCCACCCTGCTGCTAAGTGGAAAAGACACTTGAACCCTCTGGGCCATAAATTAAGTATCTGGAAAAATGAAGTGGTTGGAAAAAATGACTTCTAACGTTCTTAGATCTGAAAATCGTGTCACCTTATATTTCAGAAAAGACAGCCGCTGCTTGGTGTGGGACTTGCTGACTGATGTGAGTTTGATGCATGCCAGCAGCATATAGAAAAAGCTAACATTTAAAGTGGAAAGATATTGATATTTAAGGGCCCCAGTCTTGCTCTTCAAGGTTGAGTGACTGGGGCTATTGTGACTTGGAGTCCTTGGCCATAGGAGCTGCCAAATGGCACAAAAGAATGCTTCACTGTTAATTTCACTGGACGTTTCTAAGGGCAAACAAGTTTTCTTACCCAAGTTTCCAAAACCATGCTTTCCTCAGGGAAGGTAGCTGAAGCTAAAACGAGCAGAGCTTTGGATTTAACTCAGTGGGTGAACATGAAAGCCAGGCATAAATCCTAGAAGAACTACATTTTGCTGGGAGGCAGAGAATTGTGGCTACCCTCTGATGTAGGGGTATGCAAGAGGAGCCAGGAGTTCCCAGCTAGGGCGCAAACCAATTAAGTGAAAGTCTTGAACTGAAATAGCTTTTTATCATCTGGGTGAGAAGCCACAGACTTCAAGAAAAGGGCTATTGTTTAGCAAGGAGCTAATTAGCTGGGCTGCACTGAAGCTCTTGGGGTTGTATGGTATTGGAGAAAGGGAAAGCTGAAATTATGCAGGGGCTACCTTTTGTGTTGGAATTCCAAGGAATTGAGCATGTTCCAACCCATTTCTGATGGACAGAGAATTCTCCAGAAAGCTAGTCTATCTAACTAGGACTTAGATCAAGATCCGAACTAAACCTACACTCCTTCTGATGTACTGACAGCTTCCTCTACTTCTTCAATACTGGTTTGTTAGTATGTTTTTATCCTGTTGTGGAAAATAGATTCTGGAGTAAATCGTTTGTGGGTTTCTAGCTCAGCTGTATGAGAGCTTAGATGTATACTAAGATGGATATTTGTTCTGAGGCAAGTTATTTGAGTTTGTCTATAAAGTAAGATATGTGTGGGATGCTGAAGACTAAATTAAATTTACTGATATCGTTAAAGTCACAAAGAACGGAAGGGCTTCTGACCCTAACATGGTGTACTGTTTTAAAATGTGGCTCTTACAGCGGGGTAGCATTTTATGATAAACCTGAACTGAGTTAATTCTTTGTTAAAAAACGAACATGCAAGCAAACTGAAAATTGGTGAGATGGGTGGTCTTTGCCTGGGGCAGGGAATTAGAATTAAAATCCATATGGAAAAACATGACTAAGATTTTATTTAAGGGCTCCAAGTATTGGTACCATGGCCAGGGCTCACTGATTCACATCTAGAGTGTGCCACTGACTGGCTGCTGGGAACAAGTTGTTTGCCTTCAGAAGTGTGTTCTTCATCTAAAAGTGTTTCAGATGATAATGCTCTGAGGTGGTTGTGAACATGAAAGGAGATAAAGGTGTAAAAAAAATAGCTAGCATGTATGCAGTGTCTGGGAAAGGTTTTGACTTTCATTGCCTGCTCCACTGTCAAAGCATTCTGAGAGAGAGAGAGAGAAAGAGAAAGAGAGAGAGAGAGAGAGAGAGAGAGAGAGAGAGAGAGAGAGAGAGAGAGAGAATAGGCCAGAGATAACATGGTATGTTGTTCTTCAGGTGTTGTCCAAGTTTTAAATTTTTAAATAGAAAAAATTTTAATTAATTATTTATTTTTGAAAAATTTATACATATACAATATATCTTGGTCCTATTCACCTCCTTCTCCCTCCCTCCTCATACGCCTCCTGTTCCCCACAAACACATACCCTCCAACTTCATACATTTTCTCTCTCTCTATCTCTCTCTTTGGATTTTGAGACAGGGTTTCTCTGTGTAGCCTTGGCTGTCCTGGGACTGTCTCTGTAGACCAGGCTGGCCTTGAGCTCCCTGAGATCCGCCTGCCTCTGCCTCCACTTCCTCGCTATGTTCTCTTTCTTTCTCTCACTGAGCTTAATTAGTGCGACCCATATGCTCACGGGTGTGGGGCTGGAACCTGGACAAGCTACCAATGGCGACCTCCCCAAAGAAAAATGACTGTCCCTCCCTCCTCAGCTAGGGGTGGGCCATCAGGAACCATTCCCCTCCACACTGGAGTTAGTAACTGGGTTGATCTGTGCAGCTAACGACAGCTATAAATTCATGTGTATGACAGCCATGGCATGTCCAGAGGCCAACATTTCACAACATTTCTCCCCCTCCTCTGGCTTTTGCATTCTCTAGGACCCCTCTTCCAGGATATTTTCTGAGCCTCGAAGGGGTGCATGTTATAAATGTTCCGTCTATGGAAGAGCAGTCACAGTCACTTATTTTCAACACTATGAGTCTGCATTAACTACTCCCTTCTCTGACCAAGGCTGAGAGCAGTACGGATCTATGGATCTAATAATACGCTTTTAGGATGCAGTTTGACAATATGAACATTTAGCAAAATAACATCAGTAAGTTCTTCCTTAGGGTCTATGGCTTCCCTAGACGTGCATTTTGACCATATTTATAGTCTTGAGTTCCCTCCTCTGGAGCAGGCCTTTAATCAAGAGAGTGGTTGTTATCTCATGCATAGACTTGTCACTATTGCTCCAGTGGACACATGTGTCCATCAGGTTGCTGCTATAACATGCAGGGTCCAGTGATGTGTAAGGCCACTGATGCCCTTGCTCTTCCAGCATCTTGGATATCACCTTCCAGCACCATGAAAGCTAGTCAGCAGGGAGCCAGTTCCCTGCTTCGTTCAGGATTGCTTTCTGTATGTTCTGTACCCAAAATGAATGGTGCCTGCATCCGCAGGGTCTGCATTCACTATAACCGAAAGTTAAAGTGGGCAAGAAAGAGCAATAGTGATGGTCTGTTTTGTTTTTTGGGTGCCTCTTGGGTCTCCTTGGCCAGTAGTTGTAGAAAGGTGAACTGAGATTTTCACTAAATAACTGGTGTCTTCTGGAAACAGCATTGTTCATCCACGAAGGCTATGCCTAACTTACAAACTAGTGTGATCTCCTATGGCTCCTCTCTATCCTGTTCTTTCATAGTAATATAATCACTGAATTTGCATTATATCTTCCTCACAAACACAAATGATCTCAATGGTAATGTTTTCAGTCTAATCCACGTTAAAACCTAGTTTTGTTTGTTTGTGGCAAAGTCTCATTAGGTAGCCCTGGCTGAGCTGTAACTCACTACAAGGACAGGGCTGAGAACTGAGAATTGTCCAGGTACCTTATACGTTCATGTTTACACTTTCCTTTATTGATGCTTGGTTATTATAGAAAAGTGATCAACTGTAGAGCAAAGAAAATGAAGAAAATAATGAGTGGTTGACTTTTATTTAACCACTAAGAAATTAATTCAGGGTTAATTTATTGATGTTTATCAATCACTGTTTTGTTTTGTTTTTTTTTTTTTTTTTTTTGGAGGATGGTGGTAATGTTTTACTGAGGTCCTAATGTTGAATTTTAGTTGTTTCTTATTTAAGATGTGTGTGTGTGTTTGTGTTAAGTATGCTTTGTATGTGTGTGCGCACAGAGACCACAAGAGTGCATAACTTTCCTGGAGCTGAAGTTATAGGTAATTGTGAGCTGCCTGATGTGAGCTCTGGGTATTGAACTCAGGTCTCTGTAAGAGCTGATAGAGTTCTTCATCACCGAGCCATCTCTCCATTTCCCTCTCATATCCTTTGAAAGCATTTCTTTATTTTCTTAAGCATTTATATTTATTCTTTGTTATTTTGTAAAATTAAATTTTTTTTCAGTGTTTCACACATACGAGAGAGGCACTCTACCGCTTAACTATATTCCCCCAATTTTCATTAAAACAGTTGTAGGTGGGCTCTATCTCCCTCTTCTGGCCTCTGTGGGCACTACATTCACATGCACATATCCCTTCAAATACACAGCTACAAATAAATTTGATCACATTACACCAAGCTATTTTATTAGAGCTGGACAGTTGTGACAGTTGGATTTTCAAGTTCATCTTTAAACATTACATCCATTCATTTTTAAAGATTTGTTTTTAGTTTTAGTTTTGTATATGTGTGTGGGTGTGTGCATTGAGTGCTGGTGGATCCCAGAAGCAACCTCATGGTGACTCACACCTGCCTATAACTCCAGTTCCAGAGGATCTGACACCCTGCCTGAATTCTGAGGGTACTGCATGCATGTACTGCACAGACATACATGTAGACTAAACACCATTCATATAAATATAAAAATATTTTAAAAGGTTTTATAGTTCTTCCTACATAAAATTTATTTCTAATTTAAATCTTTAATAAAAATTTCTGTTCCCCTTACTAGGGTGCCTAGTTGGATACTGAGCTACCATGGGCCATATCCGAGCAGGGGTTCTAGGTTATATCCATACATGGTCCTTGGTTGGAGAAACAGTCTCTTAAAAGACCCCTGTGCCCTGATCTATTTGGTCTTTGTGGAGCTCTTGTTCTCACCAAGTCTTACTAGCTCCCCCTTCTTTCATATTATTCCCAGCCCTCTGCTGAAGGCTTGGTTGTGATTCTTAATATCTGCTTTGATACATTGTTATATAGAGTCTTTCAGAGGCCCTCTTTGGTAGGCTCTGTTCTGCTGCTTGGTTTCTCCTACATTCAATGTCCATCCCATTTGTCCATCTAAGCAAGGATTGATCATCCCAACCTGGGTCCTCCTCATTGTTTATTTTCCCTAGGTGTATAGATTTCAGCATGACCATACTATCCTATAAGTCTATATAAATGAGTATATACCATATGTTTCTTTCTGCTTTTGGGATACCTCACTCGGGATGATCGTTTCCAGGTCCCACCATTTGCCTGCGTGAACTCAATGGCTGGCTCTTTGACCCCCCACCCCCACCCAGGAAGAACAGCCTAGCTAGATCCCAGAAGAGGACATTGCAGCCAGCCCTGAAGAGATATGATAAGCTAGGGTCGGATGGAAGGGGAGGAGGTCCTCTCCCATCAGTGGACTTGGAAGGGGCATGGAGGAGATGAGGGAGGGATGGGGAGAGTGGGAGGGAATGATGGAGGGGGCTACGACTGGGATGCAAAGTACATAACCTGTGATTAATATAAAAAATAAATTACATTAAAAACACCAATGTACATAAAATAAAAATAAATATTAAAATGTTAAAAATAAAATACAAATTTCTGTTTATTTTTAAGCTGCTAAGTGAAGCAATGTTCTCAATTGTTCATTTGGATTGTTTATTGCTAGTCAGTGGAACTGTGGCTAATATTCTGTAATGAATGATCTTGTACCCTGAAACCTTGCTGCAATTATCCTTAACTCTAACAGTTCTTATTTTGTTTTTATTTCATTTAAAGCAGCTTTTCCCCCCAGCACAATAGCCAGAGCTACACAGAAGAACCATGTTTCAAAAACAAAAAAGTAGATTCTTTAGGAATTTGTATTCCTAAGAGTCTGTCAGTTGATAGGTGTGGTGACCCATATGTGTCATTCCAGCATTTTAGGAGATAAAAGTAGAAGGATTACTTTATGCTTTCTGCTAGCCAAGGCTTCAGCATGAGGCTGTATCAAACAAGCAAGCAAGCAAACAAGAAAAATAAAGCTCAGGAGGTAGAGGCAGGGAATCTCTGTGAGTTTGAGGCCAGTGTGGTCTACAGATTAGTTCCAGGACAGCCAGGGATACACAGAGAAACCTCTATCAACAAAACAAAACAAACAAAAACTAATAGTGAACAAAACAACAATAACAAACTAAAAAAAAAGAACAACAAAAAACAAAAACAGTATTTTTTTTCTTTTGGTTTTATTCCAATCTGGATTGCCTTTCCCCCACCCTGTATCTGTCCAAATTGCTCTTACAAGACTTCCAATATAATGTTAACAAAGAGTTGCAGCCGTTTCACCACTGTCTTTGGTGTTAGTTCTGGCTTTTTCATAGATGCTCTTCATCAGGCTTAGGAGTTTCCCATTTGTTTTTGTTTCATGAGTATTTTTGTATTAGGAAGGGTATAAAATTTTATTAAGTAATTTTTATGCATCAATTTTGATGGTTGTGTAGCTTATTCTTTTAAAAGTTGAAATGGCATATTATATTGATTGATTTCTAGATATGAATGTGTTTGCATTCCAGGGATAAATTCCACATAGGCATGATGTACAATATTTATGTCTTACTGGACTTGGGGGCTAGTGTAGTCAATTGTGAATTTATGATAGTTTTCCCATTTTGTAATGATGTGAAAACAGAATACATTCACTAAAAACAGACTTTTTTTTTTTTTGAGCAAGAAATGTATGTTCACAGTACTCTCTCTCTTGATTTTGCAAGGTGAGGTCATCCACTTGATTATGAGGGGAAACCACAAGTCCTCTCTGATGCTCTGTGTTGCTAGGCTCTAATGTTTGGAATATCATGTGAATGAATAGGTTTTCAACTTGCAGTATTTGGAACACTGATAAACTTGTTGGGACGTACCTCCTTACCGAGGAGTCTGTGCCCTTCTCGGGTGTGGCTTTCTTGTATTCTTTGTTCTAGCTTTGGTCTCAAGGACATGTTGAACTCCTAGGACCGACTTTGGGATGTTCCTTTCCTCTTCTACTTGTTGGAGGAGCTTTTGAAGACTTGTTTTTATGTCCTCTTTAAGCATTTGGCAGAACTGACTAGTGAAGCCATCTGGTTGTGAACTTTGCTTTCGGTTAGGTCTTTGATGGCATAATCTGTTCCTTTAGTTGTTTCTATTTCTTCTGGAGTCATTTTTATAGTTGCTGTCTTTCTCAGGACTTTCCTATTTTTAGCTAGGTTGTCTCAGTTCTTAGAATGCAACTTTTCATTGTGTTCTTTCACGTTCTACTTTTATTCTCAGAAAGATTGACAGAAATATCTCCTTTTTTTGTTTTGTTTTAAGTACTTGGACTCTTCCCTGTTTTTTTTTTTTTTTCAAACAACCAAATTTTTATTTGGTTGATTCAAAAACTTCTGCATTTCAATTTCTGTCTGGATTTTTATGGCTTCCTGCTCTTTTTGTTGTTTTGAGCTAGTTTACTATTATTATTATTATTTCCTGTGAAAGTTTAGAGTGTGGTGTAATTTTTCTTTCAGTTAGTGTTACAAGATGGGACAACCAACTGAAGAAAAAGCAAAGTTATTCTGGCTCATAGTTTTTAGCGGTTTCCGGAAGTGCTTGGTTGACACCACTGCTTTTGCATCTGGGAAGAAGCACTGTTCATACTGTGGTGTTTGTCACGCTTGGGGTTTCATCATGCTGGGGAGGGTATATCATGCTAAGGGTATATCATGCCTGGGATTTCATCATGCTGAGGTATACTTGGTGGACCAGAGCTGATGACCTCATTGTAGGTAGGAAAGTACAAAAAGGGGGAGGGGTCACCAACTAATCACTCTTGTAATGACCGAAGGGCACCATTGTCCAGTCTGACTACACTGAGGACCAGCCTTTAATACTGGACCTTTGGGAGAAATTTCAGTTCTAAAACATAGCAGTTGTTGACCTGGGATCTGCTTTCGTTAAAATAGTCATTTCCAGCTGGAGATTCCCTCCAGCCTCCACCACATCTCCTATGTTTTGGTTTGCTGTATCTTCACTTAAGTTTATCTTGAGTATACACTGTGATTTCTTCTTAGACTCCATGATTATCAAAAATACTTGTCTCCGGGTTTAAAAGATTTCTCAAGTTTCCTATTGTGGTTGGTTTCTTGTGTCCTTCCACCTTGCCTGAACAATATACTTTGGGTGGCTTCATTCTTTTGGATTTGTCAATGTTCGTTTTCAGGTGAGAACTTGAAGAATGTTCTGTGTGATTTAAGAAGTACATCTTTAAAGTCCCCATTTTAAAGTTTTGAATCTGTTGAACACTGTGAAGTATGATCCATAGAGCGGAAGCTCAGCCATAGTGGGCTCACTGAGGCTTAGGAGTGTGCATAAGAGCTGACTGTGGAGGTATTTACCTGTGATCTCAGCCTGGGCTACATAGTGAGAACCCATGTCACAAATTTAAAAATGACATTAAAAATTAAAAAATAAGAATGTGAGCAGGTATTAAGATGAAATTTTTTTTTTGTTTGGCAACAGAGTCTCATTGTCTAGCCCTGGAGCTCTCTATCTATTCCAAGTTTATCTCAAATCAAAGATTCACTTGCCTCTGCCTCTGGAGTGCTAGGGTTAAAAGCATGTGCTAACTCACCTAGATAATATGAAACTATTTGATTGACACTCTGCTTAGGAATCTGACTTAGATAATGACAGGTAATGGTTGCTTCGTCCATGTGTGTGGAATGTAACTAATCAGTAACCAGCAGGAAGTTTGCGGAAGTTTTAGGAGAAATAGCTAATTACAGTATCTGCTGCATTTATAGGGAATAGAACAATGCCTTATACTTAATAATTCAACAAATATTTAATTTGGGGTGCCACTCTGGGAAGGGTTGAGAGAAGCAGAGAGGCAGTTTGATTTAGAAATCAAGGCTAACCTTGAACGAGGATGACCTTAAATTCTTGACCCCTGCCTCCGCATCCCAAGGGCTGGTGACGGACTGTACTACACACCTGTCTCCAGAACTTTCAGTGCCGCACCAACAGCTTCCCCCCCTTGAACGAGTGTAAAATGAAGAATGTTTTGCAGAAAAGGTTGTAGTTTGAGAAACCCGAAAGACAGTTTATTACACTGAGCACAAAGCACCCTCCTGGGACTTAGCACCAAGATAATCACTGTGTCTCTTGTGTGAAATTGGGAGTCCTGCTTGGAATGTCTATGAGCTTTGAAACATGTTAATTTAGAACAGTGTGTTATTGCATGTGTCCTGGGGGGCATTGTGAGACTATACAATGTTTCAATCGGATTCTAACAGGAAATTGTTGGCAGACTCCTTAGGAAGGCTCATTTTTGAATTTTTTAAGGTTTATTTGAGTCTGTGTGTGTGTGAGCAGTGCTGTACACATGTACTATTGCACACACACCATGTTTATATTAGTTTCCATGGGTCCCCTGGAGCTGGAGTGGCAGACAGAAGTTTTTGAGCCACCTGATGTGAGTGCTGAAACACAACTCAGGTCTCCTGGACGTGCAGCAAATGTTCTCAACTACTGCGCTCTCTCTCCAGCCTTCATTTTAAAATTTTATTTCTTGATTGATGTTTTCTTTTTTACTTTCTTTTATTCATTTAATTTTTTGTTATTTCATATGTTACTACTGTATTTACATCATTCTCCCTCCTTCTCCCTCCAACTTTTCCTGTGTCCCTTCCACTCCTCAAATTCTTGGCCTCTTGTTCTTTAATTATAACTTTTACATATATTCTATAATTTATAAATGCAGCCTTTTTAAATCATTTAGTATTGCTCATGTGTATTTAGGACTGACCTCTTGGGACTGATTAATCTATGGAAGGGCTTATTCCTGGACAGCCTCATTCTCCCACTCTAAACAACCATTTTTAGTTTTAAAATATATTTTTACTTTGACTTTTCAGTGTGTGGTATAGGGTGGCATTTCTACACATGTATACCACACACAAGAAATGGATTAGGATAATTGGCATAGCCAACCTTTTAGATATCATCATCATCATCATCGTTAGTGTTGAGAATATTCCTGAGGCACACTATTTCCCAGACTGGTCTGAAACTCACTACATAGTCCAGGCTAGCCTCAAATTCATGACAGTCTTTCGGCTTCTGGCTCCTGAATGCTGGGATTACAGGTATAAGCCACAGTCCCTGTCCTGACATTTACATTCTTAGTGGTTCCCCTAAGCATTGTTGAATGGGGCTTACCTCACTGAAGTAAGACAGTTTGACTTCTAATGCTTAGTCACAAATGATTCCTTGGCTTCTGTTGCGTTCTCTTGGATCACCGGTCTGGAGTAGGCTGCTCTTTTTAGGACAGTGGAGAGGTCCTTGTTCAAGAAGCTGGGGCCTCCAGACAATAGCCCAGTCTTAGCTGTTGGGCTTCTCTTCCAGACAAGCCTTTGGGTATTTGTAGTCCCAGCCTGTGTCTTGACTGTCAGTTCCTAAGAGACTCTTAACACTCTGTCATGCCTGAGCTCTCGCTTCCTGTAGGAAATGGGAAAAAAACAATTTGTGTTGTAAGACATTAAGTTTGTGTCTGCTGGTCAGGCAGCAGTAGCTAATTGATGCAGAGAGAATGTCTCATGTGCTTGAACTTTTGAGCCATAGGAGCCGTAGACGTATATATTCTCTATAAATAAATACCACAAAGAAAACTCTGAAAATATAATATTTGCATTAATTTCTGGATGATTTCTCATTACATTCTTACTTTCATCAAATAG
The DNA here is from genome assembly GCA_028658305.1 of Pachyuromys duprasi. Taxonomy (NCBI): domain Eukaryota; kingdom Metazoa; phylum Chordata; class Mammalia; order Rodentia; family Muridae; genus Pachyuromys; species Pachyuromys duprasi. Next base: position 70,428,555 of record CM053744.1, read on the forward strand.
AAATTCCTTGCTTTTGCCTACCTAGTGTATGTGGTATGGCAAATACCTCCTTGTTCTACGTCTCCAGTCAAGAGATGTTTAGTGCTGGTGTATCTTGATTTCCATCATGTTGTGACACTTCTGAGTTCTAGAGTAGATAAAGATTCAGTAAAATTCCAGTCTCCTTAGCAAAATACGCCGTCTCCTATAGTTTAAGCATGATGCCCTTGTTGTGTTCATGTGTGCTGTGTACATGTACACATTACCGGTAACACACACTTTGTAGAGCTATGATCAATGTAAAATAAGAAGCACAGAGTGAAAAGACACACTCCAAAAAATTAAAAAGAAGTGTTGGAGCCATCAGTATGTTCAATGTATCTTTCATTCTTGAAAGCTCCCTGTGAACTCTTTTATAATCTCTGCTCTTTCACCCCATGCCTCTCACCTCAGAGCACTTATCTAGAGAGACTATTGAACATCTCCATCATAACAAAGCTCTTACCGGAAAGGGCTTGAGTCATTACTGCGAAGAATACCCCATTTTGTTTCATTGTAGTTAATATGCCGGTTGTTTGCAAAGCCAATGAGCACCGGGACCTTATATTACAGGAAAACGCTTCTTTCTATTGATCATCGTGGATTAAGCAGCTGTTGAGTTTTTAGAGACCTTTCCGGTGGGTCAGCCGAGCTATGTCAGGTTCACAGTGTTGCACGTGGTGTGACATGCCAATAGAAAACCCCATCTTTCTCCAGGAGGCTATCTCCTGGTGGCTAGAGAAGTTAGCTGTGTGGGTGGAGAGAGGGGCTGGCCTGATGGGGGCAGGGGGGAGGGGGGATAAAGCAAAGGAGATGCTTCTGTCACAGGCTCAGCAGATACCAATGTGACAAAGACACCCTTTGTCTGAATCCTCTAACCCTCTTTTATCCCCCCCTTCCCCTGCCTAATTATTTAGACCAGGGATTGGCGACTTTGTTGTAAATCTCTAAGAGCTTAATGGGTTTACAGAGGTTCTTTCTCATCCCCTAGTGTCATGGGCAAGGGTACGGCGGGGCGATCGCTGTTCTTTTCCTAGAGAACACTTCCTACTGTTTCAGATTTAAAGAGTTTATTGATGAAGAGCCCAGGTACAGGTGCGCTAAAAGTAAACAAAATTTTCTATCTTAGTACGAGATGAATTTATTTTTCTACTTAATAACAGAAATAGCATCTGGAGAGATGGCTCAGTGGTTAAGAGCAAGCAAGCACTTGCTGCAGTGTGGGACCAATTCCTAGCAGCCGCATGGCAGCTCATAGCTGCCTGTGACTCCAATTCTGGAGGATCCAGACTCCCTCTTCTGATGTCCTCAGGCTTTCCTGTGGTACACACACTCACACACACACATACGCACCCATGAACGCACCCACACTCAGGCACACACTTATCCACAGAAAATAAATTTAGAAATTGCCTTAAGAAGGAAATATTCTATGTTTTAGGTTTTACATAGGTCAGGAACAGCTTATATTATTAGTGAACATCTTAAGCTGCTTCTGTTGTGTAACTTTAAACATGTTATGGATTGTTTACTGTTGTTAATGAGTATTTAGCTGTGTTGGGGCTGGGAAAAGGACATTTCTTTCCCAGCTTTCTCACTCTGGATTGTTTTTCCTTCTCTTGATATAGGGTTTTTCTGTGTAGGCCTAACTGTCCTGGAACTAACTCTGTAGATCAGGCTGGCCTCAAACTCAGAGATCCACCTGCCTCTGCCTCTCCAGTGCTGGCATTAAAGGCGTGTGTTACCATGTCTGGCTTCACTTGCTCATCCTTGATTTTTTTTTTCAAGAGTGGATCTTTTATTTTACTTTCAAAAATTATATATATTCTTATTTATTGTGTGTACATGTGTGTATGCTGGTACACATGTGTCGTGGCAAGCATGTGGAGGTCAGATGACCACTTTTGGGAGTCAGTTCTCACCTTTAACCATGGGATTCAGAAATTAGTCTCAGGACATGGGGCTTGGATAGCGGGTGCGCTTATGTATTGCGTAATCTGGCAGGCCTGAGAACATGCTTAATGTCGTCATATTCTACGAGATGCACCCTAGAGAACATCTAATGATCAGAAGTGCAAAAACGCTTTCCAGAAACTTAAAGGGAGTTTTAAAAAGTCAGAATGCAATGATATTTTATAATAATGAAAATGCACTTTTCGTGCAAATAATGTAAGGAAGCTTTTAGAATCTGAAAACAGTAAGAGTTTGTATTTTAAAATCAGCATCAAACTATCTCTTCTTGATGGTCACTTTTCAGCAGGCTAAATAGCTCTCAGATATTTTAATTTAGATCTTTTTCTTTTAACTTTACACGTATACACACACACACACAAACACACACACACACACACACACACACACACACACACACACACACACACAGAAGCCTTATCTGTCCTCTAGCCTTCTCTTTCCCTTTCTGTTCCCAGAGAAATGAACCAGCAGTGATGGGAAGAAAAGCCGGCTTTTGTTTCAACAGGTCCTGTCCAGCTCAGGCTGGCACCACCAGAGCCTCGGCTGATTTTAGTTAATCCAGTGCCCCCATTATGCCAAATATTTCATCTGAGCCGAATAGCAGAGTCTTTTCAAAACAAGAAGAACTGTTATCAGCTCTGACTCTGTGGTACCAGCATGCATTGCGTCAGGACAGCTGAGCAAAGGCAAGGATGACCCAGAGTGCTGACCAGAGAGGATTGGGGCACGTCAACTCTGGTAGGGTTTGGGAAGGATTGTTAAGGTGATGGGAAAAAAGCCAGAACCTAAACCCCACAGTTATTTGGTTGCTTTGATTGTATGTGTCATAAAACCATGAGTTATAACCTCAGGCTTCCCTATAAAGAATCCTTTTCCTTAAAAAAATTTTAATTTGTGAAAATTTCTTTAAAATAAGTTTTCAGCTTATAAAGCTTATTTGATAGAAACTAGACCACTTACAGTTCCTGGATTTGGGATTCTTGCTTATTTAAGTTACTCCTTTAAAACAAACAAACAAACAAACAAACAAACAAACAAACACCGAGCCCCTTCCTATGAACACAGCACTTACCACTCATCATCTACCAAGGGAAATGCCGCCCTGTTTTGAACATAATACATTTTAGTCATTTCGCCTCCGTTACCCTGTCTTATCCCTCTACTCTCCCACTGAAACTACTCTTTGACTTTCATGGCTTCTTGTGGGACCCACCAAGTGTGACTAGGGTTGCCGGTATGAGAGTGGGTGGAAAGATTACTTACTGGTATGTAGGCAACCTATCAGTGGCTACACCACTGAAGAAAATGACCGGTCCTCCCAGCAACTATTCACTGCCTTCGAACCCTCAAAGTAGGGTGGGGCCTCATAAGCTCCTCCCTCATCCATGAGGAGATGTTGACAGGCACAGTCTTGAGCATACAGCAGCAGCTGCAGTGAGTTTATGAGCACATATTATGTCCAGCAGGTGTCTTTGCGCAGACCATCCCCCCATTCCCTGGATCTTACGTTCTTCCCACCCTTTTCTTCTATAATGTTCTCCATGCTTTTAGGGGAATGGAAGATACGGATGTCTTATTTAGGGCTAAGCACTAATCTCATTACTTTTTCTCAGTCCTTCAATCAGTTGGTAGTTTCTGAACCTGCCGCAATAAGAAACTCCTCTGAGGTTGAGCACAGGGCTAACCTATGGCTTTCCAACATGAATGTTTAGAAGGCAGCTTGACCACTTAGCAAAACAATAGTCATAGGTTCCTCCTGGGCTCTGTGAGCTGCCTTGAGCAGATGGCATGCATCCCTACCCCAGCGTTGTAGATGATACCTCACTACCAGTTGCTTTGTTATCAGTTCATACTTCTTGCAGATGTTGTCTTCAGTCAGAGTCTTACTGTATAGCCAGGTTTACCTTGAACTCATGATCCTCCTGTGTCAGCTCCTAAGTGTTGGGTTACAGGTACCCTACATTGAACCCATGCATGTTTTCCTTTTTTTTTGTTTCCTTCTCACCCAGATTCTTTCCCCCTCTCTGATTTCCTGATTTTTTAATTTTAAAAGCTATTTATTTTACAGAATTATGCGAGAAGTAAAGCAAGACATTATGTTTTCTTACTAGTAGAACATATCATGATCCAACAGGTTCATGTTTCAATTTATCCATGGAAAGAACTGAGTTTATGGCTTTCATTTCATGTCCCAGCTGTTTGGGAATCACTAAATCCACAGGGAGTTGTGTGAGCTATGTAATTGGCAGAAATTACTTGCGTTTGAGGACTCACTCCCTGTGTTAGCCAGATCTGGATGGCGCTTGCTTCTTCAAGGCTACAGGGTTGCAGACCCCTGTGAAACTGTGGTGCTCTCTTAGTTGAGTGCAGATGTAAACTTATTTACCCTTTTTGCAGCTTTTGAGAAGAACACATAGTTTTTCAGCATCTTGCCTCATTACTGCCTCACAAAGATACTATGGGGAGACTAACAAAAGATGAAACAAACACTCCAATGGCCTTAGAAAATGTTAAAGTAATAATGTTTATGGTTTGTACTTCATTCAACCTTTCCGTTCTCTTTCACTTTTTTTTCTTTCTTTAAACACAAGACTTGTAAACCCAGCATTCCTTTCTGAACAATTAATTTTGAACAATTTCTTTCATGGTGGGAGAGAGGGAAAGAGTTTCCTTTATGCTGCCTCATAGATCTGGGATTTCCTTCCTATTCCCTCAAGATGAGTCATGAACTTGGCTCCAGATTTTGGAATGAAAATAAATATCCAGGACTGTGTTGTCATTCTACTATTTCAGCCTAGTTAGTGGTGTGAGACCACCAACAATGGTCAACATGGGTGATTGAATCTTGCATGGAACTGTAAAATGCATTAATTTTATGTCTAATCCCCCTTGACATAGCCCTAAAGAATAATATTGTGGCAAAAATTGATACATATTTCTGTTGGCTCTGTAATATCATATGACTATTCAAACACATTTTAAATCCTCAAGAGTTTGTTTCCACTAAAACAGAAAATGGCACATAGGCACAAAACTGTGCTATAAGGAATAATATGCAGTTGTCTTTTTGATAATTTATCATGTTCCAGATATCAAGGTGCTGCTTAAAGCACTGCTCCTGGGTAGTTCCTGAGCTCCTGCCAGGACAGGTACATGAGGGATGAGAGCTCCTGAAAGCCATGGATAATGAAACTTAACAGCATTCTAGGTGGAAATGGAGGAAGGCACTATCCAAATGCTATTTTCACAAAGCTATCAGGGTATTGCAAATACCAGAAGAGGGGGAAAACTTGGCCTTTAGAGTTACACTACCTTTAGTAATCTTGGTAAACCTGTTGAGCAAAATGGCTTTAGTTGTTTCATTGGTGAACTAGAATGGATAGCTTTCTTTTGTCTGTCTTTCTGTCTCTGTCTCTCTCCCCCTTTCTTCTCTTCCTCCTCCTCTGCTGCTGCTCTTGATAGAACCTGTGGTTGTGTGAATAATACTCAGGCACTATGAGCTACATTCTCATCCCTATCTATTTTTACCTTTAATATAGGTCTAGTGGTTAGAATGAAACATACATACGCTTGCACGCGCACACACACACACACTCATTTATTACAGGTGTATACACACATGTATATAATTCCCTACTTACAGTGGAAACAACAAATGGTAATTCTTATCATTATTAACGATCTCTCTTTTAATCCCACTACTCAGGAGGTAGAGGCAGAGGCAGACATAGGTGGTTCTCTAAGAGTTCAAGGCTTGGCTGAGTCAACATAATGAGTTTCAGGCAGGCAGAGATACATAATGAGACCCTGTCTTGAAAAAAATAAAAATAAAAAGAAGCTGGTAATTACCAGCCTGAGAACCCTGAAGTCAAGTGTGTAAACATTCTGTGACTCCTAAATACTTATGAAGTGCTGGCTCTGAGTGCTAACACAAGCCCAGACCTTGAGTGTTCCGGAGCTAGGAAACAGCAGTGATTACTAGTCACAGCCAGTGCGGCAAAGATTCAGAATCAAGGTTGTCACTGACATATTCTGTTATGTTACTGACAGGGTATTGAGGTTAACCTATATAGCATAATTCTTCTCTTTCTGCTTGTATGGCTTATCCTTTATGAGTCCTGAACTCATAGAATACGGGATTTTAATAGTTGTACCAATAATAATGATTTCTGGAAAACCCACACAACTCCACATAATTTGCTATGTTAGCTGCTGTACAAATGTCCTTCGGGCTGGGGAGGCTTGCAAATCTTCCTTTAAATTTTTATACACATTTAAATACCTCCCATGTGTGTGTAAAAATGCCACAATGGAACCCATGACTCTAAATAAATAAAAACATAAAACATCACCTAAATCCTCATGAATTCATTATTACAGCAGATGATATACCTGGGGTTTTATTATCTTAAATACATTATATGTGGCTTTAAAAAAACTTAATCACTTTTATGTTCTCTTAAAGGTCCATTCTAATATCTTAATTTTATCTTGGGCCTGGAGTTGTAACTCAGTGGTAGAGTGCTTGCCTAACCCTTGACAGGGTACCTTTATATATGCAGTATACACTAAATATACTGTGTGTCCAGTACAGTTGATGCTCACTTTCAAACCCAGAACTCTCTGAGCCTGGGAGTTTCCTCAGCTAGGATGGAAGCACCAAAGGTCCTCTTGTTTCTGATCCCTTGGAGCTGAGGTTTCAGGTGTGTGCCAGATACCTGGCCTCTTAGAGGAACACTGGGATCTGAAATCCAGTCCACATGATTGAACAGCAAGGGTCTTAACCACCGAGTCTTCTCTCTGGCGCCTGTATTTTGTTTTAGGTATATCAGTGCATTCTATGAGGTCAGTGTGGACTATCCTTGTGTTTCCAAAGAATTGCCTGTATTGAGGAAGCTATATATTTAGCAATACGTTACTTTTTAGAGCATATATTATGGAATGTTCCATAATTTCCTAAGAGAGGGAAGTGGAAAACACAGTAAAATTGAAGGGTTCTTCTATTTTTTAACTTCTTTCTTTATTAATTAAATTTATCTATTCACTCTACATCCCGAATGCAACCCTGCCCTCCTCTCATTCCCACCCTCCCACCTTCTTTCTCCTCTTCCTCTTCTCCTCAGAAAAGGATAACCCCCCACCCCCACCCCACCCTGGTACATCTGGTCACATCAGGCTTAAATGCATCCTTTTCCAGACAAGGTAGCCCAGCTAGGGGCAAATGATTTAAATGCAGGCCACAGAGTCCATGTCAGAGATAGACACCCCCATTCCGCTCCATTTGCTAGGGTACCCGTATGAAGACCAAGCGGCCTAACAGTTTCATATGTGTTGGACGCTTAACTTCAGTCCATGTATGCTCTTTGGTTGGTGCTTCAGTCTCTGTTAGCCCTCACGGGCCTAGGTTACTTGACTCTGTAGGTCTTCTAGTGGATTTTTGTTCTCCCCCCACCCAAGTCCTTTTATCCTTCCCCCGACTCTTACACAAGACTCCCTGAGATCACCTCATGTTTGGCTGTGGATCTCAGCATTTGTTTAGATCAGCTGCTGGGTGGAGCCTCGCAAAGGAGTCTGCTAGGCTCCTGTCTGCAAGTCTAACACAGTCTTATTAATAGAGTCAGAGGGAACAGGGTGTGCTGTCGCACATCTGTAATCCCAGCACTCTGGGAGGCTGAAGCAGGCAGTTCTCTGTGACTTCCAGGCCAGCCTGGTCTACAAAGTGAGTCCAGGATAGCCAAGGTTACCCAGAGAAAACTTGTCTCAGAAAAAAAAATAGTGTCAGGGGTTGGCTCTCTCTTATGGGGTTGGTCTCAGGTTGGGTCATTCATTGGTTAGCCATCCCCTCAAGCTCTGCTCCATCTTTATCTCTGTACCTCTTGCATGCAGAGTAAATTTCGTGTTGAAGGTTTTGTGGGTGGGCTACTGTCCCCTCCTTCCACTGGAAGTCCAGCCTGGCTCTGAGGCGGCCTACTTCAGTCTCCATGTTCCCTGCTGCTAGGAGTCTCAGCAGGAGTCACGTCCACAGCCTCCCAGGAGCCTCTCCTATAGCAGGTCTCCAGCTTGTTCCCGAGATGCCCTTCCTCCCTTGTTTCCCTTCTCTCTCACCTCTCATTCCTGTTATCCCCACATCTGATCTCCAGCCTTGTTTTCCCTAACCACATCCTCTCCCTCCCAGTTTCCACACTTCATCTGCTTCCTATGTCTGTTCTAATTGCCCAAATACAAGGATTCTTGAAGGCATGATATTCCCCTGGATAAAGTCTCTCCTGGAACCCAACATTCTATATTTCCCACCATCCTCAGTTCTTTCAGCTTAGCTTCACGGGACTGGAGATAATGCCGGAACTCATGCTCGTGTTTTAGCTGCTCTTTCTTTGAACCACATCAAGGGAATGTGCTGAGAAACAGCAGTGCCTTGTAGATGTAACGAGGCTGCAGGATCAGAAAGCCATGCCTAGTGTCCAGTGTCCCTTTTATTCCAGTCTTTGACCAAGAAGAAATTCCATTAATTCTCTGAGTGCCCAGGAGGGTTAATGGACGCAGATCGCTGGTGACATCAGGGCGTTGGTGCATTTTGTGTTGTGGCTTTGTGAGCCCTTTCCCAAAGGAGACTGTTAGTCACAAAGCATGGACACACTGGCTAATGTTCTAAGAGTAATTTTGTTATCCTTAATGCTTTTAAGCATATTTTATGGTGGAAAATTTTTTATCAAGATAAGCATGGAAGCACTTAGCATTTTGCTCCCATGTTCCATTTGTCAGAGTGAAAATACAGATAGCACCAAAATCAGACATATTGGGCTAATACCCATGGATGACAGCAATACGGTACTTAGAGAGAACATGATACACTCACCATAAAGCCTTTTAGTTGCCTTTTACCGAATCATGAGTAAGCAAGTCCATTTTCAAATTAGGTTAAAAAAAAAAGAAATCACTTAAAGTGGGATTTCAGAAGGACTTTTCATTTATTACTGACAATCAGTATTACATTCCCCACAAACTTTACAATCGGTTAGGTGTAGAGTGTTCAGTACCTGTCTGGAGAGTTGGGAGGTGGTGGCTGTCTACTTTCTGATGAATGATAGAGGTAGAACTCACTGCTCTACCCAGGTCCCAGTTTTTCCGTGATGTTCATGCGGCAGCCATACCCTAGGTGCTGACTTGTCCATATTATCTCAGGCAGAGTACGCATCAACAAACTCCAAAGCAGCCCTTCTCATACACAGACATCTTGGTTCCGTAGCTTATTTACTTTGACATTCTGCCTATGGTCCTTCAAGGCCTGTCTCCATACCGATGACCTCATTCACTCTCCTGAGTATTTGTGATCTCCAGAATCAAAATATAAACAAAAGCAGCTCAAAAAGGATTTCTGAGGCTCCGCGTGGGTTGTCTCCATGCCTGACATTGCAAGTTCCATCTCCGGAACCCACGGGGTGGAGATGGGAACTGATGTCACAAGTTGTCCTCTAACCTCTGCACTCACCAAACTACATGTGCCCACCCCCGTGAATGAATGAATGAAGAAAGAAATGTCAGCAAAGGAAAAAAGGTAACATCCTTGGCTGACAGTAATTTGAGAAAACCATTCTATCTGAAAGAGAGAGCATTTGAACTGCCCATGGTTCAGTGTTGGGGCGTCACAGCTTTAGCTTTGCAAGTATGTTGTGTTTGTGAGTCAAACTTGTTTTGTTTCAGAAAGCTACACAAAGGAAGCATTTGTTCCCAGTGTCTCATCACCCATCACCCATCATCACCCCATGGCCTCCGTTCCAGGACTCTCTGCCCAATGTCCCCCCAGGAGAAAAGAACTCACCCTGGAAAGCCTGGAAGGATCCGCAGGTTGGCTGGCTGGCTTCAGAACGCAGCTAACTTAATTTATGTCCATTGGCTCTTCAGAGTGCTGAGTTGTTTGTGTGTTTCTAGCCGCAGCGGAAGGAGCAGCAATACAATTTCGAAGTTGTTTGTTTATTTGTTTTACTGCTTATGATGTAGGTCTCATGGAGAGCAAAGCCATTTATTCTCCAGCGGCCCATTCTCAACTGCCAACATAGAGTTCTGGCACACGGAGTCTGTTGTTTAGGCCTTTTCTTTGTTGAAGCAAGTCAGAAGTCTAAGGACTATTGGAAAGAAAGTATAAAACCATTTTCACCAGAACCGAACACAGAAAGGAGTTAAAGGAACGAACGAGTGTAGCCTAAAACTTCTCAGGGTATTGAGAGCTCTTGCTGTAGGAAAGATGAATGAAAGTGGGTGCAGGGGCTTCTTTTCTCCAAGCAGAGAAAAGCCATGCTTTTGAGATTGTACTCACAACCTCTCAGATGCAGGAAAAAGTGGGTTCAAGAGCTTTCGGCGAAGGTTCTCAGAGTCTCTGGGTTTTCAGTCTTTATTTCTGCTTTCACTCTTCCAAGGCATTTTATGCTTCTCCTTTTGTTCAGCCTTGGACTTGCGGTCATGGTCACTTACGGCTCCAAGCACAGCCTCTTCCTTGTCATCAGGCTGTTCTTACCCAGAATAGACCACTCACTGAACTCTCGAGTGAGGGAGCACACCTTACTAACTGCTTGCATGTATGCAAGTAAGACTGCATTACAGGGAAAGCCTGTTCCTCAGCCACACCCCTGGCTCACACTAGAAAGACAATAGAATGGAATGAACCCTGTGCACACACTTTTTACTTTAGCTGCCGCCAAGCTGATGAGTCTTATTTGACTTATAGCGATCTTTCACTGTGTTCTTTGAGTCCTGGCACTGAGGAAATGGCTGATTGTAAACTAAAACTTTGTTTCTAAAATTCCCCATTAGCCTTTGCTCTTGGTTCCAGGGTTAACCCTTTCCCTTTCTGGCTCTGCTGTGCGCACACACTAATTGCCAGTCCACCATTTTCTGTCTTTCTTTGTTCAGTGTTTCTTGTTTGTACCTTTGCCCTTGTTAATTTCTCTTCATCTCTCTCCTTCTCCATAGTAAGAATTTGTATTGGCTAGTTTTATGTCAACTTGGCACAAGCTAAAGTCATCTGAGAAGAGGGAACCTCTATTAACAAGACCAGGCTGTAGACAAGCCTGTAGGACACTTTCTTAATTAGTGATTGATGTGGGAGGGACCAGTCCATAGTGGGTGTTGCCATCACTGGACTGGTGGTCCTGGGTGCTATAAGAAAGCAGGCTGAGCAAACCAGAGTGAGACCAGCCAGTAAGTAGCACCCTTCGATGGCCTCTGAATCAGCTCCTGCCTCCAGGTTTCTGCCCTGTTTGAGTTCCTGTCATGATTTCCTCCAGTGATGGACTATAATATGGAAGTGAAAGCCAAATAAAAGCTCCCCAACTTGCTTTGGGTTATGGTGTTTCACTATAGCAATAGTAACCCCAACTGAGACAGAATTTAAATGGAAAAGATCATCTATCTCCAGCAAATATTTTGGATATGTGCTTTTAAAAAGAGGCTGGCTTTTTTTTTAATGTCTCAAGATATTGAATCTTTTATTTTTACATATTGTTGAAATGGTAAGAGAATTGCTTATCAGAGATGAATCGGCTGCTAAAATTTCTTTCTGGGCGAAAATGAGGAGCGGAAGCAGTATGATTTCTGTTGGGTGTTTCCAACTCTAAAACTGTCCTTATGCTGAGCTGATCACCTTTTGTTTCCTTGGACAACGGGAAGTCAGGTGGAAGCTTGTCTTCGCCGAGTGTGCATTTTCTTGGTCAGTGGTTGAACACCTGCTTGGGATCTCTAAGAAGCAACAACTGCAGTTCCCAGGGCACCCCTTTTTAGCTTGGAGCAGCAAAATGCCCCTCTAGCAGGCATTTCAACTTGGGTCTCTGCAACAGTTTAGAATTCCCATCATCTCTGAGAGCAACCTATACTGCTCTGTATATTCTTTTCGAAGATGGGAAGTCTATTTAGAGGCGATGGAGAAAATATGTGTATTTCTCTCAAGCATCATGAATAAATAGAAATTTAACATTTAATCACACTATTAACTTGTTAATCATACATCAAAATACAAATTTAAACGGTAAAAAAATAGTTTTATTTATTTCATGAAGAGATAGGCCAACCCTATTTTTTCATAATGTGTTCTATTTCCAAGAAGTTTAATGTTTATGGGAAACTTGAACAGGCAGTAAGAATATTTTAGATTTTTGTCAGCTTCACACAAACTACAGTCCCCTGGGAAGGGGAACCCATGACTGAGGAATTGACTTCCATCAGACTGGCTTGTGGGTATTTTAGAGGGGCCTCGTCTGCATTGATCATTGATGTAGAAGGGCCCAGTCCACTGGGAATGGTTCTGGATTGTACTAGAATGCTGGCTGAGTAGAAGGAGGGGAAGCAAGCCAGGAAACAGCATTCCTTTCTCGTCTCTGTTTCGGTTTCTGCCCTGACTTCCCTGATGATGCCCTGTGACCCGGAAGTGTAAGCCAAGTAAACCCTTCCCTCCCCAACTTGCTTTTGGTCAGTATTTAACCACAACAACAGAGAAACAGACTTGAACATCTACTTTTAGCTATTCTGCCAGTTGCTTCAATCTCACGTTAATCTGGTACATGTATTATAACTGGTATACATTATTATTATTATTACTAAATTATACTTATTAGTTTTATTGTGATGACTAACGTGCACAGTTGATTGACATTATTGAATGTGTTTATTTTATGTATGTACTTAAACTTCCTATTGATTCTTTGTGAGTTTCCTTATTTAATATTATTGAAAATTATCTGTTGCTGTGTATGTGTGTATATGATTGCATGGCACGATTCTCTTCTCTCTGTCCAGTTTCATGTGGGTTCTGGGGATCAAACTCAGGTTGTCAAGCTTGCATAGCAAGTACCTTTTCCTGGCGTTGAACATAAAGGCATTTTTCTGTTCTAGCAAGCTGCTTCGGTTCCTCCTTCTTAGCATCTTCTGGGTTGTGGTAGTGTATTGCTCTCCCTATTTTCAGAGACCTTAACAGTTCTAGAAGGGCTGAGACACTCAGGTCATCGTGGGATATCCACTGTTGAAATTTGTGGAGTGGCTTCCCCCAGCCCCCATCATAATTAGACGGCATTATGCTTTGGGGAAAATAATCCCGGAACAAAGTGCCATTTTTTAAAAATATCACATCCCATTAGAGATAACTTCACCAACATGACTCAGCCCTGTTGATGTGAGCCTGGCCGTTTGGCTGAGCTACTGTCTGCGAGGGTTTTCCAGTGAACTCAACCGTTATTGACTATTCTTTCAAAGATTCCAGATTCCAGATTTAGAAGTTAATTTGGAAATGTACACATAAATAGCCTTGGGAATAATGAAAATGAATGGAATACAGCCCCACCCCCTTTTCTGGATGAAGAACACAGATCTTCATTATCTAAGCTCCAGACTTCCCTCCCACCATTCACCACGGGAGGCCAGTTTCCCTCTGGATGCATCAGCTCTGTGAAGGAATGGCTGCCCTGTAGACACTGACCTAGGTCTGTCAGTTTGGATATTTCACTCTGGGCCGATGTACATGAAGCAGTACTATGGGCATCTTCAGCCTTTGTGAATGCCTTGCTCAGCAAGGAAAAGGCATTCCCTAATTGTTGTTGGCCTCTTTCTAGCAAGGCTAAGTCCAGGTTGATGAGATTGTGAGCCTGGCCAGTGGACACAGTATCATTATTTTCATTTAAAATGAAAAGATGTCATAGGATGTGGGGCAGTAGTGGAGTGTGCCCACCCAGAGCATGCAAGGGCCTGGGTTCCTTCCCCAGAAACACATACCAAACCCAAACAACAAGAATGAGTAAAGAAATATTGAAAAGTACATTTTAGGTGGCGTTTACTTGGATATTTGTCTTATTTTTATGCTAGTGGAGCTAGGAAAGCCCCTTCCTTAAAGGACTGTAGATATGTTCTCTGCGATTAGATTGAGTCTCTACATTTGAATCCAAAGAGTTCCCTTTAAATAGAGCCCTTTGCATAAATTAATGTGTGTTTACATATTTTATTAGTGACATCCAAAGCAATTTAAAAATTATATATGTATTTCTTCACACATTTTTCTTTATTTTGATATGTAGTCTTTGTGCTTTTCCTTATATGAACACACATGTACAATTACTTCACATACAACCTTGTAAAATGACATAATTTGGGGACATATTGGGCCCCTTTGAGTTATTGTATTAAAACTGGAAGCAAATGATAAGATCTATATGAACTAGATTTCATTTAAACATTCCTCTGTCCACCACACTCTTGATGCCAACATGCCTAGCTTCCACCTTGCTCTACTGACAGGGTGCCGTTGACCCTGCAGTTCACTGATTGACCAGCCTGGTGGTCCTACGAACCCTCAAGATCCTCCTGTCTCTGATTCTCCCATTGCTGATGGTCTAGACGTGTGCCACGATGTCCAGCATGTGTGTTTGAATGTGTGTGAGTACATGTGTATATGTGCATGTGGCATGGAGAAGCCTCGCTGAAGCCGATGGCGGGAGTCTTCCTTCATTGCTGCCCACCTTATTTTCAGAGGCAGCATCTTTCACCTCAGGCTGGAGCTTCCTGATACAACAGGCCTTGTTAGCCAGTTTACTCCAGGGATCCCTTTTCTCCATCATATGAATGTTGAAATTAGAGGTGGGCCGCCATACCCGCTGAGTGTTTATGAGCTCTGTGGATTCAAACTCCAGTCTTCATGTTTACACGGCAGGTGCTTTAATCACTGAGCCTTCTCCTAGTTTGCTAAACTTCTTTAATATAATTATTACAAAATAGATCCATATCTCCCTGATGGTTTCAAACCTGCCTCTTTGTTTTTGGATGACTGGTTTGTTCAAGTTATCTAGATTCAGCCCTTCATTGCCTCTGGTTACGATGAAGCATTGCTCAATCTTATATCAGGGGAGTGTGCTTTATGTCAGGGCACTGCATGGCCTGTGCAATGCATTTCTATTTTTGATTTTTGGTGGCTTCCCTCCACCTCTTTCACATTAAGCCTGGAATCTGGTGTTTCCATGATCTCTTTGACTCATTCCTTCGTTCTTTTATTCAGTAAATATGCTCAAGTGCCAAGTTCACGGCAGCTGCTGTGCTAGAAACAGGGATTCATGGTGAGCCAGCTTTGCCTGCTGTGTGGAGCTCACAGTTCAGTGTCTATTGCTGCTCATGCCAGCTCTAACCCTGACCTGGGAGAAGGGAGTCAGCTATACGCTCAGAGGCTGAACTGACCAAGTTTGTCCTTTAGAAGCTAAGGGCTATGTTTTTTTGTATTGATGTGTTTAGCTTGTGTACTGGTTAGTTGTTTTTTTGTCAGCTGACATCAAACGGGTCACCTGGGACCAAGGAACCTCAACTGATAAAATGCTTGGATGGTATAAGAAATCTATGGTGACCAAGACTGATGATGCTATGGAGCATTTCTCTGTGGGCTCTGCCTCAGTTCCTGCCTTAGCAACCCCGATGATGAGCTAACAGCTACAAGATGAAATAGACCCTTTCTTCCCTAGTCTGCAGCAACAGAGACCCAAACTACTGTAGCTTGCAAGGTCATCACTGGTTTTCCGTTTCTACAGGGAGTCATCCCTACTTCTCTCCAGCTCGTTTTCATTTGAGACCTAGAAGATCTAACCCCAGCTCCTTTACTCATCCTTCTGTGAACCGTGCTCCAGCCTGAGTGGTAACATTCCCTGGCCTCTTACGCTTTGCCCAAGAAATTGTGCTTCGTGCAGTTGCTAACATAAGTAGTGATAATGCCC
Source organism: Pachyuromys duprasi (assembly GCA_028658305.1). Taxonomy (NCBI): domain Eukaryota; kingdom Metazoa; phylum Chordata; class Mammalia; order Rodentia; family Muridae; genus Pachyuromys; species Pachyuromys duprasi. The sequence goes on from CM053744.1 coordinate 70,444,277, forward strand.
CATCTTCCTTTGGGCCCTCTCACCCTGCTCTGTCACTCCAATTATTTTCTTCTCTGAACTGCCTTAGAAATTCAGCTCACCCGGCACCAAGCCCCTGGATGCCTGGTCTACTGATGCTTCGTGTGGTCACGTTAGCTTAATTGGGAAAACATTAGCCAAAACAGGCATCACCAGGCAGGAAAATGGGGCTTGACTTTAGTTTTGCATTTGCTGTTCACAGAAATGTGGTCTTGGGCATGAACTGTTACAGGTTCATTTTCCCGGTCAACTGACTCTAGATCTATAGGATGGTTTTCATGGGGTTGTTTTGAATAATAACAGATAATATGGGTAACACAGTGTAATTATGGTAATATTAGGAGCATATAGGTTATTATTAATAATTATATTTTAACTTAATTGTGCAGTCTCTATTTATTTGGAAACACAAAGAGTGCCTGTATACTGTTATTACTGCATGCCTTTCTGATCGGAATTAAGGAAGGAAGGAGCTAATGATGCTGCTTCATCTCCTGGGTCCCTGTCATCTAAATACTCATCTGCTTGGTCAGATAGACGGTTTTTGGTGTTATTTAGTCAGGGGTGTGTACCTATCAGGCCAGCACTTTACCGTTGAGTTTCATTCTTAGCTCTTATATACAGTCTTTAATAGTTGTGGCTGGACAACTATAAGGTGTGAATGGAAGCAATTTTGGAAATGGCTGAGAAGGCAGGTCAGCAACTGTGCCTATTTTTACTATTTAGGTAGATGCTAAAAATAACGGGTGCAGAGAAAGCCAGGTTTAAATAGTGAGTCTTTGTTTTCAGTGGGAGGGGCTTTTTTTTAGTTAGTTTTTTTTTTTTATTATTGTTTGTTTTGTTTTGCTAAGGGTGAGAGGATACTGAGAAATCTTTTGCTGATGGTGAATGTGTTTGTCTAGCTAACATTTCATTGGTGGCAAGCTGTTTTCGGTGTCTCATCTTTGCCAAACTGACAGCAAAATCTCTGGTGAGAAAGAATGAAAACTAAGAGACTTGGAATAGTTTACCATGGAATCCTAATTTCCAGTGAGAGGCCGGGAGAACTGAGTTGAATAGCGCATCTGAAGGAGACAAAGGAAGCTTTTTAAATGGAGCTAAGTGCAAGACATCATTAACACAGAGTTACGGCCTCACGGTGGAGAGGTGAGCCCTTCATGAGTCTCTCTTCTCAGAGAAGAATAAACGTGGTTGATAGGCCAGGACCAGAGTTTCCTCTCAGTAGCCACAGGGGTCCTCAAAGGCTCTGCAAAATGGCTCCATGGGAGCCGAAGGGAAGGGCTTCAAACAGAGACTCTGTGTCTTTGTCAGTCTCTGGAGAAACTGGGACTAAAATTAAAAGTAGTTCACCAGTTCTAAATGTCAGACGGAATGCTTCGCTCAGCACGCAGCACACAGCATTGTCCTTCCTCTTGTGTCCCGGGCTATTGTGTGACATTCTGGATCTGGCCCTGTTAGCACTTCAACTGACACAGAGCCAACAAAACAACTTGTCTGCAATTAATATTCTGTGATATTATGTCATTACCAATAAGCCTGGGACTTCAATTGAGCAATTTTTTTTTTTTTGTGAACGTGTTTTATTCTTTTAGGGCTTAGAGACCATATTCTTTTTTGCTGTAATTACCTGACCCTGGGATGGAAACTTCTTATGAATGCCTAAGTATTACACTTTCCAAATTAGTTCTGGGGCACACAGAGGATTATTGACCACATATAAAGCGAACTATGGGAAGATTTTGTAGAATAACCCTAGAATTTCCACCTGAGATTCTTGGTTACACACACAATCCCAGAAAATTTAAAACAGTGGTTGTGACTTAAGTATCTGAATATTTGTTTGTAATTTTGATGGCTCCTAGTTAGGTCTTGTGAATGTGGGCACTACACCTATTGAAATCTTAGTTTAGATAAAATCGATCAAGAAAGATAAATGGTAGGCACGTTGTGGGTGCTCAGAGAGAAACACCATGGAGACTGGCCAGACTGTGACCTCATGATGGCTCTTGATGGTCTGTATATGAAAGTGTGAATAGGACAAGGATCTGGGAGAGTGCCTTGGGGAATGTACCAGAATTTTTTTTTGGTAGCTTATTAAACACATAGCACTGGGCTCCACTTGAGAATTTCTGATTCAAGATATGGAGTGGGGCCCAAGAACTCTCATGTCCAAGTTCCCAGGTGAGTCTAATGCTAATCTTGCAGGCCCAGAGATCCCTGAAATGAGAATTGTTTTTATGATTCATTACGCAGAAGGATCACCTTGGAGAGCCCAGAAAATCAGAACATCTTAGGGGACTCAAGAATCAGGGATTTAAAAATTTTTAATTTTATTTTTGAGATTATGATATAATTGCATAATTTATTCCTTTCCTTCCCTTCCTCCAAATCCTCCCATACACCCTTCCTTGCTTTCTTTTAAATTCATTTTTATTAATCATTATTACAGGCATATATGAGTATGCACAAATATTCCTAAATACTCACTGCTCAGTCTGTATAATATCGCTTGTGTGTAGGTTAGGGCTGACCATTTGGTACTGGATAATAAGGCGGTGTGCTCATCCCTGGAGAAGACTGTTTCTCCCACTCTCAGCATCTCTCTTAGTCGCCTGTGGTTCTCTATGTAGGTTTGAGGCCTCATGGGCTTTCCCCTGTCCATTTTGGTGTATATATTAGAAAGCCCTAGAGTGATTCTGGCTCGTCAGGTTCAAGGACACTGATCTGAAGACTTTAAGCCACAGGAGCACCTTCACCTTGTTAGATTTTGAGTCCTTCCTTCTTTCTTTCTTTCTTTTTTTACATAATCATCTATGGTAGAGTTCTAACTTTCTTTAAGGGTAAGAGAAAAATCAAGTGGAAATATTACAATAGTTTAATGGGTTAATCATACCATAGGCTAAGTCACAGCTCATAAAAATGTAATGTATTGTGATATAATATGGTGAATATTTTGCAAAATATAGTATCACCCACTATCATGTAAACCAAGTCTTTTTAAAGGAGACAATAAAACGTGCTGGGAAAGAAGATGGACAGATCTTGACTTTGCTACTTACACTACATGGGCAAGCTGTGATGATTACTTCCTCTTATGGAAAAAAAATAGTAATTCTTGAGTTATACAGTGAATAGGAAGAATCTAATAATGTAATCTAATAATAAACAAATAATCTAATAACTCTAACAATCTAATAAAATGTCAGATGTATACTATAGCTTCTGGTGTACTGTAAATGTTAAATAAATGGCAGCCATTCAACAAAGAAGAGGGGACGGGGCATGACGTGAATAGAACCAAAATGCATTGTTTGCATGTATGAAATTCTCAAAGGATTAATCAAACCATTGTCTCGGTCACTTTCATGCTGCTGTGGTAAAACTCCATTTACCAAAGCAATTTGTAAACAACAGCAACAGCAACAAAAACACTTAATTGGGCTTACAGTTTTAGAAGGTTCAAATCCATGATGGCAGAGTTCACATCTTGATTTACCACAATGAGGCAGAGAAAAGGCACCCTGGGGATTACACCAGTCTTTTGAAACCTCAAAGCCCACCCCCAGTGGTACACCTCCTCCACAATGTCACACCTCCTAATCCTCCCCAAACAGTTCCAATAACTGGGAACCAAGTATTCAAAAATACAAACTTACGGGGGCCAATCTCATTCACGCTATCACAAATATTATAATAAAAGAAGAAGCAATGGTAGACCATACATGTTTATCATTTCTTAGTTTGTGCCACTGGCTGTCAGGTGAAGATTACTGTCCAATTTCACACTCAACAGCTAGCTTTTTCAGCAAAAGTTTTGAATGGATTTAGATTGAGTTTAAAAGTAAACACCATCTCTCAAGAGTCTTTCATCTAGGAATTTTTTGAAGATATAAATTAAAAAATGTAAAACAAACTTTTGGATCTTATGCAATGGAAAAAAATTCCTTTTCTGTGATTAAATAGGCATGATTTTCTGGAATGCTAAAGAGATATTTGAAAAAATGAGGTGTGTCCATAAGAATAATAAAAGCTGGTTCCAAATCAATATATATTATTTTACAGATAATAACTATGTAATAGAACAATTCTAGGATTTCTTGTAAAGGTTGTTAAGTCCAAGGAGTGTCTTTTCTCTTTAAACACTCCTCCATCACTCTCTTTCCTTCACTGAAGAAGAATAGATGGGCATACTCAGCTGGAATGTTGAAGATACTTTAATGAACCTACAAGTCCACCAAATTATAGGAACCAATAAGGAGTGTGGCACATTACCATAGGACAACCATCATTCATCCTAGGCAAGACACGAAGGACCACAGTAAAGGAAAGTGCTAATGGAGGATGGATGGGGAACCATCTGATAGAAACTGTAGGGATAGGCAGATGCTGCCGCTGTCAGAGCGAGCTGTTAGAGCAGGAAGGAAGAGATGAGCAAATATCTTCATCTCTCCCTCTCTGCTTCCATTTAGGAATCTGCTGCCTAGTCATTACACTGGTCAAATCTGATGGAATCCAGTGGGCAGGGGAGCTCATGTGATGAAATCTGTAGGGTCAGCATCACAGGACAAGAACAGGTCGGAGGAGGAAAAGTACACAGATTTGAAGAATGTATGCTTGGGTGGGAGCTGGGAAGTAACAGCACATGCAGGTTTTTTTTTTTTTGTCAAATTAAAGAAAATTTTTTCAAGATAAATCAAGGGCACAGGAAAATAAGAAAATAAGATCAGATGTTTGCTTGTATAGAAAGAACTTTGGTACGGGTGCAAGATGAATGGAAGAAATTATGTTGGAAGGATGTCCTGATACATGGTTTTCAAAGACAGTTTCAAGATTATAGATGTTGTTCACTGGATCTAAAGGAAATGTAAAGAGAGTCTTTATAACCACTCTGAGTGACAAGGAAATCTTAGTGTGAAAGGCTGAATCTTACTGGGGAAAAGGGATGGACACAGAAGACAGGAAGTCATGATGGAGAGAATGCTGGCTTAGCATTCAAGAAGCTGGGCCTTGCATATTCAGGGTGGTGGACTAGGTAGGCACTGAATCTGCTTCCCATCGATGGGGTGTGTACTACTTCACATGGTCATTGTGAGGTTAAAGGGGGTCATGCATGTGAAACGCTTCGAGCTAGGTCTAGACACAGCCCTGTTGTCAATGGATTTAACGATACGTTAAATGATATGTAACTGATTTTCGCATGCCAAATTTATGCCAGGAATATCCTACTTATTATCTGTAATTCTTTAAGTAACCTCATTTCATGGAGACGCTGGAGGCTCAGATCTCAGTAGTTTGTACCAAAGCCTGTAGTTAGTGGCCATGCCAGGACCTGAAGCTAGGCCAATTAGATCCCAATGCCAGGTTCTTCCTGGTAAACCTCAGAAGAGAGTCTTTGTCCTTTTTCTCCCACAAGGCAAATACTCTTGAAGTAGCTTTCTCTGAAGTCAAATGATACGACTGCATGGTGAGTTTTCTTTGAAATTCTGTCCAGGAAAAGCATTGAAGTTGATAAATACAGGCTTCTAGTGAAAGGTATAAAACATTTGAATATAATGTGCCAAGCAGCACAATTTCCAAATGGATACACACACTGAAATCCAAGCTTGCTTTTGTATTGTCCTCAGTGAGTCACCCGGGTCTCCTCACTGCCCTCAACGCTAGACCTTTCTTTACACCCTAGTCTGCCTGCCTCATTCCCTAACCCACATAGGGAAACCAAGAAAGAATTTCTGCATTTAAAAAGTTATTTTAAAAATTAATTAATGAATAAAATGACAAAACATAGAAGAATCTATGAACTTTCTAAAGCAAATAAACCCAAAGAGGCAAAGCCTAGTGTATTAGTTTATATAATAAGCCTAATGAGAAAGATTTTATTGGCAACTGAAAATGAATGAAAATCTTAGTACTATGTGTAGCAGAGGCTCTGCATGGAGGATCAATGCTTTTTTCAGAAAGCTGAAAGGGAAGAGTCAAATAAGAAATGTGGTGGACAGGAATCCACGCAAGCAAAACACCCATACGTATAAAATAAAACTTAAAACTTAAAACAAGAATAATGGCAAATATCTCACAAAACAGTGGAACACACACACATACCCCAGCATCTATACTGGTGGTTCTCAACCTGTGGGCCATGACCCCAAAGGTTTCGAATGACCCTTTTACAAGGGTCACCTAAGACCATCACAAAACGCAGATATTTACTTTCTGATTCGTAACAGTAGAAAATTTACAGTTATAAAGTAGCAACAAAAAGTAATTTTATGCTTGGGTGTCACCACAACATGAGCAAATGTATGAAAGGGTCATAGCATTAGGAAGGTTGAGAACCACTGATCTAAATGATCATGAAGAAGATGGCGGCTAAATAAATTCTTCAGCAGCGGCTTAATGCACAGATTTACACACATTAAACTGAGATGCACAGAGCAGAGCAGATGCTCAGTCAGCAGGAACAGTTGCTCTGAATGTGTGAGGACCTGAGTTTGCATTCGCAGCACTCAGCATAGCCAGACACGGTTGTTGGTGCTTGGAACCTCAGAACTGGGGCCTGGGTGGTGGTAAGATTTCCAGATGGCTTCCAAATCAAGCACATGAGCAGCACTAACCTGAAAAAAAAAACAGGTCTGAAATTAAGTGTGGAGGTGTTGGGAGATTAAGGGAGAGTTAGAAGGGGAACTGGAATGGACCATATTTCATTGTAAGCATGTGTGAAGTTCTGAAAGAATGAAAGGAAAATTTAGAAGGATGAGTTAGGCTTATCAAAGCTCAAGCCTAGCCTAGCCAAAATGGAGACTTCTGGTTTAGTGAGAGACCCTGTCTCAAGGCACTAAGACAAGACAACAGCAGAGAACTATGACTGACTCTGGCTACCACATGTGTGTGCAAGGGCATGTACACACACATTTATGCACAACCACACATGTGCACCATGTGCCACACAGCACACACATACAAATAATGAAGTGCTGTGCATGTGATGTGCAGTGTAGTGTGGTATATTGATAGCACACTGGTATATAAGCTTACGTGCTAGGTTTATAATTGAAAACATGGAAATACTCACAGATTTGAGGAAAAAAAGAGCATGAATGAGAGAAAACAGTGTTGGTTTTATATAGTGGAATAAGAGATGTTAATTGTTCTAAGATATAATTTTGAGAGTGTTCAACAATGAATTTTTATTTTTTTGTACTATACTAAAGCAAGTGAGCATGGAAGTAACAGAACTGCCTACCTAGCAGTTTATAGATAAGTTGTATTAATATATTTTTGGGTGCAAAGAAGTGATCAGTGTCAATCAAAATATATAGCTTCATGTTGCTTGCTATGCTAAGCTTGAGCCAATAAAATCATTTGTGTGAGTGAACACAAATATCTCTATTGTACATAATCCCCCCCAACATCCTCTTCTACAATTTGTGTGATTATGGAAATCCTCACGTGATCTGAAATCTATGCCTTTTGCATATCTTATGCCATATTCATATTACATTTTGTCTACTTTTTAAGCATTTGAATGTTTTTGTCTTATTCTTTTGCGTTACAAAGAGTTGTATCAGTGTGCACTGCAAGCTTAATTAGATTTAGTTCAAATCTAACTGCTGTGATTACAAATTCTTAATATTGTTTCTCTTTTTTTCCCCTTTAGGTAAGTAACTGATCAGGGACATGAAGATCTGGTATTTCAAATGACAACCATGTTGCAAAAGGTACTTTTGGTATTTTAATGTTATTTTGAAGGAATCCTATCAAATGACAAAGGCTAGAATGTAACTGATTACTACTTTCCTTAAAAATCTTGCCAGGCCACTGGGGAAGAGGACACACTCAGTCCTGATGCAAGTTAATGAGCTGGGGTGGACGGGAAAGGGAGGTCCCCTTTTCTGAGGAAAAGGTGAAGGGGAGGGAGAAAAGAGGGAGGGCGGGACTGGGAGAGGAGGAGGGATGCGGCTACAACAAGGGTGTAAACTGACTAATAATAATAATCTAAAAAATCTTTCGAATCAGAGCCGGCCATGGTGGTGCATAACTGTAATCCCAGCACTTGGGGGGCAGAGGCAGGTGGATCTCTGAGTTTGAGGCCAGCCTGGTCTGCAAAGCGAATTCCAGGACATCCACGGCTACACAGAGAAACCCTGTCTCTAAAACCAAAACAACAACAGAAACAAGCAACAATCTTGCAAACCAGATGTAAGGGCATCATAGCATTAATCATTTTAAATTATTAGGAAAGTATGATAATCCTTTCTTTTGTGTCTAAGTGGTTATTACCAGTATAATATTAATATTCCGTGGGAATGGAAAAAATAAACTGTCTTTTCCTCAGGTTCATTTTTGGACTATGAGGATGGAAGGAAGCTGATTGACTGTAATAGATAGAATATCCACACTGGGAGTCATTCTGCACCCAGCTGTCATTTCTGTTCTTAGGGTTTATTTTCTGGGGCCAAACTATCTTCAGAATTACTTACAATATTCACTGATTTAAGCTTGTTGACAAAAGTGTTCGATTCTGGTTAATTAAATTGGACTGCATCCATGTGAAGAATTCTCCAAGAAAAAGATTACATCCGTAGAAATTGCTTTTTGATAAAGGAAAATAGAGGGAAACAGGGGACTTTATACAGAATTAAAAAGAGGAATAACAGAGTGAGATTTTTCTTAGTCTGGAGCAGCACACTTGAGTTTTGGAATTCTGTTCTTTTTAAAAGACATGATCCTATCCAGGAGATTTTTTTTTTTCTCTAGAATCTTCAAAATGTTATGGAAACTATCTCAATCTGATTACAGAAAAAATACAAACATTATAAACTCTTAGGCTGGCTGTGTTACATCACAGCATTTGTAAACATGCAAAACACCAATCGTGTTTTGGATGTCATGAATCATGTGCTGTCTCTTCACACAAGATTAATAACTACATACCAATGACTAGAAGATGTAGGGGGATACAGAAGAGGAGAAATGTTTTCTTATAAAGAATCCAATTTTAAGAGGGAAGGAGGGTGGGATTGGGAGGGGTTAGGGAGAGGGCCACAGCTGGGATACAAAGTGAATAAACTGTAATTAATAAAAATAAAATGAAAATTAAAAAAGAACTTCCTGTTTTGCCAAAAAGTTTCCTTGTAAAATTTTGGGCACTGCCGGTTGAGGAGGATATGTTTGAAAAAAAAGTTTAAGAATTAACTTCACACAAAAATCTTTATGCTCTTTGAATGATGAATATTTAATTACAATAAATTTCTATACTTTGTAGGCATTGCTTTCTTAACATTGTTCTTGATGGTTTTATTATTGTTGCTAATGGGAGAACACCGTTCCACTTGGGCTATTTTAAGGGTGGGTAGATACCAGTCACTCTGTTTTGTTTTGTGAGTAATATTGTTTGCATAAGTGTGTGATAGTACCGTTTGGCTATCAAAGCACCAGGGAGGCTTTCCAGTGTGAGTGGCAGGTTGGAACAGGGGAGAATCCCCAGCAGGACAGAGCAGAGATTTGTGGTAGATTAAGGATAAATATAAATGATAAATTCTTGGGAGGGTGGTGGTTCTGGAAGGCTGGCCCACTGACTAGCGAGCTTTATCTTTTCATTCTATGCTTCCCTTTCCACAGGAGAAGTTTCTCCGTTCTGGTTTGCATCCTTGTACTCTGTTTAGGTGTCTGTCCCTGATTCCCACTTCAGAATCTCCGTTTAGTGGTGTGTGAAGTCTTGTCTAGTTATAGAGAAGTAGGCAGCAAAAGAAAATGGGAATAATTAAAAAGGTTAAATGTGAAACCACATGAGCCAGATTAACATTTATAAACTTTAGATGTTTCTTTTTTCAAGGCCTACTTAACATGTAAGAACTGGGAGAAAAGCCAGGCATGGTAGCACATGCCTGTAATCCCAGCGCTCAGGGAGGCAGAGGCAGGTGGATCTCTATGAGTTGGGGGCCAGCCTGGTCTACAAAGTGAGTCCAGGACAGCCAAGGCTACACAGAGAAACCCTGTCTTAAGAAACAAAACAAAACAAAAGAACTTGGAGAAAACACCAAAGACTGAATTTTTCTGATATTGGGGAAGAGCATATTCTGCTGTGACATGGTCGTTGATATATGTAATTTTGTTTGCATGAGATAACCAAAAATGTAAAAGTAGAGATGCCTGTTCGTGTATTTGCCTATAAATCAGATGTAATCTTTGAGACAAATTCCTGAAGTAGTGAGCATTGACTTTTCATTCTGCCCATTAATAATTTGAACTTTAGGTATCTACATCTTGCAAATTGTGCACTTTATGACATTATTTTCTCCTGAAGCACATACATCATTGCTAATAATGACAGAATTAGATTTGTTTGTCTTGATTGACTTAAGCTTCTCTAACCAACAAATCAAATGGGAGCTCTCTAGTTTTCCCAGTAAACATAATTAGATGTGGCATCTCTATGTCACTGCAATTGTATTTTACATGCAGTTTTTGTGACTAGAGAAAATGATACTCTTGTTTCTTATTTTTTTTCCTGCTATTTGGGGTTAACAACAGTCACAGTCTTCATTGAAGCTCATTCTTTCTTTGTTGTGGAAAAAAAAAGATAAATTTAAAAATTGGAAAGCTAAAGAGTACTACTTTTTTTCTTTACAAATGAAAAAAGAATAGAATTTTTTGAGAAAAGTATTTAATTCATGATGAGTTTTTCTGTATTGTACCTGGGACCCCAAGTCTTTGTTAACCTGTACATAATGGAGGATCCAGAGAAAGCAGAGACTGGGGTGAGAGCTCATTATCATGACCACCAGCACTAAAACCATCAGCAATAACAGTGAGCACAGAAGTGAGCGTTTTGATCCCAGCACAGGAAGATACAGGCAGGAGGAAATCTGGGGCGCAATGGCCAGCCGGTCTAACTGCATTGGTAAGGTCCAGACTCAAGTGTTCTGTCTCAAAGAATAAGGTGGAGAAACAATTAAGAAAGACAAGTAATTTCATCCTCTGGCTTCCATATGTGTGCATGTGCTCATGTGCACACATGTGCAGGAACATACACACACGTACATACACAAAATGGATAAAGAGGATATCAGGATCTGACAAAGTAAACAAATTTTCAATGACCTTATTGATTGCTTTTTCCAAATCAAAGCTCATTTCTGTGGCCCACAATTCATTTCCTTAATTGCTGTCAGTTCACTAGTCTGAGAGGAACTACTGAGGAGTTACTGTGTTGGTCTTATGGTTAGACAGGGAAAAACAGTAAGATTTGTGTTACTTGCCAGTCAAATTCTTCACTGATTTTGCAGACGAATAAGCAAATATGCGTGAACTTTTGGCATGCGATAGAAGGACTTTCCTCCACAGGTATATATGAATCACAACAGTGTGCAAGTCCCCTGTACTCAGAGCAAAGCACAGGAAGATAGCATGACTTTAGCCTGACCAGAGGATGGAAACTGGACATACAGATCTCATGGAAGAGATCATGCCCTTCCCGGCATGCATCTGGCCCTCTTTGTTTTGCTGCCATCAGCTGTGGTTATCCAATGGTGCAAAGAAAACATTATCAAATGCTAACAGCTTTTTGAAGTGCTTTTAAGCACCTCAAATTATAGAAAGGGCTCATCTCAGGGAAGCTTTATCCAGAGCCACAGGGCGTGGTGAACTTCAGTTCCTGAGAGCTTCTCTCAAGTGGGACTCGAAAGGAGGGGACATTCACTGTGGACAGGAGACAGGTATGTGTTTCATGGGTCTGCAGGAGCCAGCAGAGGGAGAGAGCAGAATTCTGCAGATGGATGAAAAGGGACTTTAAATAACCTAACTTAACTCTCTGGCAAGGATACAGTACACAGGGAATTCTTCAGCAAGATACGTTGAACTTTCTAAATTTGCAAATGCACGTATTTCTGCCCATTACAAGTAGCCAAATACTGAGGCTTCAAAAGGAAACAGTTATCTTTTGTCTTCCTCACCTTGGAAAGGGAGTAATATATGGAGGACAGTATACTCCTGAGAGATCTTAAAGGCAATGTTTGAAAACTCTTTAAAGAAAAACCTACCGTGTGCCTCCTTTAAGAGTTATAAACACCTGTTTGTGTTCCTAAAATAGTTTATCACAGTTGACAGACGCCCCAAGACAAATTCTTTGTAATTTGAAGAGTTTGCTTTATTATTTAACTGTTGGCCTTTTAAGCGTGTGTACCCAGAGGGTAACTTACACAATACCTTTTACTAAATTGTGTGCACAAAACAAAGCTTCATGATAAAGAATTTTCCACTTGTGCCATCAAACCAGAATTCCAAACCTTGGATTTTGGAGCATCTTCAAGTCTTAGGTTTGGGGAATTAGAGGGATCAACCTTATGTCAACCACGAGCCTTTGATGCTCCAGCTGAACTTATATTTCTTCTGAGAGCCTTGAGGTCAGAGGTCAGCACTGCCAACCGCGTGCTGTACGTGCCAAGGCATGGACCTTCATTTCACTTGCGTTTTTATTTCTGCTGCATCAAATAAGATCTACAGAGGAAAAGAAAAAGAGTCAAACTGGACAAGTTATAGGTCATCAATGGGTTGGACATACTGAATAAAAAAATTTGGTGATCAGGATATAAGTAATACTGGGAAAGTACTAACAAATTAAATATTATTGATTTTAGCAATACAATACAATATTGTTTTAAATTTTATACTCAGTTTTTTTCTGTATATACATGTGTGTGTGTGCATGTGTGTGTGTGTGTGTGTGTGTGTGTGTGTGTGGACTAAGGACTTATACATCAGATGCATGGGGAAGCAAGGGGCACAGTTAAGACTCCTACTTTAACTGGGGCCACTCATTAGATCATTCAAAGACTAAGATTGTATTGATTACCTGGACTAACTTCTCAGGCTCCAAGGCCTATTACATTTTGTGTGCTTCTAGATGTTAGTTTTTTTGTTTGTTTGTTTGTTTGTTTTGTTTTTTTTGCAACGGATACTTGTATAATTGTCTAGAAATGTGTTTCTGGCTGAACCTTGTATATTATATATTTGGGGCTGGATTTGAGTGAGTGACCGATGGATACAGTTTGGGATCCAGCCCCAGATGTTCAGCATCATCTCAGTTAGTCGGATGTGAACAGCATCCTTCTCACGGTAAGCCTTTTCAGTTATGGGATTTAAAAAAAAACATCCTGTTCTGAGAAGATGCACATCAGCACCCAACAGGAAGGCATGATGGGTTTAGTGTAAGTCTTTGTCATGTGACTCTTACATATAAAATCAACATTTTCAGACAGGGTCTTCTTATATAACCCAGGCTGGCCTTGAGTTTATGATCCTCCTCTCTTACCCTCTCCAATGCTGGGATTCAGTGTGTACCGCCATGCTGGCTGGGCTACAGGTGTGTGCTACCATTTTGACTCAATATAATTTTTATTATGACAAAACATGTAATATGATCAATATGTTTGAAACAAGGTGCCACCCTGTCATTTCTCCGTTGTGCTGCCAGAGAAAAGGTGACCTTTCCTTCTGTAGTCTAGGTAACTCTGCCAGCACATCCAGCTTAAAGAGGAGGAGAAATGCCACAAGAGCCAAATCGCTGGGGAACTCTTTAAAATAGGGAAATAGTGTAAACTTCTGAAGTGAGTGAACTAAACATGGGGGGGGGGGTTATGGGAAGGAAGTGATGTTTGAGCAGATCTCTATTCCAATGCACTGTACCAGCTTCTGCAATGCTCAGACCTGGCTGGTCAGTTCTCTTCTTATACAGCCTGATGTCTCTTCACTAGGCATGCCTTAGTTAGGGTTACTATTGAAGTGATGTAACAGCATGGCCAAAGCCACTTGAGAGGGAAAGGGTTTGTTTGGCTTACGCTTCGGTATCACCATTCATTGGAGGAAGTCAAGGCAGGAACTCAAACAGGGCAGGAACTTGGAGGCAGGAGCTGATGCAGAGACCACAGAAGTGTGCTCCTTACTGGCTTGCTCCCCATGACTTGCTCAGCTTGCTTTTTAAAAATTTTTATTCTATTTTTATATTAATCACAGGTTATGTACTTTGTATCTCAGCTGTAGTCCCCTCCCTCATTCTCTCCCAATCTCCCCATCCTTCCCTCATCTCCTCCCTGCCCCTTCCCAAGTCCACTGATAGGGGAGGACCTCCTCCCCTTCCATCTGACCCTAGCTTTTTAAAAAACTTATTATTATCATATTATTATTTATTATAATTCACTCACTTTGTATCACTGCTGTAGCCCCCTCCCTCGTCTGCTCCCGGTCTCACCCTCCTAGTCCTTGCTCCTATGCCCCTCTGCTAGTCCACTGAGAGGGGAGGTCATTATCTGACCCTATCCCATCAGGTCTCATCAGGACTGTCTGGATCCTCTTTCTCCGTGGCCTAGTAAGGCCACCTCACCAGGGGGAAGTGATCAAAGAGCAGGCAACTATGGACATGTCAGAGACTGTCCCTGCTCCCCTTACTAGGGAACCCCCATGGAGACTGAGCTGTCCATAGGTTACATCTGAGCAGAGGGTCCAGGTCCTTTCCATGCATAGTCCTTGGTTGATTCATCAGTTTCTGCAGGGGCACCTGGGCCCAGAATTTTGGCTCTGTTGGTCTCCTTGTGGAGTTCCTATCCTCTCCAGGACTTTCTATCTCCCCCTTATGGCAGAGAAGCACTTAAAGAAATGCTCAGCATCCTTAGTCATCTGGGAAAAGCAAATAAAAATGACCCTGATGTTTCACCTTACACCCATCAGAATGACTAAGATAAAGAACTCAAGTGACAACACATGCTAGAGAGGTTGTGCAGAAAGTGGAACCCTCCTCCATTACTGGTGGAAATGCAAACTTGTACAACCACTTTGGAAATCAATCTGGAAATTAATCAAATAAAAAATTAATCCTAATTAAGAAAATTAAGAATAGTTCTACCTCAAGTTCCAGCTATACCACTCCTGGGCATATATCCAAAAGATGCTCAACCACGCAACAAGGACATTTACTCAACTATGTTCACAGCAGCTTTATTTATAATAGCCAGAATCTGGAAACAACCAAGATGTTCCTCAACAGAGGAATGTATACAGACATTGTGGTACACTTATACAATGGAATATTACTCAGCAATTATAAGCAAGGAAATCATGAAATTTGAGGACAAATGGATGAAACTAGAAAAGATCATCCTGAGTGAGGTATCCCAGAAACAGAAAGACATGCATAGTATACACTCACTTATAAGAGGGTATTAGCCATATAATACAGGATAGACATACTAAAATCTGTACACCTGAAGAAGCTAAATACAAGGAGGACCCTGGGGAAGATGATCAATCCTCATTCAAAAAGGCAAACAGGATAGACAGCGGAAGTGGGGGAAGACAGGGAACATGACAGGAGCCTACCACAGAGGGCCTCTGAAAGACTCTACCCAGCAGGGTATTAAAGCAGATGCTGAGACTCATAGCCAAACTTTGGGCAGAGTGCAGGGAATCAGTTTTCTTTTTATGGCCCAGGGATGACTTCACCCACAGTGAGCTCGGCCCTCTCAAATTAATCACTAATTAAGAAAATGCCATACAGGCCTGCCTGCAGCTGGATTTTATGGAGACATTTCCTCAACTCGGGTTCCCTCCTCTCAGATGTTTCTAGTCTGTGTCAAGTTGACATAAAATTAGCCTCAGGGCATTGCCTCATTCTGCAACTGGGATGCTTACTACCTGCAGGAACTCTGCTTAACGCGCTATGAAAAGAAATGAGAAGGATTATCTGATTTAGCTCAGCTAAATCAGTATAATGTATAATGTATGTTGGAAAATGGTGAATTTTACTGCTTAGCACTCTGTAGTAAAGTAGAAGTTAAAATACATTTCATTGCTAGTTCCTCTGTTTGTGCCTATGCTTAAATGTTTACCATGGCAGCTAAGAAAAATGTATTGCCTTTTCATTGGCAGATACCAAATAATATTGACATTTGTTATCTTTTGTTCAAGCAAGATTTAAAGTTGTCAGTGCACAAAGTAAATAATTTGGTTTTGTTGAGCAATGTTTGAGGTGGTGGTCAGCAGATTGTTTACCCCAGTATGACAGCCAGACATAGGATAAGTCCGTTACCTAAAATTATCTATCTATCCATCCATCCATCCATCCATCCATCCATCCATCTATCTATCCATCTATCTATTATATATTTATTAATCATCTATCTCTCTATCATCTGTCTATCATCTATCATCTCTCTCTCCATCAACTGTTTATTAGTCATCTATCATCTATATCTATCTATCTATCTATCTATCTATCTATCATATATTTATTAATCATTTATATCTCTATCATCTGTCTGTTTATCTATCTATCTATCATATATTTATTAATCATCTAGCTCTCTATCATCTGTCTGTTTATCATCTATCTATCTATCTATCTATCTATCTATCTATCTATCTATCTATCTATAATCTATTATCTGTGTGTTATATGTGGTAGGAAGTTGTACATACACCATGCTTTGGAGGTCAGATCACACCTTTGTTGAACTGGCTTTTTTTCTTCCATCCTTCTCTGGGTTCTGTGGTTGATCTCAGGTTTTCAGTCTTGTGTGTTGAGTGGCTTTACGTGCTGAGCCATCTCAACAACCCAAATTTGTTGTTTTGAGCAAAAGTTCTGTCAAGAGCCTACTCGAATATGAAAATTAGTCCAATGTTGACCTACTTTATGTGTGAATCAGTTCAGACCATTCAATATCAGAGTTGATGGTAAGTATTAACAAAACTGTAAAAAAGTTGAGGATGGGACAGATCAGTAGGAAAACACACACTAAACATGCACTCAAAAAGGAAACAGATAAACCCTAGAAAACATCAGTAATTTAGAATGACTGCACCAGCTCAGCCAAACCTGAGATGCAGCAGGAAGCAGAGAGGGTGAGTTCTAATGTCAGGCTGTAGCTGTCTTTTTTATCCTAGTGTTATAAAGACAAGTTGATTTTATTAATCTTTAAAAAGAAAAAACAAAACAGGATCTGAAGATAAGGCTTTCATGTTAAGAGTCTGGCTGTTTCTCTACAGGACTCAAGTTGGGCTTTCAGCACATACATTGGACAACTCATAACTCCCTGTGACTCCAGCTCCAGGGAATCTAACACACTTTTTTGCTCTCTTTCTCTAAGATACAAATATACTACTACTACTAATACATGACAGAGCTTTTGTTTGTTTGTTTGTTTGTTTTTCTTTTAGAGATAGAAGTCCACTTTGGGCCAGACTCGGTGGTGCACGCCTGTAATTCCAGCACTCAGAGAGGCAGAGGCAGGCAAATCTTTGTGAGTATAAGGCCAGCCTGGTCTACAAAACAAGTCTAGGACAGCCAAGGCTACACAGAGGAAACCCTGTCTTGAAAAAAAAACAAAACAAAAAAGTTCACTTTGTACGTCAGGCTGGCCTCCAGTTCAAAGCAGTCCTCCTGTCTCAGACATTCAGGTGCTGGGATTACAGATGTGTGCTGCCACACTTGTTCTGTGAAATATTTTGCACACTACCAAAGACGCTTCTTCCGAACTACAAGGAAAGCAGTGTGTTGGATTTATTACCAGAGAGCATATACCTGACATCACAAGAGGCTGCCTCTCTAGGCTGAGATGGCATTTCGCAGATCAGCTCGCTGGCTCAGAGCTATCAGCCCCAGTTTGAGCACATTTGCTTGTATTTCAGCAATTTATGGAAACAGTTTCAAAGCCAATCCCACTCAACAGGGAGCCTTTTAAAAATACTTATTTTAGTATCTTAAAGTGTTTGTGCAGGTGTGTGTGTGTGTGCATGTGCTTGTGTATGTGTGTGTACATGTGTATGTGTATGTGAGTGTGTGTGTGCATGTGTGTGTATGTGGTTGTATGTGAGTGTGTGTATGTGTGTGAGTGTGTATATGTGAGTGTGTGTATGTGTGTGTGTGTATGTGAGTGTGTGTATGTGTGTGAGTGTGTGTATGTGTGTGTGTGTATGTGAGTGTGTGTGTGTGTATGTGAGTGTGTGTGTGTGAGTGTGTATATGTGTGTGTGTATGTGTGTGTGTATGTGAGTGTGTGTGTGCCACTGCAGGTGTCCACAGGGACCTGTAGAGGGTACACTTAGGGCTGGAGTTCCAGTTCCACGTGACATAGGATTTGGGAGCCCAAGTTGGGTCTCCTGGTTGAGCAATGCATGTTCTTAACTGCTGAGCCACCTTTCCAGCCCAACACATAGAATTTAACTAGCTGTCAGCGAATCAAAACACATTTATATTCCCATATTTTCCTCAGTTGCTCCAAGGAAAATATTAAAGCTATCTGAAAATGTCTTCCATGTTGGGGTTTCTTTACTTTTTCTGAGAAAATGCAATAAAAATAAAAATAAAACCAAATAAATAAAAGCACTATGTTATGGTACCCAATCTGCTAACTAGCTTTTTATTTGTTTACTTTTGAGACGGGGTCTCCACTGTCCAGGCTAGCCTTGAACTCTTTATCTGTTTGTTACAATGTACTGAGTACCGAGGTGACAGATGTGGGCCACCACACCTAGATGATAGAGTGATTTTTGAAATGAAACTGGTGATACAGTTAGCGGCTGTGGCTGGGGGCGTGGCTCAGCTGTCCGAGAGACTGCTTAACATTGTGGCTCTGGATCCACTCCCCAGAAGACAGGTGTGGTGGCTCAGGCCTTTCATCCCAATAGTCCAAGGTAGAGGCAGCAGAATCTGAAGTTCAAGGTCATCCTCCTTGCCTATGTACAAATTTGAGGCCAGCCTGGGATACGTGAGACCCTGTCTCAAGTAAATAAATAATTGTTTCAATATTCCTCAGCGGGGTCCTCGTCTAGTGAAATGCTAACACAGATGAAGCCTAAGTAATAATTTATAGGTCAGTGCCTATCGTGGACAAAGCCCTGGGTTCAATTCATGGCACCTGGAGTGGGGGAGAGTAATTAATTTAGCTAAAAATGAGATACACACTGATTATTTTGCAAATACGAATTAGATCTCCAACAACAATTCATAACTACTTTAAAATTAGACTGCTCATTTTGAGATACCCCAAAGGGGTCGTGTGTTAGAATTTGAACAGTAAAATGAATCGAATAGAAACCAAAGTATGAGCAATAAGTAGTGTCCTGACTTAAAGCTGTTGGAGGAGTTGGTTGTTCTCATTGTTTTGTTAAGTTTTAGATATTGAAACCAGGAGGAAGAGGAATTTGGAAAACAATACAAGAAAATGGCCACGCTCTCTGAGTTTGGTTCAAGCCAGAAGGATCTCTGACAGGCAGCACAGATTTTAAAACAATTCTTCCCATTGTGATCAGTTTTAGCCACATCTCTGCTTTAAGGGTTCAGAAGATAGTACTCTCAAGTGCTGGCGTGAAAATGAGAGGGTGATTTGTAAAACCGATTTTTAAATTAAGTTGAAGGGTGGTTATATTGCTGTTTAACAGCTTTTTGCAGCTTTTGAACTACTGGAAGAGCTGAGTTGTGTGTTAGTGGCTAGCATTTCCTGTATGCGCACTCTGGATACGGCTTAGTGAGACAAGAGGTTTGCAAAAGTTTACTGATGGACTGGTGGAATGGCTCGGCAAGCCAAAGTGCCTGTAAGGAAAGCCTGGCAGCCTGAGCTCAGTCCAGGGAATTTGTGGTGGACGGTGTGAATGGACTCTACAGAGCTGCCTTCTGAGCATCATGGGTACGCCTCAGTGTGCCCCCTTCTACATCATGCATTCACACGACAATAAATTACTAAAATAAGTAGATAAAATATCAAAGCTGCCTTATCATTATTAAAGTGATTTAAATTGCAAAACAACCAAAATAATAAGGATGACATTAGGTAAGCTATGAGAGATCTATGATATTAAACACACACACACAGGCATACACAAAAGTAGTTTAAAGAGAAATTTAATAGTACGAAAAGTCCTCATTACTTACTAATTAGAACTTTCTAGGTAGCTGAGTTTGTAGAGTGCCTGAGTAGCATGCACAAAGCCCTGGTTCTGTCCCTAGTACCATCCAAAACTTCCAGTCATCCTCAGCACATAGGGAGTGCAAGAGACCCTGCTTGGACAAACAGATAAACAAGAATCAGAAAACAACAGTAAACACGTGTCCACCATATTCTCACTCAGAAACTACATTTTAAAAAAAGTTCTCATTTTCAAGGTTACTGTAAATTATTTTCAATAGCATATGGCAAAAAAAAAAACCAAACTCATTCCAAAATATGTGGAGAAGAATGAAGAATACATAATGTATCTGATCTTGTGAGATCTCCAAATTGAGGGCAGAGTGTGGGGGGGGGGGGAGGCAGACATGTCTTGTTAGTGCTTTGATGAGAGAATGCAAAAGCACCAGGTACCTAGAAACTGCTCTGGAAAGGATTCCGCTCATCACTCAAACACAGCAATCAGTATCTTAGGAGAATAGCAGCCATCCATCATACAGCCAGCCATGAAAAGCGATATCACATCTTTAGAGATATATGGCTTTGCTTTATTATTAAGACAGAAGGTACACCTGCCTGCTGCAGACCCCATTAACTATTGATTTATGTTCTAGAAGAAAAACTTCCTTTAGTTTAAAGAAAATAATGAACTAACTTGGCAGGTGCCTGATACTATAAAATTCAGTGCCCTAGTTGGCTGCCTGTCAACTTGACGCAGCCTAAAGCCAATTAAGAGAGTCTTAATTGAGAGGTTGTCCAGATCAAATAGGCCTGTGGGCTTGTCTGTGGGGGACTGTCTTCATTGTTCACGGATATGGGCAGCACCATGCCCTGGGCGGATAACCCAAAAATAAAGAGGACCTTTGCATTTCTCCATGGTTTCTGCTTCAAGCTCCCATCCTGACTTCCATCAGTGATGGGCTGAGGACTGTAAGCTGAAACAAACCCTTACCTCCGCTAATTAGCTTGCATGATGTTGTAACAGCAACAGAATGAAACTAAAACATCTGGAATGGTACAGTGGAGGACAGAAGATAGCACTTCAGTGGAATTTATAGTCAGAAAAAATCAAGAGGCACTAGGAACACTGTATTCCTAGTGAGTGAAGTAAAGCTGAAGAACTTGGAGAGATTTGTCTAGAAGAGTTAGCTGGTACAGAAGATAGGAAGGGCTTAATTAAAATGACAGAGCATAAGATGAGTCTCCTCCCTGGACTTTTCTCATGGTAGACCTACTCTTCCCTGCCCAGATGGGGCTATGGTGAGCTAAGGGAGAAAGGGTATAGTTACCACAAAAAGATAATGATATTTTGCTTTAAATAAATATTTTACAAAGTCAGTCATTAGTGTGTATTTTAAAGCACTCCTCACAAGCAAGTTTGGAAATCCCTCTCCTGGATCTTCTCTCTTCAGTCCACAGTATGTGTCCTTTTGGGGTCAGCATGGATCGGCATTGTTTTAAAAGCTCAGAGCTTTGGATTCTGCTCCCAGAGAAAACAAATGCAGTAGTTTGCAATTACCATTGCAAATTACCTAGTGACAATAGTTAAACACAAGGCAACACAAAGCAGATAACTTCCTGGTGATACTGATGGGCAGCTCAAGCTGAAGATGACTGAGCAGACTTCTGGCCACCAGGGATACATAGAAGTAGTGTAAATGGTCAGTCCTTAAAGTAATCACTTGGAAAAAAATGAATGAGTGTATCCTCTTTAAAGTTGGTAAGATACTCATTTCCTAGAATGTAGATCATCTCTTTTCATCTTGATTTCTCCTTCTATAAGTTGACAATTTTATGTCTGTTGCATGAAGTTGAGCTATACAAAGACTATATGCAGAAAGAACAGGTGGATTCAGGACAGACTGACATTACAGGAGCTATTTCTAGCTACCTATGCACTAGAGTGCTGGGCAGTGCCCAGTAGGCCTCTAGCAGTTATTAGATTCTCTTTCTGGGTTGAATTTTAACCACTCAGATGGAGATGTTTCTGGATAAAGAACTGATGATAATAAAGAAACACATTTTCTTAGAAATGCTAACAAAAATTTTCCTGTGTATGCACAGTTAACAGTTTCCTTCCTGTCTTGTAGGAAGGAAAAACCTAAACATTGTATTGGCTTGCCAAATTCATCTATTTCGCTGATATTAGCAAATCAGTCTGGAACTTGGCACCAATGGTCATCTACATTTAAGTCTACTCTCCACAGAATTCTCTGAACCAGTTTCTTGTAAACCTCGTGCAGGATACGAAGCCCAGGACAGCACACAGTGTGAGAGAATGTTCTACCACTGAGTTACATTCCTAGCCTCCTTTTGAAATTGCATTTTCACATTTTATTGATCTTCTCTTTAATCAGTTAGCTACGTGAAATCTTTGACATGTCTTCTGTTGGCGAAATAGTTACGGTTTTTCTATTTGGAGAATGATACTTTAATTTACACAGCCATGGCTTTGGTTTGCCTTTAGAATGGGTTTTTACATGAGGACTATTTCTGTGCCTGCTGTTCTTTAAAATGGAGATCACTTTTTCACTCATCACTGCATGCTGCTGGACCTGGATGTATGATACCTCCAGCTTATGGCAAGACTGCATCCCGATAAGTCGGTAGTTCTCAACCTTCCTAATACTTCAGCCCTTTCATATATGAATAATATATAAATGTGGATGGTGGTGACCTCCGTCCACAAAATTACTTCTTGTTGCTACTTCATAACTGTAATTGTGCTACCGTTATGAATTGTAATGTAAATATCCATGTTTTCCTGTGGTCTTAGGTGACCCCTGTAGAAGGGCCTTTCCACTGCCAAAGAGACTGCAGCCCCATAGCCTGAGGACACTGCCACAAACTCGTCACATGGGAAAAAAATTTAAGGTTGTTTGTCAGCTGCTCTACACATTACTGTCACAGTTTCAGAGGAGTTCAGTCCCTGATGGGGAAAGCACGGCAGAGTTCACTGTTATGGGAGCATGTGTCCAGAAGTCCTCTAATCTAGACCGACAGGGAAGCAAACAGAGCAGAGGCAGAATCCGGTGTGACTATAACATCCAAAAGCTCAACCTTAGGGAGCTACTTCTGCTTACCAGCCCCTACCTCCACGAGGCTCAACTACCTTCAAACTCATGCCGTGAACTAGGGACTGGGGGGTTCAAAAAGTATCAGCCTAAGAGAAACAGTTTAGACTCAAGCTGTAACTATTGGAAACACATTTTATACATTTCGAAACATTTAATTACGTTTTCAAACATCATCTCCTAGCAAACCTACCTTAAACAGAACACTCACATTAGCATAGAGTTGAGCAAAATTATCTAATTTTAATAAAGTGTTCTTCTAAAAAGTATACAGAAAATGGAAACACATTGGCTAAATGATTACACTTTCACACTGTAGAAAAGTTGAAAAGCCATTTACATGACCTTATCCTGAATGGGGACTTTGGGCAGAGCCTCCTTGCCCAGCTTGCTTTCAGAAGCCGAGGTATTTGTCGCTAAGTGACTCTGTTATCACACCATGAAAAACCAGAACAAATTGTAGACTATATGTCACTTCTATTGTAGATTTGTTGACAAAAGTGAGATGTATTTCAGATATTGATTGCAGCAGGGTCACGCTGATTTTGACTGCACCATAGACACATTGCTATCTATTGATTTTATCAAAGCATTGCTGGCACCTATTGATGGCATCGTGATTACACTGCCACTGTTTGCTTAGTTCTAGTCATAAGCCCCATTGCATTTTCTCTAGAAACATCCCTCGCCAGAGAAGCAGAATCTGCCACACCTGTGTGTAACTTGTGAGTATTTCTTTGGCTGGCCATGTAGGCGTATGACTTTGTTCTTGAGATCATTCAAACACACCCTCACTTGTTTTCCAGGTCAATAAACTTTCTCATAACAAATAACCAGAGCAAGACAAGATTGTCTCTAGACACTCTGTACACTTAATTAAGAAGGTCCCTGCTGAGCCGTTACCCTATAAAGTTTATTGGCATTTTCTGATTTCTGATTTCTAATAGCCCATTATGTTCACCTTGTTTAAAAAATGTAAAAAAGAAGAAACTGACATGTATCTTTTTGGAAGGCATCAGGGGGAAAAAAACCTGTTTTTAATGAATGGAATCACTTGTTTTCACTTATTTATTATGCTTTAAAATATTGATTATGTGATGGTAAGATGGCTCAGCCAATGAGAGCACTTGCCAAAGCAAGCACAACACTCTGAATTTGATCTCAGAACCTACAGTGGAAGGAGAGAATGGATTCCTTTCCTGACAGTGTCTGACATCTACACAAGTACACCCATGGTTACACATACACAAAACACACACTCACCACAGACACACACAGCAATAATGAGCGTTAAAAATATTAAAAGTCTCCCCTAAATAATGATTACAATCACATTTTTAAAATAGTGCAAATAAAGATGAAAGAGTACTACTCTAAACTCAACCATGTAACAGTTGTTTCTTCTTACTTATGTATTTAAGTTTTATTTTGTGGTAGTGAGGATTGGGAATAGGCCTCATCAGGTTCTTCTTTTTAAACTAGGGTTTGAAGTAATCATGAGTTTTGTACTTTCTTATTGTTCCAGTTCTTTCTTTTTGCTTTTTTGGTTTTTGAGACAAGGTATCACATAGCCTAGCTGGCTTTGAACTTACTATGATGCCGAGGCTGGCCTTGAGACCTCCCCCCCAGTGTCACCGTACCCAGCTGAAGTAGTCATTGCACAAACAAGCCTCTTCTATTTTCCTAACTTGATGCAATCAGGAAATGTTGCAAATAGAAAAACAATGTTCTTATTTCATCAGAACTTGTGGTAGACCTAGAAAGAAAGAGAGAGAGAGATTGCTATAATTTCTATTTTTTAGCCATAGAATGCCACTTTTTCTTAAAAGATGGAACTTTTTTGGAGGTAGCAATTGTTAGGGTTTCTATCACATTCTCCCTGGAATTGGTATGTTTAAGTCTTACCTGTTGGTCAGAAGGCAAGCATAGTTGGAGATGGCTCTTTTAGAGCTCTTTAAATAAATGAGGTCATCAGCATGGGTCCTGATCCCATAAGAAGTGGACTTGAGACTCAGACTGTGGAGGACAGAGACATGCATACAAGGGAAGTGATGAGAAGCCCACATGGCAACACAGGGAGAAGATGCCCAAGAGAGAAGTCCAAACTCGACCCCTGGAAGAAACCAACTTTACCAGCGACATGATCCTTAACTTTGAGCCTCCAGAATGTCGAGAAAACAAATGTCTGTTGTTTAAAGCATCTAGCTTTAGTTTTTCTTTCCTTCTTTTTAAAAATTTGAATGATAAGACCACCACATGGGCTGAAGTCTATAAAGAAGTTAATTTATACTTCCTGGTCAAAATTTACTTGGCTCCCTCCTCCAAAGTCCTAGTTCTAGGAAGTCTGAAATTTGTACTGTAAGCTATCATGGCCAGCTTAAAAATGACTCATATTGTATTTACTACTCAGGCACAAATGTGTTCTAATACAGGCTTGCAAAGAGGAGAATAAATTGCCTTCAGGATTATGAAAAAAAAAAAAGGAAGAAATGGAAAGTGCCTGGGGCAGAATGTTCCAGAGCTAGTTGGCTTGTTGTGACAAATGCCCATTCTGTTGTGGGGATTCATTTTACTATTGTGTTTGTTTGTGCTCAGGATATTAGTCTTCCTCTTGCTTCTGCCATGGCCAATGTGGGCTCTAACCAGCTCTCCATGCTAGTTGTTTCCTAAGAAATCTACTTCTCGACCTCAAGTGACTGGTCTTCAGGTGAATGCAGAGACAAAGGAGGTCTGGATTATGGCGAGCAACTGTTTTTGCTTTCTGAGTTAGACTTTTCCGTGGTTGTTTTAGACCTGACAGTCTGTCCTGAGACTTAGACTTCTGTCTTTTTGAGGAGCGTAGACTGAACCACACTTCTCTATTAGGTGTGGCAGCCATGACAGCCTTTTCTCCCTGGTGAATGGTGAGCTTTTCAAATGTCAGGAAAGACTTTTCTATACCAAGTTTACAGCAAGTAGTAGATGTCCAGTGAAGAGACGGTGGGCTCTCTGACTTGTAGACTACAGTGTCTTTGAATGACAATATTGGTTTTGTTTTTGTTTTTGCTAGACAAAAAAAATGAACATTATTTTAGTCTCATATAAAAGAGTTGGTGAGTAGGATATGCTAGAAGAGCAGATTTAGAGGGGCATAAGATCCTATTAGAAATGAGAGATCCCTCTTTACAGACCCCTTCCTGCTTGCTGAAGAAGTTTATGTAGTGTCTGGGAGTAATTGCAGATAGGTGAGTCCATGTCACTTAGGAAAGAATAAGGCGCTGTGTAGAGGGCCAGGACCCAGAGGCTGGACAGCCCAGAGACCTGGGATAGACTCAAACAGGACAGGAAAAAAAATCCTAATGCTATTCTACTATACTCATAGGTTGGTGCCTAGCTCAGCTGTTATCAGAAGGGCTTTATCCATCAACTGATGGAAACAGATGCACAGAGTCACAGCCAAACGTTAGGCAGAACTCAGGGAATCCTGTGGAAGCAGAGTTGTCAAGGACTCATCTTGGCTCACAGAGACTGAACTGACAACCAGGGAGCCTGCATGGGACTGACCTAGTCCCTCTGCACATATGTTACAGTTGTGAAGCATAGCCTTCCTGTGGGACCCCTAATAGTGGGAGCAGGGGCTGTCTCTGACTCTTTTGCTGGGCGTTTGGGACCCTTTTCCTCATACTGGGTTGCCATGTGTGCAGCCTTAATACAAGAGGAGGTGCCTAGTCTTACTGCAACATGATATGGCCGGTTTGGCTGATATCCATGGGAGGCCTGTCCTTTTTGAAAGGGAAAAGGAGGAGCGGATAGGGAATAGGGGTAGGGTAAGCAGAGGTGGAGGCCGGAGGGTCTCTGTGAGTTCAAGGTCAGGCTGGTCTACAAAGCGAATTCTGGGACAGCCAAGGCAACACAGAGAAACCCTGTCTTAAAACATCATCCACCCCCCCCAGCCACCCCCAAAAAAGAAAAGAAAAGGAAAAAAAAGTCAAGTAAATCTAAAGGATGGTTCCCATGGAAACAAGGAAGTTACTTTTATTCTAAGTGGTGAACCAGCGCCACCTAGTGGAAGTCCTCCAGATATCACTGCTAGTAAAACTCAGGTGGATAAGGGTTGAGAAAGAACAGAAACATCAACTGCCTCCAGGTGAGCTGTCACCCAGGAGGGGACCATCCCCGAAGGACGGATCTTTCTGTCTGCTGTCGAGTCCCTAGGAACTCGTTAATTAATGAAAGCATTAACCATTAAATTGATTTCCAATTCCTTCTTTCTGGAGAATATTCTACAGTTCACTTACAAGAAAATGTTTTCAAAAGCTATGAGTGAATGAGTGAGCTAACACTTCTTGGAAATTAAAATATTTCATTAAAAATAGCCACTCTGACGGTCTGTGGAATCTTTTTCATGGCCATTTTGTTAAACTTACTTCTTTGAAGTGAGAAAATCACCTATGTGGTGATGCAGGTCTGCAATCCCAGCCTTGGGTACATAGGTACATGGACCCCTGCTTCAAAGAAAGAAATAAAATAAAAACTAAAAAAACTCAGAAGAAATGACAGTTGTGTTTTGTTTTGTTTTAATCACCAGGAAAGAACCCACTCAACAAAATTAATATTCTACTTTAAATAATTTATTAAAATTCTAAAAGTAGAAAACGGTCCTCCCTGAGAATTCTCCCTGTTTTCTGCCCTCTATGTTCCCCTGAGTCAATGTTGTGTCCCCACGTGCACTTCCGGGGACTTGTTAAGTGTTTTCTTTTCTACGAGATTGTACCCAGCACTATGAATAGAAGGGATTCTGCAAATTTTACCTGTTGATTTAAGAACAGATTTTGATGGGAAACATAGCTATTGAAAGATGCTTTTAATTCGTAACAGAAATGGTAACACTTTCTAAAGGGGAAAGGGATCTCTTTGGTATACTGAAATGGTAGTTTTTATTTGCTTTCTGCCATTTCTAATTGGTTGATTGATTCATTTACTTATTTTGTGATTTGGGACTTTGCCTTTATAAGTAGCATAGGCTAGCCCTTATAATCACCCTGCCTCGGCCTTTCCCCTGCGTGGATTACAGTCACATGCTTGGCTGTCAGCTTCCTCTATTTTTTTTTAAAGTAAGCTACACTTTTGTTTTTTTAATGTTTATTTAGTGCGTGTGTGCTGCAGTGCACTTGTGTAAGTCAGAGGACTAATTGCTGAAGCAGTTCTCATCTTGAGCCATGTGGTTTCTGATGATTGAATTCAGAAGCTCAAGTTTGGCAGTAAGCACCCTTACTGACTGAGTCATCCCATTGGTCTGGGCTGTCAGCTTCCAAATTAAACAATACATTTGTGTGTTCACAGTAAATAATTGCCACAGGCCCCAATTTTGTGGTCTGATGGTTTTATGAGGCTGTGACCTTCCCAGTCCCTGTTTCCAGTGCCTTAGTAACTGTCACCATCATAGCAGCAAACACACAAGACAATTACAGGCGTTGGACCTGTATATCAAATGTTTACTTGGGAAAGTAGACATATAAGACATTTTGTATGTTGTTTTACAATAAAATCAAGTGTTTATTTGCCCATTACTCAGATCAATTTTTTAAAATCAATTTCCTTATTTTTCTTTTTAGAAAACGATAAAGAGGAGCAATATACTTACTAATTTATAGGTCATTTAACAAGAGTTCTTTAAACAGAAGGTGTGGTGGGGATTGGAGAAACAGCCAATTGTCTGGAACATTATCATGGCAGAGTTTGCTGAGGAATATTTGAAAATTGATTGCATCAGAACATACAAGAAGAAGATATAATTACTTTCCAAATATTACCACCACAGATCACTTTCAATATTGCTGATAATGCAAAGTGATGTGATTAGATTTCAGGGAATTTCCAGATGCCCAAAGCTTCATGCTATGAGCCAGGGTTTCCAGGTGGACTGACAGGTGGGACACCATGTGACATAAGGCCCTCTAAGACACTTGCTCAGGATTTACCCCGAGCAAGAACTCCAAATGAGTGGTCCTATTGCGATCTTGAAATATGTTCTCTTCACAGAAAAAATAGCACTTTGTGGTTGGACATCATAGAGCAGAGGCTTTGTGCCTGAGACATAGCTTCAGTCTTGAGGCTTAGTCAAGCAGGGACTGCCTCCCTCAGAGTGTGGTTTACTCATGTCTGGAGCAGTCGCTATTCCATTCAGAATCTAAGAGCCATGAAAGGGAGGAATAAAGACTTTCAAGCCCCCCTACCCCATTGGCAATACAATTTTGGCATTATTTTAAAGGTTGGAGAAGCATGCTGAGATTGGTAGAAAAGATGTTAAATGCATCTTTAAGATATTTTAGTTTTCACTATTGGTGGTTCATGTCTTTAATCCCAGCACTTGGGAAGGCAGAGGCAGGCGGAGCTCCGTGAGTTTGAGGCCAGCTCTGGTTTACAAACAGAGTTCCTTATCCTATTCTAAAATCACACGACAATAAGCAGGACCTGACCAACAGCACCAATAGACATGGAAGGGAGTTAGCTTATGGGGTCCCACCCCCAGACAAAGAACCAAGGCAACCAGGGCTGCTGAGAGTGGGAGAATGAGTCTTCTTGAGGGATGGGCCCCCTAAATGGTTATGCAATACCAAATGTAGTCAGTTCTGAAATAATATGCACACAGGCAGCACCAAACAGACCGATCAGGTTGCATTTATATATGCATATACATACATACACACATATGTATGTAACATAACAACTCAAGAAAAGGCTCTGAATTTGAGAGGGAGGGAAAGACACATGGGAGATGTTGGAGGAAGAAAAGGGAAGGGGGAAGTGAGGTAATGATACTATAATTAAAATTAATTTAAAAATCATATGGCAAAGGAAGAGTTTGTAATATGGAGAAACGTTTGTGTTTTAACTGTATGAGCCCAATTGGTTGAAAAGAAAAGTAGATTATGTAATTACATAGGAAAAATTGAAAAGCTAGACATGTAAAACTGTTTTCCTTTTTCCCTGAGACAGGGTTTCTTTGTGTAGCTCTGGCTGTCCTGGAACTAGCTCTGTAGAGCAGGCTGGCGTCAAACTCACAGAGATCCACCTGCCTCTGCCTTCTGAGTATTGGGATTAAAGGTGTGCACCACCACTGCCAGGCTTAGACAGGTAAAAAAATTTTTTTAGGTTTTTCTATATATCAGCTCCTGCAATTTAAAAAATGAGAGGGATGACAGAGCGTACTTCTTAGGGTTACTTTAAAACAGTAAACAAAAAGCCAGGTGTGGCTGACACCCTTCATTCAAGTGCTTGGGAGCAGAGGCAGTTGGATCTCTGTAAACTCAAGGCCAGGCTGGTCTACCTCGGAATTTCCAGGACAACCAGAACTACATAGTGAGATCCTGTCTCAGCCCCCCGCCAGTATATAAAACATCCCGGCATGGTGATTTACACCTGTAACCTCAGCACTGAGAAGCAGAAGGATTTCTACAAGTGTGAGGCCAGTCTGCTCTACATATCAAGACCTTGTGTCTAAAAACAACAAAAAATAATATTAAAAAGATACTTAGATGAGTGGCTGTCATAAACAATTGCTATTTTTATGACAAGCATGATATTTTAAAGATAATTTGCTTTTTTAACTTTCTTCTTTGAAACCGAATTTCATGTAGTTCAGGCTGAGCTCAAACTACTTAATAGCTGAAGGTGATTGAAAAGTCCTGATCTTTCTGCCATCAGGGCCCTCCTCACCCATGCTGGGGACAGAGGTGTACCACTACACCTAGTTTTATCCACTTCTGGATTCCATTTCTGTGGAATTCTGGCTTCTCATATTTAAAACCAGAAACGTCAGTATCCCAGGGTGTTTTGGCTCTAAATTTTTCTAAATGTCTTCTGTATCTTGGAATTTGTGTGTGTGTGTGTGCTGTGTGTAGACAAGGTGACAATGTCATGATTAATGAAATTCCACACAAAAAAAGTATGATGAGAAGGAACCCATTCTTTTCCCCTCCTTTCTCCTCTACGTCATTTTATTATAAACATCTAGAAAATGGGTTATGGGTGGGGAAAGAGGAGATGACTGTGAAAGAATATAATTTAATTTCTCTTCTGGCACTCTTGGGTAACGGGCTTTAATTAGGAGCTCAGGTTGGTATTTAGTTACAAGGCTTATGGATCAAAGCTAATTTGTATGTCAGATGTAATTTAGGTGACTACAGACTATGTATGGGAAACAAGGACAGATTTTAGTGGCCTTGATTAGAGAAGCCTGGTGTCTATTTTCCGGTCCATTGCACTAATACTTGTATCTAACGGGAGCCAAGAAACACATGTGTAAGGGTTATCTTTGCAAAAATCAGCCATCTCTGCTGGCCAGGTAAGTCTCTCTATCCATTGTTCTGGAAAGGCCTAACATGCCATCTCTCTATTTTCCTAATTAATAAGAAATGATATATTGAATTAGCTGGTTTGCTCTATTTTCATCTCTATTCACCATGGATCTCAACCTCAGATTACTGCTCAATTATTTTATTTGCAGTTAATAAGTCCAAGGAAATGATTTTGGGGAGTTGATAGGTCTGTCAGACAATATTTATCTTTAACTTGGTTTAATTCAACTATCAGTATTTCAAGAATTGAAAAAAAATACATCAGCTGGGCCTGGTGATACATGTTTTTAATCCCAGGAGGATCTGGAGTTCAAGATCATTTTTGGGTAGATGTCATATTTGAGGCCAGTTAGGACTACACGTGACTTTGTCTTATAAGTATTACTTCTCTGTGATAAGGTAAGGATAATAGGAAGTAACTACTTATAACAGTGCTATTCAGTGATTGTTCTGTAAAAGGTACTTATATTTAGGAATCTCCGAGCTTACAAGGCTAGTTTGCTTACTATGTCTATCTCCTCCCTGACTCTAGACACCTCTGAATAGGTAAGTCCTTGAGCAGGGTAGTTAGCTTGTCTATGGCAACCCTAACATTACAGTTTTAGCATAAAAAATAAGCTTAGCTTGTTTGTTTTGTAGAGAGCTGTGGAAGATAGCATAGAATAGAAGACATTAGATACAACAGGTGGGGTGACCCAGCTGTCCTTGGCCTGGAGAGGATGACATCTTGCTTGCACGGAAAAATAGTATCTAATAATCCAGGGATGATTATTACTTAGGGAAAAAGTACCCTATCAAAAAGATGTGTTTTATGAGTCAGGAGTGTGCTCATTAAAAATGTGTACAGGCTATTACACAGCGTTCAAGCAGCTGTGTCCCAGTGAGAATGGATCAGTTGCTGCTGCTGTATCAACTGCAAACTCACTGACTTCACATTCTTCCCTGGGTGCAGCTCAGGCTGCAGGGCTCTCCTTTATATTATCATCTGGGGCATGTGCTGGCCCAGCCCCCATCATCTGAGGCATGGAAGCCCCTCACTGCACTGGAAGAGAGCATGGGACAGTGCCGAATATGAAAGTCTTCTCTCAGGGAGTGACCAGCGTTTCCATACTCACATTTCACTGGCTGAGGCAAGTGTAGGAAAGGGCCGTCCTAAGTTAAACTAAGACAGAGAACAAGGTAAATTCCAGCAGTCATAACCAAAAAGTAAATTCTATTTCCCACTACCAGTTAATGTCAGGGTTTTAGAATCCAGAGATTACGTAAGAGAATCAATACTTATTTACCACAATAAGTAGTAGTTATGCAAGCTGGTGTGGGCTTCTGTTTTGAGGAAGTCTATTTAAGGATGTGTACATAACATCTGAGGTCCTGAAACCAGAAACAGACATTTTATTCCCTGAAAGTATCTAGTAATTGTATGTTATCACCACAAGGGGGAATGTATTTCCTTTGCAAACGGGGAGACATATTCGAGGTGAATATTTACATGGCAGACATATGAACCCCTAAGAGTTCAGCTTGACCCTAGTTTGAGAAATCCAGTCCTCACAATGCCTGATGGCCATATTACAAAGCTGTTTTACAGATGGGGAGCTAAGTTTGGTAGGTCCCTATTCTCATGGTGCACCAGTAAGAAGCAACAGAGCTTTGGCCAGAACCCCTAAGGATGTGCTGTTGTCCCTGTTCTCTGCTCCCTGATAACAATGCTGGACAAGTGGGGAGCTGGTTCAGCAGACAGTGACTGGGAGAGAGTGAAGCAGCTCAGCCAGCTGCACGGGAGGAGGAGTCTCTAGCCTTGGCATTCTGAGGTAATCTTGGGCAAGCAAATACTTTGATAATGATTTTCTGGGCATTGGCTTTAGAAGCCCAGCGATCCTTGTTTTTCCTGGCTTTGTCAGGAGTGGGAGCTGAGCGTAATCCAGAAGACACCAGGTTCCCGGAAGAGCTGCCTCTGTGCCTGGATGTAGAGAGGGCATCAACGTTTGAGTGTAAGCCCTGGGGAAAGCTCACAGGCCTGTGGCATTAGGCTGTGGTGCCCTGAGTGCTAATGGACCCGAAAGAATTGTTTACACTAATGTCAATCAGGGCATGGCACTTGAGACAAACAGAAGGCAAACTTTTGTTCAAAGATGAAACTGCTCTTACTCAACGTTTTTAACAAATAAGTGGGGTCTACCTAGCACAATAGGAAGAGTATGGGGTCAACTGATTTTAGGACTCATGACTGTAGAACTCTTTTTTTTTTTTTTTAATGATTACTAAACCGTGCTGCGCCATGCACTTGCCCAGATTGTGTAATTGAACCCTCACTGCTGCCCTGGTTGCTGGGTGTCATTATCCCAATTAGAGGTGGGCAGACTGAACTCCAGTGAGATTACCTGTTTTCCCTAAATGGTGAAGCTGGAAGACAGTGGTGTTCAGTGTCTGCTTCCTTCTGAAATACTGTGCTCAGCTGAGCGGCTCTTTGTAAGTTGAAAAGTAACAACTTCAAGACTCCACTCAGTGCCCTCTTGCCCTCTTTTCAGACCACCTTCCCAGCTAGTACTGCTTTGATTTGGTGCAGAAAGAATCCAACTGCATTGTTATTACTCTGTTTTGTTTTGTTTTTTCAAGACAAGGTATCTCTGTGTAGCCCTGGCTGTCCTGAAACTCACTCTGTAGTCCAGGCCGGTACTCTAACTCAGAGATCTGCCTCCCAAGTTCTGCGACTAAAGGCATGTGCCACCATGCCTGGCTATCATTACTCTTTTTATGAATGGCCGCAGGCTTGTCAAGTACATACTGTTGTCACATATTATTTTATGCCCGGTGAGGGTAAAGACCATACTAAACATTTGCCTAATGCCTATTATTATTCCTGATGTGGCACCTTTGAATCAAGGGCTGGTTTTATGAAGTACACCTATTTTATGGTTAGCTAATTTATTTTGCTCATTAAGAGATGACATATGCCTTACATTTTTAACAGAAATCTTTGTTTCACAAGTGTTATCACATAAAGTGCTTACGGTTTGTTCTGAGCTTTGCCACAAAATGGAGTTGTTTAACTATATTTTCATACCCTTACTATATGGGAAGGAGAAGCCCGCAGACACCTGGAACAAAGAGCTGCCGCCAAATAGAGCCAGCAACTTTAGAGGCTGTGACTTAGCTGTTCCCAGGCAGCTAGAAGATGTGTATTTGAAAGAGGTGCTGTTCTGATGAGCTCCACAACATTAATTTTAAAAAAGGAAAAGAAATGTATGGAGGCCAGACGGACCACTTGGGGGAAGTGAAGAGGCACATGAACAAAGTCGTCAGGTGGATTCGATTCCTATCTGGGGGGTCTCACATGTCACACCCAGCACTTTAACGCAGCATCGAGAAACCTCCTTCTAAATAGTGACTGACTGGAGTTTGCCATTCCTAACTTGTAGGGCTCTTCTGAGGACGAAATGTATAGTAATAGCTAGACCTACTGTGAGTAGGAATTGCTACTCTCGTCATGGCCAAGGCCTCTGAACTAGGACTAAGCAAAAGCGAACGGAGGCATGGCTGAATATGAAGTACTTGCCCGGCACATGATGTTCTGGTTCATTCTTCAGGACTACAAAAAGCCAAACCTAACGCAGATGTCATATTTCATTATCTCCACAAAACATACTGCAGCGAGTACGAGAACTTGATGGTAGCCACTAACCTTGTGCGAAAAGTTCAAGTTTTTAGTTCACTGATTTTCTGGGCTACCCCTCTCTCGTTGACCTTCCCACCCCTGTTTTTCTTTTGTGGTGCAGCTCTGTCGTGTAGTTATTCCTCCAAATGCGTACATTCTCACTAAGCCTCTAGAAGTAAGATTTACAAGTCTTAGGAAGGTCCTGAAATGTACAAGACTTACACAGCTCCTCCAACTATATACAAACAGTAACACTTTATAGGGAGAGGAGACTCCTCACGGAGCCATCTCAAAACTGTGCACAAAGCTCCAGGGAAGCAGCTTTCAGGAGTTATTACCCAGGCTGAGGTGAGCTCTTT
This sequence comes from Pachyuromys duprasi, assembly GCA_028658305.1. NCBI lineage: Eukaryota > Metazoa > Chordata > Mammalia > Rodentia > Muridae > Pachyuromys > Pachyuromys duprasi. Next base: position 70,479,652 of record CM053744.1, read on the forward strand.
GGTGATGTAATTGCCTCAGAGTCATCCATGCTCCTGTAAATAACCACAGTGGTTCACTATGTTAGACTTGGGTCCACTGTTGGTGCCTTGTCTAGGGTGAGTAAAGGTTTGTTCACCTCTTCATAGGAAAAGCCACAGAACATGGCTTTTGAACCTGGGGCTGCAAGTGTGCGAGGCAACTGTTCTACTTCTAAGACCCATCCCCAGCCTGGCGCTTATCATTGTATTGCATTGTAGTCCTAATGTATACATACACACACACACACACATATACTGAACATTGTTATCTTCATATCTTCTGCCTAAATCAGAAATAAGATTAGGGAAAGATGGAAAAGGAAAGATGGAGACAAAATGCTTGTAGGTTGAAGGTAATGGGGTAACTAGTCATGTGGGATCACTCAGAGCATGCAATATATGGGCACTGGGGTCTAGCAGGCTGTTTAGGGACTGGCAGCTGACTTTGCTTATGTTTAAAACTGGCATCTTGGAGAAATCATACCTACATCATAAATATATAGAGAGATACACATACATACATTATATATATTATGTATATATTATATAGATCCTGAAATTTTGAACATGTCTATGTTCTACCTCCCTACGTTTTAAAATTAATGACACCACATAAAAGTTTAGTTTGGATTAAAGTTAACTTGGTTTTTTTTGTTTTGTTTGTCTTTAAACAGTGAAAACTAGCAATGATATTTAATTAAAGCTGTGTGGGCCTGGTGAAGGAAGAGACAGATTAATAAGCCAAAGTAGAGTCCAGAAAGCAATCAAATTATCTGATAAATGAGCAACTGTCTGGATTTAGTAATGGGGTTGCACACAGGAAACAGCTTTTATTATCTCACAATATTTAATTTAAGTAAGTTCTGTCATGTCTCCTTGCCTTGGATATTTTCTCAAGTAATCTACCTTTTAGGGATAAAATGGTCTCATTTATAAATGTTAGAAGTCTTGGCCAAATATAGAAAGCCTTCCTACTATTATCTAAAAGCTCTGTCTCCTCCTGCTTCAGAACTGACCTGTGGATGACCGTGACATCATCCGTGCTGAGAAGTGCTGTCCTTACGCTTTCTTTCATACTCCTTGCCCATTTTCTTGCTTTTAGACTTTTTGGGGGAACAGAAAGACAGTGAATAAAGAAATGGAGGCTGGGTAAAGCAGCTTTTCCTGCCCATTTGCTAAGGCTGCTGGATTTGAGCGAAGGTGTTTCTGGGACTTTTCAGAGTTGTGAGTCCTGATCGCCATGTGCTGCCATGGTGCTTTGTTGCCCTTCAGCAGGCAGCCCGTTCTGAGCTGCCCAATGCCCAGGGAACTGCCTGAAGCTAGTTTTGTTGGTTTCACCTTAAAAGAAGTTGGATTATTCCTAGGTGGGAAGACCTACACACATCTCCAAAGAAATTGTCTTGGTCCCTCTTTGTCCCACATGGCTTGCTTTGTGACCCCACAGCATTCTCTACCAAAAACTCTGTTCAGAAGAAGCATCTCCTTAAAGATTGGGGAAGGTAGTTCTTATAGCCCCTCATAGGAGGGTTGCTGCTATGTTCACTGGCTGAGGCTTTGGCTTAAATCTGGAACCAACAGAGTTTTAGTCTACATTCTTATTCAAATGTAATAACCAAACTGATTGAAAAAAGTTATTTCAAAATTCTATTTTGATATTATATTAGGCTAAACATGTGGGAACATAGAATTTATCTCGACTGTAGTACCATATGCAAAAATAAGCCTGAGATAGTTTAATGATTAAAATGCAAAATAAAATTAACAGAAATACTAGAAAACAACAATGCTGCTTCTTCCAGGCAAGCCTTTCTAATATGACACTGATGCTAAGAAACCATGGAGGGAAAGAAGGCTCAGCTAGGGTTAGTGAAAATTAAATACTCCCACATGACATGCCCTATTAACTTTGTCAAAAGATAAATCACACAATGTGAAAGTAATGTATAAAAACATTTAATCTTTCAATATATAATTAGATTATTAAGAAGAATATGGATATGACAGAAATGGACAAGGGATAGAAATAAACAAGGAGAATATCAGTTGACCTGCAAATATAAGCAATTGTGACTGAGTGTTCTACCACACAAATAACCTGCTTTCCCTCTGTCTTCATTCTAATGCTTCATTCTAATGCTCTGGGTTTTTTTTTTTTTTTTTTTTTTTTTTGGCCTTCCTCCACTTCAATCTAATCTTTGTTTTTTTTCCCCAGTGTATGCCCAGTGCATATCCAGTGTGTGTCCATAGTGCATTTTCATGCATTTGTGAGATGAATGTAAAAATGAAAGAATTCATAGAAAGTAAATTGATATACTTACAGGACAATTTAACGCCTATACAGAAGAGGATTTAAAACTGAGACTACTACCATGGGTGAGGTACATATTCTCATTCTGGAGGTCACAACTGCCTTTAACTCCAGTTTCAGGGGATCTGCCATCCTCCTCTAGACTCCTGGCCATTGCGTGGACTTTGTACTCAGACATATGATGGCAAAACAACCATACACATGAGAAAATAAAATATTAAAAAAGAAACTTATCCCAAGAAAATTATTATACAAGTGTACAAAGGCACATTTAGTCATTTAATAGTGTATTTTTTAGGAAAATTATTATTCAGCAAAACACTTCTTAATAAATCAGAATTTGACTTTTATAAGACAATCAAATATTAGTCCTTAAAAGTGATTTTATAGACCAGTATTTATTGACATCAAATGTATCTGCACTGTCAGATAATGGTGGCACATGTCTATAGTCCCAGCACGTGGGAAGTAGAGGCAGTGAGCACGTGGGAAGTGATAGGAGTTCAAGGTCATCCTCAGCTACATAGTTTGAGGACAATGTAGGCTACATGAAGCCCAGTCTCAAAATACAGCATATACTTGAATTCTGTTTTTGCAAGAAGTCTGCAGGGCTGGTTGCTGAAATATTGATCACAGTTAATGAGTCGTATTAGTGATTGCTTTGATTTATATGCCCATTCTTCACAGTCTGAACATTTTACAGGAAACATATAGCGTAAGCAGCTAGTACAAATAGATTTTTTACAAGTTATTTAACTTATTTGCGCGTGTGCGTGTGTGAGTGTGCGTGTGCGTGTGTGTGTGTATGATGGGAGTCCACAGGACAACTTTTGACGTCAGTTCTCTTCTACTCCACATATTTATTGTAAGGATCAAACTCAGATCATCAGGCTTGTGCACCAAGTGCTTTTACTCACTGAGCTGTCTCTCTGGCCACCAAACAGAACTTTTTAAACGTCACACCATAATCTCTTTTAAAGGAATTGTTTCATGATTTTTTTTTAAAAAGAAAACAGATGAAGTAATTGCTTTTTGAGTTTTTCCCTTCTAGTTTGTTTTCCTGATTATTTTCTTACTTGTTGCTACTGCCACCTAGCGGGTGAAGATTCATTTTACTATCTGAGATTGTAGCTTGTTTGGTTTTTATATTTCTGTTTTTTGTTTTGTTTAGTTTTGTTTTTCTGTAGATGGCTCTTTCAGAGTCAACCAACCAAACCAAACAACCAAACAAACCCAATGACACGTTAGTAAATACCTAACAGCCACTCTTTAAAAGTAACATTTCCATAAGTATTTATTTGCAAATTTGTCAAAGTTTTCTTTAAAAACATGCTCAGTTTATAAGTGATAAAATAATACTGCGCCTTAAAATTGTGAGTGGTTAATTTTTCACAGGATGTTTTCATCAATTCTTTTTTGTTTGTTTGCTTGTGTGTTTTTGGCGGGGGGAGGGCAGGGTTTCTTTGTGTAGCCCCTGCTGTCCTGGCACTGGCTTTGTAGATTAGGCTGGCCTGGAACTCACAGAGAGTCCTCTGCCTCTGCCTCACTGAGTGCTGGGATTGTAGAAGTTTATATCACCCACAAAGTCCCTTCAGCTTTATCACTAAATGAAGCTCCTGTGTGTAGACATTATAAATCTCACCACCCTCACTGCCTCAGACTTGCTAGCTAGGACTTCCTGTGAGCTACACACCCAGACTGGTAAGTTTCTATTATGCAGATAGTACACTACAGTTGCTTCTGGGCTTAATTTAAAAGCAGCATGCTGGATTTGGGCACACAGGCACCCAGCACTTGGCTGTGTAGTATTTTTGGTCTGTGTCAAATGACAGATAACCACCTCAAAAGCATACATCATAGTAAAATACAAAAGTATAGCAAACCCAAAAGAGTGACGTATCTGAAAGATATAGTTAGCTTTATTTAATTATAATTTTATATAACGTAATTACCCAAGTATCCTTGAAAATTTAACACGTGGCTTTTCCAAGCTTGCATGTGCAGTACCCATAAGCACTGTATACACTCACTGCCTTTGCTTTCAGGATTGTCTTTGTTCTTCTGTGACAACTCTAGCTATTTTTTGTTTTTTTTTTAAATTTTAATTTATTTGTTTATGTATGTTATGTATATGGATGTTGTGTCTACCTTTTAATCTGTGCAACAGAAGATGACATCAGATCCCATGGGAGATCAGCTCCTGTAGGGATCGTGAACCGTCATATTGTTGCTGGGTATTGAACTCAGGACCTCCAGAAGAGCAGCCAGTGTTCCTAACCACTGAGCAATCTCTCTAGACCTGAGTTTCTAACTTGTATCCAAGCAGCAAATATTTTGTTGCTGTCTACCAACAGTGCAGGTTAAGGATGTGCTAAGTGTTTCAATATCCTGTTTTATTTATTATTTTTTTAAGAAAGGAGGAAGTGTAAAAGGTACATGTAAAGTTCTAAAGTACTGGGTAAAATTATCACTATCTAGTCCTTAGAATGGAGTCATTTCCTGGAGGAGGATGTGGCCCAGCAATGCAGAACTTAGCCATCACACACAGGCCCTGGGTTTACCCCAGCACCACAAATCAATAAATGAACGAAGAAAAAAAGAACTTAGTCAGTTCCTACCTTTGAGAATGCCGTGATTGCCCAAATTAGGTTGGATTCAGTTGAAACCTAGAATTAAAATAAATTCAATAATAAATGAATACTATTCCCCTACATTTAAAACCATTTTTTAAAGACCTTAGGCTGGCCTCAAACTTGCTCTGTCAGAGGATGATTTTGAACTTCGGATCCTCCAGTCTTTACTTCCTAGGAGGGGTGTACAGACAAGACAGGGCCTTGCGCATGCTAAGTCAGCACTCCACCAACTGAACTGTATCCTCCAGTCCATACTCCCTTAAGATTTATTCTTTAAGTAATAAAATAGTGAGAATTTTAATATCAAAAATCTCATTTACCATTGTTTGTTCTAACTCCGTCATTTTCACAGTAACAAAAGAATTGATTTAATATACTGATTCACCAAGCTTCCTCACATGCCTGGCCCCTTCCAACCTTTACAATGACCCGAGAGGGTATAGTCAATCATCACACTCCTTCAGGGAAGGACTTCTAGATTCTCCTGTGTGTTTGCCTTCTACCCCATACAATGCTCACTCAAAGAACACTATCTGAAAGGAATGCATATTACTCCTGTTCTCTATCAATCTCGTATCTCCTTGTTATTTTTCAAGGCCTGTTACAATTATGTGGGTAACTACTATTATTTTTAATAGAGAACCCAATGAAGACAAATGGGCTGCAGATAAGATTCCACTGCAAGGATATCTCCACAAAGGGAAGTTCTGTGTGGAAGCTGTTTCCTTTTATTTTTGGCAGAAAGCCTGGGAGAAGTATTTGTCTCCTGTATCGACAAAGGATTCTGTGTGAAGAAAGCCCTTGACATCTCAAATCACATCCTGAATGACTGCAGTGTCACTGTTACCTGTACGGGCAGTGCTAGTGAGGTGGCTCAGTAGGTAAGGAGCTTGCAACACAAACCTCATAACCTAAATTTAATCCTCACGTAATGGCAATAGGGAGCACCGGCTCCACAAAGTTCTCCTTTGGCTTCCACATACACACCCTGGCACACGAGCCCCCCCCTCCATAAATAAAATTAAAAAATGTAAGGTATGTATGTATATATATGTATATATACATACACAAACACACACTCTGAGGTCATAACAACTAGAATTTTGTTTTGTTTCGTTTTAAGGAGCTTATGACATTCGTACCGAGCGTCCGTCATGACCCCAGCCATGTAGGATTGTAGATATTCTACCAGATGTTGCGTGCCAGCCTTTTCACACCACTGTGAAGTTTTATAAATATTTAACACCTCTCAGCCTGTGGTGTCCCTCCTGACCCTGTGCTCTCGGATTGCCACATTTCATTTGCAGCCTGAACGAGCACAGCTGATACTCGGAAGGACCCTCGATAGGAAGCTTGGGGCAGGGGGCCAGGATGAACTGCTGGTTTTCTGGCACAAGAACCATTTGGGATATCATTAAAATGCATTAAATAATTCCACGAGGTGTGAGGAGATAGACTCTCGGAAGAGAATTCCAAGCTTCTCAATCGGTCCCACATGAAGTAAGTGCCTATTAATGTTAAATAGCGGCAAGGGTGGCCTTGTCCTGAGTTCCACCTGAGAAAGTGAGTGTGGTGGGTTGCTTTCTGAGGAAATCTGTGAATCTGAGCTATGACCCTGATTCTCCCTGTGTGAAGGGTGGAATTAGGACTAGCTGATTTCTAACCCAAGCCGTTCCTCTTATGAGAGAAGCTAAAGACTTGAGGTAAGTTCCTCAACTCTGTGCTATTGGGTAATCTTGCACCTGCAGTGTCCACCATGACAAACACTCTCTCCATCTGACCTTTGATAAATCCCACCATGTTAGCATTATGTCTTGTGTTACCTGTGGAAAAGCCTGTGCTTCCAAAGGTGTGGGACAGTGACATTACCAAGTGTATGGCAGTCTGTAGTAAGTCAAAAAATGTTAAGATATTTAATCTCTCCCTTTCTCTCAAAGGAATGTGTCAAATCTGCATGTCTTTTGATGCTAAAAATGTTAATATCAATATCGATGTTATTTTAGTTAGAACCTTCGTCTTTAGCTCTTTAATCATCCTCTAACAGATCTTACACACAAAATCTTGGTGCAAGTGGCAGAAACAGGTAGCAGCTTGCTTATTTTAATATTTAACCATTTCCCTTCTCAGCCTGAGGTGAGTACACACACAGGGCTTGGGATAGGGCGAACATGGCAGAATCCATTGTCTCTCACAGAGGGAAATCTAACGTACCATTTCCTATACAACACACAAAACTTTCCCTGGAGGTGGATAGACTACCTAGATGATTTTTATAATCTTTCCAGACTTTTCATCTGTTTTAGTTTCAGGGAGATTTGCCCATAGAATATGCAAAATCAAAAGCATCAATTACTCTTATCAGTGATGGTCCATTTGAAGAACTTTCCTCCGAACCATTCGTTCTTGAACCGAGATGCGTCTCATTGCACAGGCTCAAAGACGTAGTAAGGCAGCTGAGCACCAGAGCCCTGAGGCTCCGGGCCGCAGGCCCTCCTTCCAGAGTGATCTGAGTGCAAGTTCTGTCCGCCCATCATGGCGAAGGCTCCTCAGAGTGGCTGGTGAGGAAGCACAGTGGTTTCTTTTGAGAGGTTGCTCTACCACACCCCTGGATGACAAGATTCCCCAGTAGAGTCATTGCCTGTGACTGTGGTTGCTATAACAACCACAGTTAGAACATTCACAGCAGTGTTTTTACTACAGTGTAAGGGGACCTAAAATTAGAAATTCTGTGTCTTTTCTATGCGGTAACACAATCTTTCATTATTGAATTAGCTTAGCGTAGGATTAAAGCATCGAATACTCTTATAGATTGTATAATTGGCGTGTGTCTGTGTGCACTCACGCACATGCACATGTGTGCATGAGTTCATTCGAGTACATGTGTTAGGGTTTATGCGGCGGAGTTACATGGCCGGTTCATTATATCACGCCACCCAACAGGTTTCACGTGGGTGGTTTTATTAAGGGAGGGAGAGGGGTTACAGAGACAGTCTCTAGGTGAGGCAGAAAGGAGAGGGAGCGAGAAAGGAGGAGAGGCAGGAGAGGGAGAGAGAGAGAGAGAGAAGAGGGGCGAGTCCTTTTAAAGGTAATGCAGGTGCGGGGTGAACAGTTGCTTGTGTCGTGATGGTGGTGAAGGGTCCTGTCCCCACTGAGTTTCTGGAGGTGGCCACAGGGATGCCTGATGTCCCTCCTCTCAGGTCCCCTGGGGGCTGGCCATAGAGATGCCTGTTTACCAATCCCAACAACACGTATGTAAGCTGGTGCATGTAACCTATGCGCAAGAGCATGTGAAGGCCAGAGGTCACCTCAAGTGTAGTTCTTCAGGATCCAGCCACCTTTGTTTTTTGAGACAGGGTCTCTCGGTGACCTGGTGGTACAGAGTAGGCCAGCCTAGCTAAACAGTGACTCTGGGAGTCTGTTTGTCTCCACCTCACCAGTTACGGGACAGCAATTTGCCATAAACTAGAGTTGCCTGGGAGGAAGGAACCTCAGTTGAGGAATTGCCTTGATCAGATGGGTCTGTGGGCCTGCCTGGGGGAAATTTTCTTGACCGCTAATTGAGCCCACTGTGAGTTGTACCTCCCTAGGCAGATGGATCAGGGCTAGGGAAGAAAGCGAGCTGAGCAGAAGCCAGTCTCGATTCCGGCTCGAGCTCCAGCCGTGTCTAACCTTAGTGATGAATCGGGACCTGCAAGTAGAAGATGAAAGAACCCCTTTCCTGTCCACATTGGTTTTGATCGGAGTGTTTTTTCACTGCAACAGAAAAGCAAACGTGGATTCTGGGCATCAAAACCAGGTCCTTATGCTCGGGCAGCAACGCTTTGCTGACTGAGCCACCTCCCCAGCCCTTTAAACAGCTTGGTGTATAACTGAAACTTTAGGGCAAAAGCTTGGGCTCAGCAGCCACCATGAGCCAGGCTTAGCCACCCATCCCAATACATGAGTCAAAGAGGTATAAAAAAGAGCGCGCGAGAGAGTTGGTTCCACATGACTGCATTATGAACAGGAACAAATAAAAGGGCTCAATGATGAGAATTGGGGCATGGAGCAAGCAGTATGCATACTCAAGTCCAGGTGCTGTCCCGTCCACCATTTTCTCAGCTCAGGTTCTGCCAGGTACTTGAAAGACGTCCTTTCTGCTGGAGGGAAAAGGTGTTTCTCAGGGAGAAGTTGTTATCCTTAGGGAGCAGCCTCACCACCACAGACAATGGCCTCGTCTGAGTGCCTGTGAAGGGGCAAGGCGACTCAGGAAACGAACTCAGGACTGTGCCTCTGTCTTCAATCAAGTACATCAGACAAGCGGGGATGCTGGGCTTTCTTCCTGATCTGAGGGACCCCGTGGTCCTGAGTGAGGAGTGAGCGGGTTTCTATAAAGGCAGTTTATAAAGTGCCTGTTAAAATTTCCCCACGAACATCTGTCTTCTCTGATTGCTTCTGCCACTCTAACCTGCTCACAGTGTAATCGGAATGGCAGAGCTCCCGGCGCCCGTCACCGAAAAGGTCAGAGTAAAGACAGGAAGTGAAATCTTAAAGTTGTATTGTGTTCAGGCAGCCTGTCATCTGAAAAGGCAGCAGATTAGCACATTAAAAATAAAAGCATAAGCAACAAAACTCCCTGCCTTCTCCTGTTCAACCAGCCCACTTCACAGGGGAAAGGCTGGGAGTACGGGATGAAGGATCATTCCAGAGCTCAGCTTTGTCTCTCTGGTCAGGTGGCTGGCCGTATTTCTGGGCCTCTGTCATTCCTGTTCTTAACACTCTTGTCCTGTTCTGTGGATGTCTGGGCTCAGGGGTAACAGGCAGATATGAGTCTCAAGCACCTGCAAGGCCATCCCCCAGATGTCTGTTAAAATGTCCTGGTCCCTATGTCCCACAGTAAAGAGTTAGACCAGGAGCATATGGTTAGAAGTATAAACAGTTCATTAAGGAAGAAAAAGCACTCCCAAGAATGGATTTGGGCGCTCATCTTTCCCATGATTATACAACACAGGCCTTTTCTCTGGCACCTGGCTTCTCTCATATGTTAATTTTGATGCTCTCCACCCACCCACTAACACCCCCCTCCCCCATTAGTCTTTCCTCTCCCATCATGCTGGCACTTCTTGAAATGCCCAGTGTAGTTTGTGCCTGATGGCATCAACCTTCCACTCCACCAGGGACATTTAGGGTACCTGGGGTTAATGCAGAACAGACCAACTATTGACAGTGTGTATAGGTTAAGCTATTAATGACATACATAAGAAATTCCTTTTTTTTTTTTTTTTACAATATGGAATACAAATGTGTTTGTTATATTAAAGACTGAAAAAAGTCCTTGATTCATCCCTTTTTCAATGAGTCCCTGGGAAAAACAGTCTTTAACTCTTTTTTAAAATTAATAACAATTTATTCACTTTGTATCCCAGCTGTAGCCCCCTCCCTCATGCCCTCCCAACCCTACCCTCCCTTCCTGTTCTCCTCCCTTGCCCCTCCCCCAGTCCACTGATAAGGGAAGTCCTCCTCCCCTTCCATCCCCTAGTCTATCAGGTCTCATCAGGACTGGCTACATTGTCTTCCTCTGTGGCCTGGTAAGACTGTTCCCTCCTCAGGGAGAGGTGATCAAAGAGCAGACCAATCAGTTCATGTCAGAGACAGCCCCTGTTTCCCCTTACTAGGGAACCCACTTGGAGCCTGAGATGCCATGGGCTACATCTGTACCATCTTTAATCTTAATATTACCATCTCAATTAATAATAACTACAGAGCAGGATCACTGGGCTAGAACCCTGCATGGTCTAGGAGAGATGCCAAAGGTTTGTAAGGTGGGTGTGAAGACCTGTATCCTGCAGATGAGAAAACAGATTATGGGAGGTGTTTGTTTAAGGCTGATGGGAAATAAATGGAATATCTAAATCTTTCACACTCCAGACAGTGATCTCTGTTCCTGAGTCCACACTTTGAGAACTACCTGTGGCCCCATGTAGCTTTACAGCCCATTGAGTCTTTGAATGGCCTTTGTTAGGCTGTGTTACATCGTGTTTCTCCTGAGAAAGAGGCTGTTCATTCCTGAGTAGCCCTATATAGACATTTGTCTAGGTGGTCTATTTCCCAAATTTTCCTGACTTCAAAATCTCTCTTTAAAAAAAAATGTGTTTATTGTCTGTTTGATTGATTGACTCAGAGTCTTGTTATGTAGCCCAGGCTAGCTTCTTAAGTGAGTTGGTTCTGCCCAGGACTTCAATATTTACATTTTATTCTGTTCTAAGTTAGGCACTTCAGGGGAACGTTTGAAGGTAAAGAAAACACAAGGAAAGGACTAGAGGGGATGGGAAAAGAAGGAACAGGCTGTGTTCTCCAAGTCAATACCTCGAACAGGAGAATTTTAACTGAGGGGCACAGAAGGGAAAAATCTCACCTGGCTGGCTTTTTAAAACCAGGATATTTTGCTTACAGTGTGAGGTTCTTTTTCTTTCTTTCTTTTTTTTAATTTTTAGTTTAAAATCTGCATGTTTATTATTATTCATTACTTTCACTATCACTTTACATTAGCATATGATATTGTACATATGGGGCATCATGTCATGCTTTGATGTATGTACACATTATATAAAGATCATATCAGGGTAATTATCAGGGTAATATCTGCCTCAAATTATTTTTTATAGTAAAACTTTCAAATTACTCTCTTCTGTTTTAAAATTTTTTTTATTTATTACAATTTATTCACTTTGTATCCCAGCTGTAGCCCCCTCTCTCATCCCCTCCCAATCCTGTCCTCCCTCCCTCTTCTCCTCCCATGCCCCTTCCCCAGTCCCCTCATAGGAGAGGTCCTCCTCTTCCCTTTGACCCTAACCTGTTTCATCAGGTCTCATCAGGACTGACTGCATTGTCTTCCTCTGTGGCCTGGTAAGGCTGCTCCCCCACGAGGAGGAGGTGATCAAAGAGCCAGCCCATGAGTTCATGTCAGAGACAGCCCCTGTTCCCCTTACTAGGGAACTCACTTGGAGACTGAGCTACAGTGGGCTACATCTGTGCAGGGGTTTTAGGTTATCTCCATGCATGGTCCTTGGTTGGAGTGTCAGTCTCAGAAAAGACCCCTGTGCCCAGATATTTTGGTTGTGTTGCTCTCCTTGTGGAGCTCCTGTCCCTTCCAGGTCTTTCTTTCTTTTTTTAAATTTATTTATTCATTTATTTATTTTTATATTAATCACAGGTTATGTACTTTGTATCCCAGCCGTAGCCCCCTCTCTTATTCCCTTCCAATTCCCCCATCCCAACCTCATCTCCTCCCTGCCCCTTTCCAAGTCCACTGAGAGGGGAGGTCCTCCTCCCCTTCTATCTGACCCTAGCTTATCAGGTCTCTTCAAGACTGGCTGCAATGTCCTCTTCTGTGGCCTAGCAAGGCTGTTCCTCCCTTGGGGGTGGGGTGGAGGGTCGAAGAGCCAGCCATTGAGTTCATGTCAGAAATAGTCCCTGTTCCCCTTATTAGGCTACCCACTTGGATACTGAGCTTCCATGGGCTCCATCTGAGCAGGGGTTCTAGGTTATATCCATACATGGTCCTTGGTTGGAGAAACAGTCTCATAAAAGACCCCTGTGCTCTGATATATTCCTCCAGATCTTTCTATCTGCCCCCTTTTTCATAAGATTCCCTGTACTCTGCTGAAAGTCTGGCTGTGAGTCTCAGCATCTGCTTTAATACCCTGCTAGGTAAAGTCTTTCAATGGCCCTCTGTGGTAGGCTCCTGTCCTACCTGTTGCCTATTTTCTCCCTCTTCCAATGTCCATCCCATTTTCGTTTCTGAATGAGGATTGAGCATCTTACCCAGGGTCCTTCTTGCTTAGCTTCTTTAGGTATACAGATTTTAGCATGATTATCCTATACTACATGTGCAATATCCACTTAGAAGTGGGTATATACCATATGTGTCTTTCTGCTCCTGGGATACCTCACTCAGGATGATCTTTTCTAGTTCCCACTATTTGCCTGCAAGTTTCTTGATTTCCTTGTTTTTAAACTCTGAGATTTCACCTTAAACCCATCAGAATGGCTAAGGGACAACACATGTTGGAGAGGATGTGGAGAAAGGGGAACCCTCCTCCATTGCTGGTAGGAATATAAACTTGTACAATTTCTTTGGAAATCAATCTGGCACTTTCTCAGAAAATTAGGAATAGTGCTACCTCAAGATCCAGCTAAACCACTCCTAGGCATATATCCAAAATATGCTCAAGGAAATATGCTCAACCATGTTTGTTTTATTTGTAATAGCCAGAATCTGGAAACAACTCAGATGCCCCTCAATTGAGGAATGGATACAGAAATTGTGGTACATTTACACAGAGTATGGTTCTTACATGTTACCCAGCTTTTGCCTTTCAAAGGAGGAGAAAATATATGATTTTATATATATTCTTGTTTTGGTCTTGGTACAGAAGGACAGCTGTGGTACAGCTGTTACTGTCAGTTAGACTCTCCCCTCCTTTATTTCACAGTGTTGGGCTTACACCCAGAGCACTCTTCATGATCAGCAAGCATTCCGTCACTGAACTCAGCCCTCAGCCCTGCAGCTTGCTTTTATATTTGATAGCTATGTCTCGGGGCTGACCTCTTTGTAGTGCTTCAGGCATCGCACTTAAAGGCATCTACATCCCCCGCCCTCCTATGGATCTCGTCTCATTTTACTCCATTGATTTACATTTACTTTTATCACGTGACTTTTTTCTTCAAACGATTCAGGCAAACTTTTAAGAAAAACACACAAAGAAGGCATTGAAAGTCAGGTGTGGTACTATGCACCCTTAATTCCAGCACTTGGGAGGCAGAGGCAGGTGGGTCTCTACGGGTTCAAGGCCTGACTTGTCTACATAGACAGTTCCTGGACAACCAGGACTATGAAGAGAGACCCTGTCTCAACACAAAAACAAACAAACAAAAAGAAGACATTATATGTGACTTGGTGACTGACTATAGTTCAAACAGCACATCTTATGTGTGAGGTTGACTGAGGAAGTGTGCCTTAAGTTTTCCCACTCAAAAGAAAAAAAGAACATGAGATAATATATTTGTTAATTAGTTCAATCTAGCCATTTCTCAGTGGATAATATGTCAAATCATTATATACAACAACCAATATGTATATATAGCTTTTGTCAATTTAAAATATAAAATATTATATAACAATGAAAGAATAAAGGATAATATTACAAAATTAAAAATATAAATTAAAAAGCACACAATTATATAAAATATTTTAAAGTGTAATATTAAAATGAAAATTTTCAACTCATGAAGATTTAAAATGAACAAATATGAGGAATTTCTATTTCATTAACCAATGAGGAGACCAATAAAATGTTAACATCTGATCTAAAGGACAGTAACTTATTTTTAATTGGCACATGCTATTTAGATGGGTTTGTATGATTTAAATCATATTTGATACCTGCGCACAATGTGAAAACCGTTACATTTGAATAACTAGCAAATCCATCACCTCAAACACTTTTCATTTTTTAATGTGAAAAACATGCAGAGACTTTGTTTCTAACTGCTTTGAAATATGCAGTATGCTGGCCGCTGAACACAGTAACTTGTTTCTCCTAGCTGTGTTTTTGTATAGTGACTGATCTCCCTGGGAATTCCTTTCCAACACTTCTGTCTTATCTAAGTTTATCATTGATGTGATGCAACACCATGACAAAGGCCACCTGGGAAGGAAAGGGTTTATTTGGTTTTCTACTTCCACATCACTGTTCATCACTGAAGAAACTCAAGGCAGGAAGCTGGGGGCAGGAGCTGATGCAGAGGCCATGGAGGCATGCTGCTTGCTCCTCAAGGCTTGCTCAGACTGCTCTCTTGTAGAACCCAGGACCACCAGCCCAGGGGTGGCACCACCTACAGTGGACTGGGCCCTCCCCCATCAATCACTAACTAAGCATGAGGATCGAGTTCAGCTCCCTGTCAGAAACCATTTCAAAAGGCTGGCATGGCCCTGAAGTAGTTGGCCAACAGAAATAGAGCTCAATGGTATTTTGAAGGTAGGTATGGCAGTACATGCACTTAGTCCCAACACTCAGGAGGCAGAGGCTGGCAGATCTCTGCCTGGTCTATAGGACAGTCAGGGGTATATAGGGGGAACCTGTCTTGAACTATCCCCACCACCCAAAAAAGAAACAGGAAATAAATAGATAGATAAATAAATAAATAAATAAAATGCTCTACAGGCCTGCTTACAGCTCAAGCTTAGGAAGGCATTTTATTACTCAAGGTTCCCTCCTCTCAGATGACTTTAGCTTATGTCAAGTTGATAGAAAACTAGCCAGAACACCTTTCTAGCCTCCACTAACTACTCCTGTGCTCTTTATTTCTGTTAGAGACTCTTACATCTTCTACATGTGTGAAAGAATGAACGTTCAGCTTTTGTCTTTTTGTCCCTGGCTTATTTTACTTAATGAAACATTCTCCAAGCTTATCCATTATTTTTCCTGGAGCCTGTAGTTGAATGCATGGTTCTGGGTCTGAAAGTATGCCTTCATCAAGAGAAAATAGCCTAATATGCAGGGACATTGAAAAAAATGAGTTTATTTACCTGTTTAGCAAAATCTTTCTTTCTTTCTTCCTTCCTTTTTTGGACAAAGAACACTTGATTTTTATTATTTTTGCTGCAACAATATTGCTCATTTAGAATGAAACTGACATTCTCGATGTCATAAACCATAAGCTTTGGGTTCCTCAATTGTGCTTCTGTTGCACTGCCAGCCGGATCTAAATTATCATCAGCAGCAGTTATCAGACGGAGTTATCAACAGTTGTGAGATAGAGAGCTGAGTCCAGCCCTGCTACTCACCAAAAGCACTCCTACTCATCATGTTTGTCTTTGCCCAAGCTTCCTCTCATTCTCTTATTTGAGAAATAATTCAAAAGTGGCTTAAGAAACCAAGATCAAGGTCAGAGCTCTGAAGAGAAGGGTTAATGTGTGGCCATTGCTGTAGGATGGTACAAGAAGAGTGAGTGTATGTTGAATGTGTATGTGTGTGTAGTGTGTCTGTGTTCAATAAACAGCATTCTACAAGAGCAATTTCCTCAATAAGACTTTTCATAAAGTAACTTCAACCGCTGACAGCTTTCTCTGGAGTTCATGTGGTTGGTAATTTTATTTTAGCAGATGAAGGCAGAGGGTCTGGGGAGATGCTCAGTCAGTGAAGTGCTTGCTGTGCAAACACGAATACCTGAATTCAGATCCCATCACCATGTAAAAGGTAGGGTGTGCACATCTGTATCATCAGCCCTGGGGGTGGGGCGCAGAGAAAGGTGCATCCCTGGAACTCATTGGCCAGCCATGTCTAGACAGCAGAGGTGCTCCAGTCAGCAAGGGACCCTGCCTTGAGGAGCCATTATGGAGAGGAACTATTGAAAAGGTTGCCTGAACTCACCCAAAGCATTTCCCTAGGCAATCATGAATTTGGTTTATTGTGATTTAAAAAAATAAGGTAAAGAGCAACATCTAATGTTGATTCCATGTGCACACACACAGTGAAGAAGAGGAATGCAATTTGATTTTAACATAGCTCCAGTCAGTGGCTGGGGATGGGGGTGGGCAGTGTTTTCTTAGCAGGATAACTGAGACGTCCTGAGACCTAGAAGCAATGTGCTGTGCTGAGTGCAGTGAACACAGTCGAGCCTTGGCCTCAAAGCCCCTGACTGTTTCAGCGCTTTTGCACTGCATCTTCTCTTTCCTATGATACATGGTGCTTTTCACAAAGCAGCAAGTTGATTCCTGTTTCCTGGGAGGCTGCACTTGCCTCCTCCAAGCCAGCTTCTCATGTAAACTTAATGAGCGTGTTCCTTGTGCCATCCCCGAGGTCATTGATTAAAATGCTCAAGAGAGCAGACGTGGGGCCACAGCCGGCCATTGTTCCTTCAGTCCAAATAGTCATGGCGTGGGTGATGAGTTGTGTAATGTTGGTGGTTCACCATTAAGGAACTGGATTGAAAGTAGAACCTTATTCCTTCCGGGCCACTGCGCTATTGTTAGAGGCCAGCCACTGTCCATCTGACTGGAGAGATAAGTGAAAATGAGAAGAAACTCCCTACAATCCTAAGAACCTCCCAAACAGCTCACACCACCAGCTACCTTATTCGGATAGGTTGTTAAAAGGCAGAATAACATACACCCTGCCTCATCCCAACACATCACTTGAGTCTCTGGAACAAAAAAAATTATTTGCAACTTCAGTCAGCCTCTGATTTGTGATGTCTGAAAAACAATTCAAATCACGTATTGGAAAGAGGCCAGGAGACCCATCTGCTGAGAGTTTGTCTTTCTAAATTGGGTGCAGTGGGTAGTGAGGAAGGAAAAATGACACACCTCTCTTATGAATATTTTCATGAACCATCTCAGTCTCTAGAGAATCCGCCCATGCACTGTTAAATTGTGTCATTTGTGGGAACACAATGGCAAGGGCTTAAATTGGAAAGCAATACAAATTTAGCAAGAAAAACGTTTTCCATTAAAAGGTGGCCTGCTGCTTTCCTGTGTCCAATTTAAAGACCTGAAGGGATGGGAGAAACAACAGCAGCAAATGCTAATCTAAAGTTGGCATGCTACTTGGTACTGCAGTGTGCGGTGGAATTGAAAAGGGTCTGTGAAGAGAGGGGAGAAAAATAAGGCAATGAAGGGAGGGGGCAGAGGGCTCTGGGCACTGCCCTCTCTTCCCTCTGCCCACGATACTCAACCACAGAGCTGAGTGGGGCTTCTCAGAGGTATGGGGAACTGCATGCACATTCTCCTCCTGGACCTTAGCAGTGTCTTATTTTCACTTCTGTGGCGAGGACGGTGTGGAACGATTAACAAATTGATTATCTACTAACGTTCTATGAAGAACTCATTCTCTGTCGAAATAAGTTATTTCTTTCTGTTCGCTTCCATTTCAGTTTAGTTCCCATTCTAGCCTTGGGAAAAGTTAGGCTTGGCAGCAAGGGCCTTTACCCATTGAGCTGTTTTCCTGCCCCACCCTGGCTGCCTCACCCCACTGCGGTCCGCTTTTTCTTCTGCTCCTTCTCCCTTTTTATTTTTCTCTATTTATTTATTTTTAGATAGGGTCTCACATCGCATGGCTTGTTACGTAGACTGGTGCTGCCGTGCCTGGCCCTCTGACTCCTGTCTGTGAGGCTGATGCGAGGGAGTTTCAAAATTAAGCTTACAAGCAGGCTGAAGAATTAAGCAACTGTACTGTAACTTGCCTTGGGAGACACAGCTCCTCAGAGGGACATCTGAGAGATGTCTTCCTCATCTTCAGTCTAGGTGTCATCATACAGTGTTGCTGTTGTTGGTCAAGAAGCATATAAGAAATGACATCATTATAAGGTAAAATGTAAGCTCTCGCTAGAAATGGAAGGTGATATTGATACTAGCCTTGGCTTTGATTTAGGCATCCATTCCAAACTAGAGAGACTTGTAATGGTTTGCATCTCCAGAAACCGCGTGACTTAGTAGTATCGGGTAGTGGACTGAAGTTTGCTAAAAGCCACATGAGTGTGCAAGATTCGAAAGATGGATTAACTGATGAGAACTTCCTGATTGTGAAGAGTTGGAATGCTACAGATCAAAAGTCAAGATTATTGTGGTTTATCTTCAGTGCTGCTTGTGTATGTGTGTGTGTGTGTATGTGTGTGTGTGCTTATCTGTGTACATGCCTGTTGTATTACTTTTGGCTCACAGTTATAGATGGGATACAGTCATGGCAGTGGGTGGGTGAGGCCTGCCTGGCAGTCAGAAAGCAGAGTGATTCCATCACACATAGGAAGCAGAGAGAAAGACCAGGAAGTGGGACCAGGCAATAAAATCCCAAAGCCTGCTCCCTGGTGAGACATTTCTTCCATCCATGCTTCACTTCCTAAAGGTTCCAGAACTTTCCCCAACAGCACTGCCATCTGGGGACCACATGTTCCAACTCATGAGCCTATGTGGGAAATTTCACCTTCAAACCACAATACCTTAGGAAAGAGGTCAGCAGTGTTGATGTCTCCTTCTCTCTCCATCTTGCTTCTTGAGGGTGTGCGTCTCTCACTTTCAAGCTGAGCCTGACAGTTTGGCTGGATACTGAGTCCCTGGGATCTGTGTGCCTCTGCTGTCTGCAGCTCTGAGGCTAAAGGCTGTACCACCTAACTGGGCCTTTTACATGGGTGTTAAGGATCTGGATGTAAGTGTTTCATCTTTCAAGCTAGTACTTTATCCTCTAAGACATCTCCCATCCTCTCAGTCCCCATAGCAACTATTTATCCTACACCTCTGCACGTAACCAAGCATCCCTTTTGACTAAACCTTTGAACTATATTCTTAACAGAGCACTACCTTCCACACATCCAAAAGTAAAGAAAGCCATCAGATGGCCTCTGACACCAAAAGTGGAATTATACCCTATCTCTGTTTTCCTGTAGCCCAATTATCGACTGTTCCCAGCAAGGTATTTGGTAAATGCATTATTTATGACTGCTCTTTTGTACTGTGATTATAAAAATTCACACAAGCACTTCCATAGTGAAACAAGTCATGTAGGGCGACCCAAATTAGCATTTCTGGGCCATGGTGACTCAAATTTGGCTCACAATAAACCACCTCTTGTTCCCTTTGGAGTGAGAGCTGTGTTTGGGGTCAACAGCTTTGTTGTGATGTTCCTGTTCTTTCAGCCTACTTTTATTATTACATCTACCCCTTGGAGTCTGTCCTCAGTACAGAGACAAATCCAAACATTGCTCTCCTTTCCCCTGGACTCAGTTCCTTGAAAGAGGAGAGAAAGGAGGGAAGGGGGAGAGGAAGGGAGTGAGGGAAAGAAAGAGGGATAGGGGAGGGAGAGAGAGAGAAAGAGAGTCTTAGACATCTTCCATCATTAGAACAGTGGTTCTCAATCTTCCTAATGCTCTGACCCTTTAATACAGTTCCTCATGTTGTGGTGACCCCAACCATAAAATTTGACCCCTGTGAAAGTGTCATTTGACTCCCCCAAAGAGGTTGAACTCCCAGGTTGAGAACAGCTGCCTTAGAATTTGTGCTAGGCATGGTTACACACATGCTCATGCAAGTTCTTTTTGAATTGTGTTTAATTCAGAAGACTAGGAAGCAGGGGTTTTATGTCTTTTCCAGCTGGTTTTTCTTTCTTAAACAGAGAGCAGGGTTGCTCTTCTTAAAGAATAGTTCATGCATGGCAAAATAGTTTCTGATTTTTAAGAAAGGAATAACTAATTGGAACGAAATAAAAATATTATATCCTTCTTTCTTCTTTTCTACAGTCCTTAAAAGTATCAACCAGCCAATGATATGACATTTTACACTTGTTAGCACAGAGAATAATTTTCAGTTATTTATTATGAATAACTTTCCTATTAAAGGGTGGTGTTGAAATCAACAAAGTGCAAGGTACAAACTGGTTGGACAGTACATTGAAAAATTCTGCTGAAGAAATAGTTCACGGTGATTTTGGAAAAGAATTTGAAATGTGAATTTGAAGGCCGGTAGGGGAGCTTAGTGGCGGAGTGAGTGCTTGTCTGGTGTATGATGTGTGTGTGTGTAAAAGAGAGAGAGAGATTAAGAGAGAAAGGGAGAGAGAGAGAGAGAGGAAGAGAATCTGGATTTTATTCTTAGCCCTGAAAATAAAAGGTAACTTTGACTCATGGAGTACAATGTGATTATTTACAGCATGTTTACACGATGTCTCTCTGTAAGTACATGATGAACACAGGTGCTCTGATTTTATTCATAAGATTCTCAAGCAGGTAGAAGGTGAGATGCAACTCCCCAAAGTTGTCCTCTGAGCTATGCACATGCACCCACAGGCACACGCACACGCGCACACACACACACACATCATATTGTTCTAAGGATTATAAAACAATCTGCTTATTATATTTTTAACATTTATATTAATATGTATAAAATAAAAATGACTATCTTGGTTTTCCGTACTTTGGGGAATGGTGATGAGGTTGATGAGTGTATGAGCTAAGTACAGTCAAGATCAGGATTCATAGTCCAAGCCAACGCTTTACTCGGCCCCTGATTTTCTTTGTAAAGAATAAAGATGACTGGGTGTGTAGCATCATAGAAATCCACTCAGTCATAGGAAGTCACTTGTTAATTTTTGTTCACGGTTTTTTGTTGTTGTTTTGTTTTTTGTTTTTTTCATTGGTTTGCTTGCATGTTTGTAGTGCTGGCAATTAATTCCAGGACCCCACACATGCAAAGTACATGTTCTACCACTAGACTTACCTTCATTCTTATTATTTTTATTTTATTTGTCCAAAATTTATGGAGTACCTCGTGGTAATTTGATATGTGTATTCAGCAAATCGAGGTCATTCACATAATTAGACCATGGCATTTGTATGCGTTTGTAAGATACAGTATGATATTTTGGCGTGTGTGTTCTCTCTGTACTGATCACATCTGGATAATTCACACTTCCACCTTCTTGTCAGTGGTTTGTGTTGGAGCTTTAGAGCCTCCTCCTCCGCCCCATTTTTAGCTATTCATAATCTCTATGAATGTGTTGTTATGAACTGCAGATCCTTTCTGTCCCTCCCACATTTCGTGGACCACTACAGCTTCCTGCTTCTGTTACCTGTGTTTAGGCTATGTAATGCTTGCTGATGAAGTGGTCAGGAGTGAGCTGTTGCTCCCAGCCTGAGCAGAACATTTGGACCCTCTGGATCTGGACCCAGCGATGTCACTAGTGTGTGGCATGGTCATGTAGAGGATGTGATAAACTGAGCTCAGTGACTAACTGTGTTATACAGCTTGAGTTCCCCTTCAACCCCGCAACAATTACGTTAAGAATGAAGATATGGAAAAGCTAAAACAGCTGCATAGTGGGTATTCAGATATCCACCTGGGCTTTATAATTAAACTCTTAAAAATAGTTATTTTTGTTTTATGGATACAAGTGTTTTGCTTGTATGTATGCATGTTTGCCATGTATGTACATGTATGTGTATATGTACAAGCATCCATGGTGCTTGTAGCAACCAGAGGAGAGTGTCAGATCTCCTGGAATTACAGAGTTACAGATGGTAGAGTGTCACTGTATGGGGGCTGGGAACCGATCTCTGGTCTTCTGTAAGAGCAGCCAGTGCTCATAATTGCTGAGCCATTTCTCCAGCCCTATAAGTGAATTATCATATGGCTTGCTTTTAAAAATAACGATAATACCACCAAACCAGACTGTGTGGCTGCAGCTACTGATAGGAAGATAGAGGTACTTGTATTCTAGCATGCCTACTGTATTATTTAAGGGCCTCCCTTCAAATGTACTTTAAAAATATTATTCCATCCTTAAGCCACTCTGACTGAGATACAGTTCTAGGTGTTAATCTGTTGAATATGTCAGCAAACTTGTGTTTGATTCTGACAGAGAGGAGATTTGCATTACAATTGAGCTACCCCACAACACCCACCCGTGCCAACATATTAACTGTGTTAGCTCAGAGTGTTTCCCTGTTTCAAGTTAATTTCTGATGGGTGAAAAATAGACACCCAGGCAAGTCACTCTTGCCTGGAGAGCAGGAAGACTCCTAGGCAAGTCACTCTTACCACAGTGGTTCCTTTCTGTGCCCTTTCAGAAAGAAAGCGTCCTAAGTTTTGATGGGACAGAGTTTTTCCTAGCTATATTCATAAAGTGAGTCTCATCTGAAGACGTTCAATGGCCGGACCGTGGTGGCTTTACACCCAGCACTTGGGAGGCAGAGGCAGGCAGATCTCTGAGTCTGAGGCCAGCCTGGTCTACAAAGTGAGTTTCAGGACAACCAGGGATACCCAGAGAAACCCTGACTCCAAAACCAAACCAAACCAAACAAAAGATGTAGGAGGGTATAGTTACAGCACAGGGCCCTGGCTGCTTTAGGTTTCCTTGCTGACAGTAGTTTAAAGGGCTGATATCTGTGTTTTAGTTTAGCCGCCTGGATGCATGCCTTAGCCTCAGCATCTGATAGAGCTTCAGGGTAACCACTACAGCTCTCCTGTTGGAAGTCAGACAGAAATCCAAAGGCAAGAGTCTCTGACTAGAGAAATGTTCTCTGGTCCAGGACGATAGGATCAGAGGGGTAAAGATTCACGGGAGGTCTGCTGAACTTCCTAGCTTCTCTGAATAGTTGAGCTGAATTTTACATTTAGAAAAATGTGCAGGCTCTACATATAGTCAAGTTTTTGTAGTGGGATATGTAATGTCTGTATATATAGTTTAAGCGTACTAGAACATTCATCTGTAAAAACAGAAACATACAGAACCCGAAGTGCTTGAAATAGTAGTTTCTACAAAGCTTTTTTTTTTTTTGGCAACACGCATGCTTATGGAACTGGCCAATTGTGTAATCCACAGAATGGCAGCAAACAGAGGCTTTCCCCTCAAGTTTCCCAAGTCAGCGGGGCTTGATTGAGGGACGAGAAGCACATGCACAGGCATGAGTTTTGACTCTGGTGAAGCATTCTCTTGTTGATGCCATTCAGACAGCCATCAGCACGTCTCAGGTGCCCTTCATGCCACGTGACGGGAACAGATACCTTGCTGGGGACCTCTTTACAGAAGGCAGCCGCAGAGTGATTGCTTTGGCGGAATTTCACTGCTGCGCATTACCTGTGTTTCCGATTTCTGAGATACGAAATGGAAAAAAATAAATCGCCAGAAGAATAACGGTGCTGTAGATAGTGGGATGGGCACAGCAGTTCTCAGTGACTGTTGCTCACGGAGAAGACTGTGGTGTGGTCAGCCTTCTACGTTTGCTTTTCACTTGATGCGTGCTGTGGTACACCGCACACAGTCTCATTACTTCCTCCCCCATCAGCAACCGCACCTAACTTGTCCTATAGCAGACTACAGGACTCTGGTACCCACTCTCAACCCCTCCGCCCCCACCAGCAACCTCAGGTTCCTCGGTGCTGCAGTCCGTGGCTGTATTCTTGTTTTTGATAACACTAGGCTGACATTTGGAGCGCGTTTCTGCTTTTCTGGCAGAAATTTTGTCTATCTCAGTACTTGCTCGGTGGGTGCAGGGGAGGGTAGCTTGGCACCACACACTGACGATGGGCTCTGCCTGGCTGAGAGGTGAGGCAAAGGTGCTTAGCTTTGGGTACAGTGAAGCCCAGGCTAGAAGCTGACTTCTCTATGGTGGGTGCTTGAGGGTGGCAGGGCTTTGGGAAAAGGGAGTGCTTGATTTCATTGTGATAGCACAAGGAAACGACCAAGTGATTCCCACAGTACAATCTCTAGATGCCAGTGAGGGATGTCACCCAATCAGCAGGCTTTCTTGCCCCTGTGGAGGACAGTCCAGAAAGAACATTAATTCAGGAGATTTATTTTCTTCTTTTTTAATTGAAAATAGATTTTAAAAATGCAATATATTCTGATTACAGTTTACCCTCCCCTAACTCCTTTTGGATCCTCCCCAACACACCTCAACCGAATTTACACCCTTTTTCTCATTAGAATACAAACAGACATCTAAGAATTAATAACAAAATAAAATATAACGGGATGAAATAAAACCGAACAAAACAGAATATGAGGATAAAACATACAAACTTACAAAAGAGAAGAGCCAAAAGGAAAAAAAAAACACAAGAAACACATATAAACACAGAGACACATGTTTGCACACATAGAAATCCCATCAAAACACAGCACCAGAACCATAATATATATACAAGAGACCTGTGAGTAAAAAATAGAAATAAAGTCACATATGAGACAAGGGCCCTCCCAAAATGCCATTGAGTTAGTTTTGTGTTGGCTATGTGCTGCTGGGTATGAGGCCTGTGCCTAATGGGCTACCTGTGACTCTGTTGCGTACCTTTGGACCTCTTTCTCCTAGCTGGGCTGTCTTGTTTGGCCTCAGTGAGAAAGGATGCTCTTAGTCCTTGATGTGCCAGGGTGGCTTGGGGGGCCTCCCCTTCTGTGAGTGGGGGGGGGGATGGAGAGTATGGGATGTGAGGGCAGGACTGAAAGGAGAGGAGGGAAGAGCCTGGGATAAGGCTATAAAGTGATAATAAAATAAAAAATAAATAAGAGTGGTTTGTATACCCAGTGAGACTTCAGTGGAGAAGGCTAAGTGTTCCTTTGTGAACTGTTATCAATTGAAGATAACTTCCGGGTTAGGCTTGGAGGCTTGAGTCCACTTTCTCCCTTGGGACCTGGCTTAGACCTATACACTCCCTGAACTCTTATATGTATGAGTGTTTTGTCTGTGTGTAAATGTATGTGCTCCATATCATGCCTAGTACCCATGGGTCCCTGAAGTTGCAGGTGAATGAGCTCCCATGTGGGTGAAGCCAGTTTCTTTGCAAAAACCATTGCTCTTAACCCCAGAGTCACCTCTCCATGCCCGGATGAAAATGATTTTCATTTGTTTTAAGCAACTATAACATTCTTGTCTATGGGCCAATTTTAATCCTGAAACATAGTGCCACTTTTTTTCCAGAAATGTATTATGTTCAAAGTAATCTGCTCCAACAACAGGAAGTGACAGTGTCCGTATATGAAGCTGAAGGCAATTCAGATTCCAGACCAGAGCTACAATGACAAAGGAGGAAGAGGCTCCATTTCAGGTTAAGGGCCGGGTCATGGCCCTGCACTTTCCCAGGGTCTTCATAAAACATATTGAATCTGCATTTTCAGTGAACTGCTGGCCAATAACAGCTGCAAGAATGAGGGTGCTATGTGAATACAAATCCTTAGATTGAGGAAATCCTACAACAGTGTAGTCCATGAATCCTCTCACTGTAATGGCTACCACATATGTACTGGGCATGGTCTCAATAGCTGGGTCTTAAGACAGGGAAACCCTTCACTTTTCCCCATCAAGACTGTGGGGTTGGGTGGGCCTCCTCAGACTTTTGTGCTTCTTCTGGTGACCATCTCTTACGGGATGATGGCCTGAAGCATCATGAGCAAATGACTCACCTCTTACACAGGAGTGTCAGCCCACGTTCTGCTCAGCTTCCACTTATGTGGGTTCTGAGAGAGAAGCAAGGGCCGAAGAAGTCAGTGGGAAGAAGAAAGGCCAGACCGAGAGTTCTGGCCTACGTGAGTTTATAAAACTTTCATATCATCCATATTGTAGCCACCCCCAGTTCCCAGATTCAAGAATGGAAATGGGTCGAAAGTACCCAAAGATGATGTACTCGACTGACTGAGGCTCTGACCTTGAGTCACCCAGCAGCAGCTGACCCATGTCCATTGACCCATGACTCAGTCTTCACTTATCTCAATTTATTGGAACCTCATTAGAATCTGTCTTAGTTTGTTTTGTATTCTGATAAGAATCCCAGAGACCCAGTGATTTATTTATTTATTTAAATAATTTTATTTTAGTGTGAAAGTGTCAGATCCCTTGGAATTGGAGTTACAGACAGTTGTGAGCTGCCATGTGGGTGCTGGGAGTCGAACCCAGGTCTTTTGGAAGAGCTGACAGTGCTCTTAACCACTGAGCCATCTCTCCAGCCCTGACCCAGTGATTTATAATCAACAAGAATTTATTGGCTTATGTCTATAGAGGGTGGGAAGTTGGAGGTCAACTGAATTTCAGCATGAGTTTTGAAGGGGATATTCAATACACAGCACACTTACTTAGGTAAACAGGAAAGGTAATATTCACCCAAATGTGTGTGTGTGTGTAGGTTAGACTCTTTGTACAATTGGTGGCTTTTCATCAGAGACTAGCATTAAATTCTGCTGAGTAACCAATATGAAAAGGTAACAATAATTCTCACAGGAGAGAAAAGGCTTGGTTTCACAATAGCCAGAAGAGAAGGGCAGATTTTCTAAGTTTCTCAAACTAACAAGTATGATTGTGCTCTCTCTAAGGAGACAAACGATTTTTATGGTGACATGGATTTCTAGTTTCTGCTATTTTTTTTTTTTTGAGAGAAATTCGGAATGGTTCTAATCTTACTAGTCTCCATGGATGACCATGAACTTCTGATCTTCCTGTCTCCACTTCCTAAGGGCTGGGATTCCAACAGTGTGCCATTACATCTGGTTTGTGCAGAGCTGGGAAGAGAAGCCAAGACTTGGTGTGAACCCAAGGCAATCATTCTACCAACTGAGCTAGATCCCCAGCTTGTACTTTCCTGAAGGAAGATGAAAACCAGTGTTACCAGTCTAAGCAATCGTACTTAAGGTGTGTTAATAGGTACCTAAGTTAGGAATTCCTGATTGTTTTAGCAGAAATGCCTAACAAACTTTAATGTGACAGTTTAGATTACAGAATAGATGAAAACGAGGCCTGTAGAAATGAGCATATGATAAAACATGTGGTCTAACTGATTCATTGACTCCTCTGAGCCATAATATTTATCTACCAAATTTCCTTTTCTTTATAGCAATGTTTCATATTTATTATAATCAATTGATGCTGGGGATAAGGGTAGGCCCTCACCAGCCTTGTGCAGTATGTTCACTTTACAGTTGCAGAAGGTAAGTGTCCCGATTATCAGTGAAAACAGCACCGTAGGACAGATCTTACTTTATTTTTTGTTTATTTACTATTTATTACAATTTTTTCACTTTGTATCCCAGCTGTGGCCCCCTCCTTCGTCCCACCCCTCCTCCCTCATCTCTTCCCATGCCCCTCCCCAAGACCACTGAAGGGGAGGTTCTCCTCCTCTATCTGACCCTAGCCTATCAGGTCTCCTCAGGACTCCGCTGCATGGTCCTCCTCTGCGACCTGGCAAGGCTGCAACCCCCAGAGGGAGGTGATCAAAGTGCAGGCTACTGAGTTCATGCCAGAGACAGTCCCTGCTTCCCTTACTAAGGAATCCACTTGGAGATGGAGTCTAAGGGCTACATCTGAGCAGGGGTTTTAGGTCCTCTCCATCTCCCCATGCATGGTCTTTGTTTAGGGTATCAGTCTCTGCAGGGCCCAGTTTTTTTTTTTTTTACTCTGTTGGTCTCTTTGTGGAGCTCTTGCCACTTCCAGGTCTTTCTATCTCCCCCTTCTTTCGTGAGATTCCCTTGTACTCTGCTCAAAGTTTGCCTATGAGTCTAAGTATCTGCTTTGATCAGTAGAGTCTTTCAGAGGCCCTCCGTGGTAGGCTAGGCTCCTGTCCTGTTCCCTGTCTTCTCCTGCTTCTGATGTCTATTCTGCTTGTCCTTCTGAATGAGGATTGAGCATCTTCCCTAGGGTGAGGTAAGCCAGAAGTAGAAAGATACACAGGTATATGCTTACTCATAAGTGGTTATTGGACATATAATATAGGATAAACATACTAAAATCTATACTCCTAAAGAAGCTAAACAAGATGGGACAGATATTAAATGACAATTAATAATTTTAGAAAATACCCTAAAATCTTTAGGGCAGTCATCTGTCCACAGTGATGGACACACGAGTTGTCTTAAAGATTTATTATTTTGTCATTATTTTTCAAAATTATGTGTGTGTGTGGCTTATGTGCACGTGAGTGCACTTTCCTTTGGAGGCCAGAAGAGGACAGTAGATTTCCTGGAGCCAGAATTTCAGGAGGTTTTGAGACACTGAACCACTTAATATAGGTGATGAGAAGCGAACTTAAGTCTTTTGCAGGTCAGTGTGCTCTTTTAATCACTGAGCCACCTCTCTAGCCTGAAGTATAATTTAAAAAGGAGTGATGGTTCTGCTAATCCCAGTACTCTGGAGGCTGAGGCAGGAAGAGCACAGCAAGTTTGAGGCCAGCCTGAACTGTAGAGTGAGTTCAAGGCTAGACTGGGTTACAGAGTAGACCTTATTTTCAAACAAATAGCCAACAATAATAATCCGGAGATGTGGGGAGGAG
Source organism: Pachyuromys duprasi (assembly GCA_028658305.1). Lineage (NCBI taxonomy): Eukaryota > Metazoa > Chordata > Mammalia > Rodentia > Muridae > Pachyuromys > Pachyuromys duprasi. Next base: position 70,508,390 of record CM053744.1, read on the forward strand.
GCAGCCTTACCAGGCCACAGAGGAAGACAATGCAGCCAGTCCTGATGAGACCTGATAGGCTAGGGTCAGAGGAAAGGGGAGGAGGACCTCCCCTATCAGTGGACTTGAAGAGGGGTATGGGAGGGAGGAGATGAGGGATAGAGAACGGGATTGGGAGGGAAGAAGGGAGGGGGCAAGGCTGAGATACAAAGTGAATAAACAGTAATTAATATAAAAACATAAAAAATAATCCCAAGATTATGATAAGTGAATAGATAAATGACATGTCAACATTTAGCTTAGTTTTGCTCTCAAGAAATAAGTGCTTTAAAATTGACAGATCATAAAGAGCCACATGTACTTGGATTTTGGATGGTTCATGACAATGTCAACCCAAAGAATTACCAGTTTGGTAACAGGGTTTCAGAATCTTAGCAGCAAGTTCTAGTGAACATCCAGAAGGAATGGCAGTGTCCTGTATTGTTATTGGAGCTGCCCGATCATCCTTGCACAACAACTTGGAGGAAGGTATCCCATACCTGGCACTGGGCTTTTTAGTTGGCAACCTACAACTTCTGTAAAAATCATCCTTTGTCTTGTATACTCCAATTAAACTATATAAATATATGTGCGTATATTTATATATAAATATTGTGAAATAATTTTCATATGGCCTTATCGAGCATCCTTAGTGTTAGTTATTTCTTCTCCAGTTGTCTCCAATTGTCCTACCCCCACTTAAACCCTCATACCTTCATTCCCTTTCCCCCTTCATGTCACCTATGCTCTCATATTCTTCCCTCCCTTAAGATCTTTCATCCTGCCAGGTGTAGGTGGTGCACACCTTTAATCCCAGCACTCGGGAGACAGAGGAAGGTAGATCTTGGTGAGTTTGAGGCCAGCCTGGTCTACAAAGTGAGTTCCAGGACAGCTAAGATCTTCTGTTACACAGAGAAACTCTCTTGAAAAACAACCCCCCCCCAAAAAAAAGCCAACCAACCAACCAAACAAACCCTAAAAGATCTTTCTTCCCTACTCCATTGTCCCCTTTCTAGTTTCCTGGATTCTACAGGTATTCCAAGTTAAACACACAGACCTAAAGATTTGATGCTGGGATCAATGCATACATGCATGAAATGCAATGTCTGTCTTTTTGGGTCTGGGTAACCTTACCTCTCCGCATAAGTTGTTCCAGGTTTCTCTGTCCCTTTATGTGCAAATTTTACAATGTAATTTTTCTTTAAAGCGGAACACTGCCATTTGTGTATATGTACTAGATTTTCCTTACCCACTTATCAGTTGGTGGACTTGTAGGCTGATTCCATTTCCTATCTGTTTTGAATAGAGCAACAACGAACAAGGATGAACACTCATGTCTGTAGTAGGAAATAGAGTCCTTTACTATACCTAAGTTATACTGTAGATATATTTCTACCTTAAAAAATTTTTTTTATTTCTAGCTTTTTAAGGAACCTCCACATTGTTTCCCATGACAGCTGTACAATTTGCATTTCAGTGAATGACAGCCCACTTTCCCTAGAGCCTCACCAGTACTAGCTGTTTCTTAGTCTTAGCCATTCTGACTTTAGAAAGGTGAAATCTCAAGGTAGTTTTTGCATTTCCTTGATGACTAAGGATATTGAACACTTTTAAGAATGTTCATCAGCCTTTTCTGTTTCCTCTTCTAAGAACTCTGTTCCATTCCGTAACCCATTTTAAAACTGTGTTATTGGTTGTTTTCCTGTTGTTTAGTTTTTTTTTTTAGTTCTTTATATATTCTAGACATTTATCTGTCAGATGTATAGCTGGCAAAGATTTCTTCCATTGTGTAGGCTGCCTCTTGGGTCAATTAATAGTTTCTTTTGATGTACAAAAGCTATTTTCTTTGCAACCAGGATCCTCTTCAGAAGTTCCTTCTCTTTGCCTATACCCTGAAGTGGACTCCCTACTCTCTCCTCCAGAAGTTTCAGAGTTTCAAGTTTAACAGTGTGCTCTTCAATCCAACCTGAATTGAGCTTTGTGTGAGGTGAGATATAAAGATCAGGTTTCTTTCTTCTACTTGTAGACAGCCAGTTGGGGAAGAAGGGTTGCAAAGATTGTAAGGGCCAGAGACGGAGGAAGGCCGAAGTGAAATAGTGTCTTCTGAACACCACAGGACCACTGCACTCATGATCTCACAGCAGCTGTGCAAGACCAGCACAAGATCAAGCCAGTCAACCTTCCAGGGCAGGTGGGGAGGAGCTCACTAGCCCCATATCTAGTTGAGAAGTTATTAACAGCTGATGGCTGCTTAGGAAGGAGAATCAGTTTTCTTTAAAAAGTGTGACTCCTGTTCTGTTGGTCCTACACCCACGAGTATGTGCGCAACACAAATCAGACTTGGTGCTCAGTAGAAAGAAGGAGGAGGCGCAGGAGGAGGAGGAAGAAGAGGAAGAGAAGGAAGAGTGGTAGTAGTAGTGGTGGTTAGGGGGAGGTTTAAGAGGGTGGTGAGTGAATCCGGGAAGAGTTGAGAGAGGAGTAGGCACGTGTGCGAATGTGGTCAAAACACATTGTATGTACGTATGCGTACACATGCCACAGTACAGATGTGGAGGTCAAAGAACGACCCGTGAGAGCCTGCTCCCTGCAGCTACCATGTCTGCTCTAGAGATTGAATTCAGGTCGTCAGGCTTGTCAGTAAAAGCCCTTACCGCTGAGCCATCTAACCAGCTCCCCATCCCCTTTTTCCCTCCTCAAGTTTGTTCTTTTGCTTTTATGAGACAGAAACCTAGGCTGGCTTTGAACTTAAAGCAGTCCTCCTGCCTCAGCTGTTCTAGGGTTCAAGGGGTGTACCACTGTACATGAATATTCCTTTATCTTCCTCGTGCTTTTTAGTTGATTCCCAGCAACAAATAAAGGCTGTGTGAATCAAAGTCCACTGTCTCTTGTTATTTCTTTTCTTGTACACTTGGTTGCTTGGGAAATCACATGCTGACAGATTAGGAGAAACCCTCTGAGCGCTTGAATTGGATGTTTCTGTGTTCCAGCAAGGCTTGAACCATTTCATTTTGCACCAGCTCTGTAGCAGAATAACTTTGTCCGTTTCTGTTCGTGTTTTGAGACAGGGTCTTACCCTACAGCCTCCATTCACTCTTGCTGCAATCCCCCTGCCCCAGCTTACTTTGTGCTGGACTTAAAAGTTTAGGCTATAACATACCTAGCTTGCCAACAGTTCTGCTTCTGGGCATTTGGGGCCAGGCGTGATGGCTCCAGCCTGTCTCCAGGTCCATAATATATCGCCTCCCATTGTTTGCAATTAGGATTAAGTGTCACTATTTGTCTGTTTGTTCCTTTTCTTTCATTTATTCATTCTTTCTTAAAAAAAATCAAGTTAGACATACATTTATCCTACCCAGTCATCCCTTTATAAAGAAATGAAAAGTGTGACTCCAGATAGAGACTGCTGGGCAAATGTCTACCAGAGAGCAAACGGATAGACAGGAAAGGGTAAATTATTTACAGTAGTGTATATGACTCTCCACATACTTATAGCTAAATGAAAAGGAGTAGAGACTGAACCTAAAATTCTAGAAAGTTCACACTTCTTCATGGTGACCGGAAGCAGATCACTGACTATCTGGGGACAGGGACAGGATTAGGCAAGTTCAGGTCACAAAGCAGGGGTGTGTTGGGCCTGATGGATGAGATCATTATCTCCGCCACTGTGATGGCTTCTGGGCATATATATATATTAAGATTCATCAAACTGTTCACCTAATGGATGCAAATCATTGCGTATCAATTATATCTCAGTAAACCTACAGTAAGGAGAGAGAGACATGTGCGTTAACTTTGCCTTGTCCCTGTGGACTTTTCAACTGACAAACCTGTGTGCTTCATGTTCCTTCCTTGGATCCTTCTTTCTTCCTGTCTTTCTTCTCACTCAGCTTGGAGCTGCTCCCACTTGGCGCATCTAACAAATGTTCCAAGGGCCTCTCCTGTGGTGCCAGTCATTCTGCATCGGCGGCATCCCATCTCCCGGCTTTTCACCATCGGAAACTTGTTTCAGGTTAAATATTTTAAAAGGCTGGACAGAACTCCTTTGGCTTTGGAGAAATGAGAATTTGTTCTTTTCTCACAGAATCCGTGCAGACGAAAGTTTTGGCCATGTTTTATCCATTAAGCTTAAATGGACAAGTGAAATCACGTAGCGGCCGGAAGACACGTGGGTACACGGCCAACTACAGCCTTTGGCTCTCATTCTTAACTCGATGCGTCAGCTTTCACAAAACTTTCATGTCATTGGCTGTTTTTATAATGACACACGAACATGGGACATTGTAACATACGCAAATGCCATGTTTGGGGTATGCCTTCTTTAATAAGATGGGCTTATTTCCTCACGCTTGTTCTCAAAAGCCATTGTAATGATATAACATCCATTGAGTCTTTTTCTTTTCTGTGCAGAATGTGACACACTGAGTTTTTCATGAATTGTAGTTAATCCAATGGAAATAAGTAATTGCTGTTTTCAAGGTACATTTGGCTGTTTTGCCAAAAGCAAGTCGACTCTCACACTGATATGAATTATGTCTGCCTCTTGTCAGTGTGGTTTTTTTCCCTGCACCTATTGCGCCCCTAGGGTGCGATTCAGAAGAGATTTTGTGCCTAAAATGAGTGATGGCCTTTTATGACCGTAATACTCTCTGTCATTTACCAGATGTGTCCCCTGCCCTCTCACTCAACTTCAGGCACATAGCAGTATTGATTCTTCTGGATCTGCCAGTGTTTTACAGGAGAACCTTTAGGAATGAAAACGCGGAAAAACATGGACAGGAAGGTAGTGCACGGTTAGCCCTTACAGCTCATTTTGTAAAAACTGCTGTATTTTTAAACATACCCATCAGTCAGATTTCCCCCAAACAGTGTAATGCAGGCATCAGAGGTTCATGAGATGTTCAAAGGTGAGTGGTCAAAACCGTAGATTGCCATGCTTAAATAAATAAAGTGGACTAGGCTACTTTGCTTCTGGGTTTCTCAGAACCTTTAAAATATTGTGATTTTATTTTTTTTTGAATCTTCAAGATATCTGTGATACATGGCATTAGCTAAAGATATTTAATTACAGTGCTTTGTTTTTTTTTAACTTGAAAAATGTCCATTTTCATTTTTTTTTTAGAAGTGGAAAATCGTTCTAAATAAACTTGGAGAGTTTTTACTTGTGTGCTGTTTTTGTACATATATTTAAATACAAATTGAAATGGGAGATCTCAAGAAAGTAATCATAAAGTTACCCAGAGTATTCCTGTATTCACATATATGGGTAAAGAATACATATGTATAAAGCATGACAATGCATGTATTACATAAAATACTATCTGTGTATAATGCATGCCCTTTTAAATATTAAAAACTCAGTGTCTGATCATGCTTTATTTCTCTCCTGTCTTCCTCCGTGATGCTGCTAGCTGCTGAGAGCTCATTAGTGTGACAGTCATTTGAAGAGCAGACAGGCCCCACATGTCCTCCCTTCTCCTTGAAGAATGGGGACCAGAGTGACTAAAGGACTTAGGGAAGATCACACACGTTAGGGTTGCTGTCTAGCCAGGCCTGCTATTCTGTCATCTTATATCAGGGAAGGGGCAAAATGTATGTTTGAAGTCTTTATAGGGTGGGATGTGGGAGGCTAAGGCAGGGAGATCATGAATTCCAAAGTATCAGAAATCAGCCTGGTCTATCCTGTCTCAAAACCAACAAAAACTGACCAACAAAAATGAACAACAACAACCAAAAAGCCCAAAAATACAATGACAAAAAGTATACTCTGTATTCAGAATGACAGGCTGGAACCCCTCAGAAATTCTTTCTGAGTTTTGTTGGCATCATCTTGGGAGTCCAGGTCCAAGGCCTAGAGAGAAGAAAGATAACAGAATAATGCTGTGGAAATTGTGAGTGGCAGGGAGAATGTGTTTCCTCTATCCCCTTTGATCCACTGGTTAGGAGCCTGCAAACCTAACTGATATAAAACAGCAGAGGAAAAGGTACACACATTCCTTTTTATGAGCTTAAAACAGTACAAGCCAAAGAGGTTAAACTTAAGAGTTGATAACGACATTTAACAGACTAACAGGATGACTCTGAGGTTTGTTGCCATGGGAGAGAGGCAATGAAGTCTGGAAGGGAAGTGGAAAGATTTTAGTCAAGGTTGCCTATGCAGACTCCCCTGGGTGATGGCTCTCTTTTCTGGGGAACTTGGGAGATATTGCACAATGGGGAACTTATGTCCTATCTCTAGCAGAATGAAAGGACCAAGGATTTTTCCTGCATCTATTGCTTCCAGTGGCCTCCAGCTCAACGCAATTCACATGATAGCAAATATGGGCCATGTCCTGATTCCTAGTGGGGAGCTCTGTGTGTCTCAATTCACTGGCCAATATTTTCTCATTCATGGTATACTTGCCAAGGTTTATGAAGAAAGATAATCTAATAAGTGATCTGTGAGGTTTCTAGGAACATAGAATATTATGAAAAAAAAAAGACTAATGAAAATAGGAATTGGGAACAGCTGACTACCATGACTAGAATTGTTCTGAGAACATCAGGAAAACTGGATTTGAAGACTATAGCAGCTTCCAAGGAGATGGAGAAGGGGACCAGAATATTTCTAAGAAGATGCCTCAAAACTCCACATGTCTTGATGTGGCTCCTTGTCAAAGTTCTCATCACTGACAATGACATTAATGTTGCTGATGTCTTCCTCCTACTCAAGTCATTGTTCCTGAAGATAGGAAGATAACATGTTACACATTTGTTAACAGAAGACACGGCAATGGCTTATCTGAAATTCTGAAACTAGTGTCTGAAATAGTGAAGATACCAGATGTGTCACTGAACATTGTCTTTCAATTACATTTTATCACCTTCCTTATCTTTTTCCTTAAAAGAACTGAGCTTTTACGTTAACAAGAATACCTTTATTAAGAAGAAAATCAAGCATGATGAAGGAAAACTATCCAATGAATAAATGCAACTGAAAGATTATAGATTTCTCAATATTCTGCAAATGTTTTTAGACTAACAAATATTTACAGAAAGGACTTACTGTCCCATACTTCCAAATGGAGATCACTTCAGTGTCCTCGTGTTTCAGATTAGGTGAAAATTACTCAAATATTATTTCACCTTTGCTTCTTGCCATCATTCATTCTTTATGAAGTTTGCCCTCCATTGGATCCTGGGATACAGAGTAAATTCTACTTACAGTTGTCAACCTAACCAGCAAGTGGAGGCAAGGATGAGCACAGTTATTGATGCAGAATGAGGATGGCTCCCATCTTAGGGAAGATGTGTATGTGGGCTTGAGAAGTCTGGGTATTTTATAGATTAAAACCAAGGAAGAAAGAGGGTAGACAAGCCAGGTGCTGCTATTGCATTGGCTGACAGAGAGCAGGAGACCTTAATTGGTGGTCAGTCACTTACACATTTAGCTAAAAAAAAGATGACAAGAAGAAAAGGCTTTTACTGGGATTATTTATTATCTTTGTGGCTTTAGGGAGTCTGCAGAAGCCTGCCCTGACAGGTAGAAAGACCTTAGGTGATGGTTTTCTCATGTTTCATGTCTCTAAATCATTTTGTGACCTCATTTTTGTGACATTTAAAAAAATTTTTTTCCTCATGGCTCTCGTGACTCCTCAGTCAGTCTTTCTTAGGTTCACTTCCATCTGTCACTGAGAGTTTGAGGGGTCGTAGCTTTGTGTTCCCAGGCCTCTTTCCTGTCACTCGTGTCCTGGAACGAATGGCAATGAGAGGAACTGTTGCCACCTGAGCATCAGACTTGTCTGTGTTTGTGTGTCTCAGGTGCCTCCAAATATATGTCCTTGTTGTGAAGTCTCCATTCACAGCTGATCATATGCTCAAGGCAGAAAGCTGCACTCCTCCCTCTCGGCTGGGAAATCCTAAAGTTTCAAACTTCTAAGCACCCCTGTCCTTGACATCCACACTGCAGACTGAAGCAGTTTCCTACCATGAAAGTAAATTTAATTTCCCATCTTCTTACTTTCTGTAATATGTAATATGTACGGAGCCTTTCTGTAATGTGTGGGAGGCATTTTGGACTTCCTCTGTTTATATTCTTTCAATATGTATAACATCCAAACTCTCCATAGAGCCTGTGATTGGATCCTTGTCATGGTTAATCTTTACTGTCACCATGACCAGACTTAGAATCACATTGAAAATCACCTCTGGGAGTGTTTATGAGGCATTACTAAGGAGGTTTAATTGAATCAGGAAGATTTACCTTTATTGCAGAAGACTTATTTTATTGTGGGTGGCAGTATCTTGTGCTGGGATTCCAAACTCAACAAAATGAACGTGAACTTAGCAACAAGATTTATCCCTCTCTTCTTTCTGACTGTGGATGCTTAATGTTCCTGCCTCCTATATTCTCTACTATGATGGATAGTTCGCCCTCCAACCCTCCAACCATGAGCCAGAACAAACCCTTTCTTAAGTTGCTTTTATCACAGCAACAAGAAAAGTGACCAGCATACTCTTTGTCACCTCTTGTCAAGAGATTGAAGAATCCTCTACACGCTGGGAGATTTCCCAGGGAAATGAAGTTCAGCACATCACCCCTCTCTGTCAAGCCTCTCTGGAAATGTTTGCTTCTCTGCCCTAGAGATGCTTTTTGGCTGGACGTTCTGGAAGACTATAGCCCATGCTTCTGGAGACTCACTTCTGTGTGATCATCCTCCATGATCCTACTGTTGACACCACCCTTTGCACATCACACATGTCACATTCATGGTTTTATTAAGAATGCTTGAACTCTGTGAGTATGGAAATATTAGCTTGTAATTCTTTGTGCCCCCAGTTTTAAGGGCAGCAGAACACATGAAACACTCAGGTATAGCAAAACAAAACAAACTGTAAACTTTTATGAAAAAAAATGTGTGTGTATATTTGTGTGTGTGTGTGTGTGTTTAAGGCCCCAGTGAAGATACAAAAAAATGGAAAGGCGTATTGTATTTTCATAGAGAAAATTTCTGCCACACAGAAGGTTTTTCTAAGGAAATTTATACATGTAGCATAATTTCTACAATAACACTACATTAAAACTTTATAGAATGTTGGACTAGATAAACTGAGTCCAACATTCTCATAGGGAAATGAATTAAAGATTAGGAAAGGAAGAATAATACACGGTGAAAAAGAATACCCTAGATATTTTTGGTAGTGTGTTTGCCTGAACCATCTGGGAGAGGTAGTGTACACCTGTAATTCTTGCACTCAGGAGTGGAGGCTGGCAGTTCAGAAGTCAAGGTTATGCTCACCTATATAGCAAGAGTGAAGCCAGGCTTTCTTAGACAATTAGGAATAGTGATTCCTCAAGACCCAGCTATACCACTCTTAGGCATATGTCCAAAAGATGCTCAAGTACACAACAAGGACATTTGCTCAACTATGTTCGTAGCTGCCTTATTTGTAATAGCCAGAACCTGGAAACAACCCAGATGTCCCTCAGTTGAGGAATGGATACAGAAATTGTGATACTTTTACACAATGGAATACTACTCAGCAATTAAAAAGGAGGAAATCATGAAATTCGCAGGCAAATGGTGGGACCTGGAAACGATCATCCTGAGTGAGGTATCCCAAAAGCAGAAAGAAACATATGGTATATACTCACTTATATAGACCTATAGGATAGGAAGGTCAAGCTGAAATCTACACACCTAGAGAGGATATA
>CM053744.1:70518598-70537746 GCA_028658305.1 Pachyuromys duprasi
TGGTGTGAAGGTGGCTGAACTGTGGCAGCTCTTGAGATTCCTGGTATTCGCAGCATACAAGCATATTAAAGAGTGTTTGTAACCTCCAGATTGTAAGCTACTTATTAGACTAAGTTCCGAAATTTACTTATTTCAAATTAAATTAGGGTAAGTGGAACGAGAGTTTCAATTCAGTTTACGATATTTCAGTGTGAATGAAGGGAAACGAGGTGTTTTCTTTGCAGAAAGGCAGAGGCTGAATGCAACCAGATGTGACAGGGAGATGTGCATTTGGCTTTGATACTGGCAGTGGGCGTCGTCCTCACTTACCATCACAGACACTGCGTCTCTCAAGAGAAGCCCAGGCCTTCCTGACTGAGGGCCCTCAGCGGCTCTGTGGCTCTGCTGTCTGTCTAGGTGGTGGTCATGCGCAGCGGCCCCACAGAAGCGGGCTGCATCTCAGGGGAAAGACTCAGTGACTAAAGCTAACAAAAGGCGAGCTGGCGAGAGTCAGCTGATAGGCAGCTGCCTCACTTAGGGGCTAAGCTGTCGGGTTTGAATGAGAAAGTGGCACACCTGCCCATGAAGTGAAAACTGAAAACGGAGGGAAGGCTTTAAGGAAGTGGCTCTCCTGTCATCCCTCAACCGAGAGGGTTTTTTTTTTTTTAAGTAAATTTTGTTCTTTTACAATTTCATAGTGCATTGCCTCTTTCCCCCAGCATATCCCATTTTCCTCCCACCTTTACCAGCCATATGTCACCCCTAAGAATCTCTTTTCACTATTTTTTATTCTGTTTAGTGTCCCTCAGAATTTAATCAGGACTGTGTGTGTGAGCCTGAGTTTAGAACTACCATCGGAGCCTGGTGGGCTCATCAATGATTCACAAAGAGACAGCATGCCTCCCCTACCCAACATCTGTCAGCTGCTCACAGAACCAAGAGGTTTTTGCTTTGTTTCGGTTTTTGAGACAGGGTCTCTCTGTGTAGTCCTGACTAATCTTCAATATTCTATGTAGATCAGGCTAGCCTCCAGAGTGTCCCAATTAAAGGTATAAGCAACTATGCCTGGTGAGTTTAAAATTCAAGCAGACAGATAAAAGAGAACAATGTTTAGGTTTTTTTTTTCTTCCTGATTTTCTAGATGCTTCTGGAGTTACAGAATGGACTCTGTAGGATGGGTGTGGTGCCAAGTTGGTCCCTCCAAATAACAACACATCCATGCTATTCTTGGATTCTATTCTTTGGTCATGCTATTCTTTGGTTTAAGTACAGAGTGCCTAAAACATCCGAAGACTTTCTTTTATGTTGTAGATATTTTTGCCTTTTACATTTTTTTAATACATTTTTTTTCAGGCACTGTAGCTGGTCAGAGGAAAGGCTTCTTTAGCCCCTGTGAGCTAACTGCTCCCAAGAGGTGGCCTGGGAAATGTTTGTTTGTTTGTTTTGTTTTGTTTTTGACTGGGTGTTTTGTAAAGTAATCCACACTAACTGGGTGGTGTGAGAAATCAACTTTACAAATTGCACATTTCAAAATGTTTGCGCTTTGAGAAGTAGGTATGTGCTTCTTATCCTCACCTCATCATTTAGTTCTTAGCTGTGCAAATTGTAACCTTCATATGTGTTTGTTGAATGTATACATGACATAATCGGGGCCAGGAGGCAATGGTCACTGCCACGCTATTCCAGTAACTCTCTCAGGCTTCTCATCTGTGGCTGTCTATCACTGAGGTCTGTGTATTTTAGAAATTGGAATGTCAACATTATTCTTCTTGGAATAAATGAAGGGACTCTGTGGGCGTGAGTTGTGGCTGGTTGCTAAGAATATCTAATCGGGTTGCATTGCTATAGCAACAGTGTTGCTAGGACTTTAAAGCCTCCCTGCAACCAGTTAGAATTCGTAAGTGAGAGACACTGCTTATCTGGATGGTATTTTTAATGTGATCCTATCTAGCACACGATGTATATCTATCTATCCTACACCTTGAAAAGGGACTGGAATCCACTAATTAAGTATGCCTCAGTTTACTGTTTCTTAAGTACACATAATCTATAGTATCAGTATATTGATTTCCTAGGCCCTACTTAGTTCAACGTTATTTCATTAGGCTGTTCCAAGGGCTCATTAAGTTTTGAGATGATCCGTTATTAGTTATCAGTTAGTTAAAAGGTAGAGTATAATTTCATATGTATGTCACAGAATCCTCGAGGCACCAAAACTCTTTATTAGTGTTGGTGTTTATTCCTTTTGTGAAATAAAAAAAAAATGCTTCAGTTTTCTACTTATAGTGGTTAAGTCTCACACTCAGGACAAATGGCTACCTGAGGTGTCTATTTAACATATCAAAGCAGATGCTGATGGCCAGTCTGAGTGCGGCCAATACCTGTTACAGAGGCCTGGCTCCTCCCACTTCTCACCCCACCCCTCACCCTAAACCTCCAGCCCCTGGGCTTCCCTTCCCCCAGCTTCTCTTGGTCTCCGGGCTTCCCAGGTTCCCAATCTGGACCACTCCAGGTGCCTCTAGCTATGTTCTCCCTTATCTCTACAATAAAACCTTCTCCTGCCTCATACCTAGGAACAGTCATGTCCTCACTCTTTCCATTCAATAGTAATATTTTATCCTCACTCAAAACTCAGCAATTTAGAAAGCATGAAAAAAAAAAACCTCTTGAGAGTTAACTGCTTTTAACATTTTGTAAAATTATGTATGTCTATAGTTTCTAAATAGAAACACCCACATATGGTCTTGGTGGTTTTAGAAAAGGCAAAATTATAGTTTTCAAATGTTTTATAGCCATCTTTTTTTGTCCTGCTTTGTTTTCATGTAGCCCAGGCTGGGCTTAAAGTCTCTATAGCAGAGTCTAGTCTTGATTTTTTTAATTAAATTTTTATTTTTATATTAATTACAGTTTATTCACTTTGTATCCCAGCTGTGGCCCCCTCCCTTTTCCCCTTCCAATCCCATCCTCTCTCCCTCATCTCCTCCAATGCCCCTTTCCAAGTCCACTGATATGGGAGGTCCTCCTCCCCTTCCCTCTAACCCTAGCTTATCAGGTAGTCTGGAAATTTAATCTTTCCGTTTCCACCTTCTAAGTCCTAAAATGATAGGATTATACATATGTGCCACCACCCAGACAGCAGACCTGAAAGTTGTGCCATCATAGATACAAGGATTTGAAGCTGAGGCTTTACAGGTGCTAGGCAAGCACTCTCCCATAGCTAATCCTCATCTCCAAGCTGGATCTCAGGATGCTCATTCTGGTTCTGGACACTTTCCTCACTTAAACATACACGCAAAATACAGACAGACAGTAGTCTACTGAAGTTGAAAAGTCACAGTGTTTACAGAGCACACCAGATGATAAACATTCTGAAACAGAGGTATGAGCTCATGCAAGACAAGTTAAAGTATATAAATGCAGGGTTATTGGAAGCAGCTCTTAGCCACCGTGTGTGTGTGTGTGTGTGTGTGTGTGTGTGTGTGTGTGTGTGTGTGAGAGAGAGAGAGAGAGAGAGAGAGAGAGAGAGAGAGAGAGAGAGGGAGAGAGAGAGAGAGAAACAGAGAGAGGGGGGAAGAAGAGGAGAGACAGAAAGAGAGAGAGGAGAGGGAGAGAGGGAAACCAAAATGTCTGGATTATATAGTGAAGGGGGAAGGGAAGCCCCTGCTCCGGGGATGGGAAGTTCAAGGAAGAGGGCAAGGCATGCTAGCCATCCCCTGCATCAGGTAGGGACCAAGGGATTCTGAGAGCACCTGGAAGGCCACTTCTGCTTTGGTATGGTTTGAAACCCAGCATTCAACACCTGCTTTGTAATAGTCCAAGAGCTATTTAAATTCCAGACCCCAGGATTTCATGTATACCAGGCTGGCTTCAAACTCCTATCACTGTGGAGCTAAGGATAACCTTGAAGTTCTGAGCTTCCTGCCTGCCTCACCTTCAAGAGTGTGTGCATCACAGACCTTTAGTTTAAGGATTGTATAAATTGAAATTTTGATGATCCTTAAAATCACCAATTTTTTCTTGTTTTTTACCTACTAACCTTTTAAGCAAAAGAAGATGAGGTCTTGTAATGTTGAATTTGATCATGGTCTTTGATGGATAACTTCTGTAAGCTAAAGCCTCTAATTTGGCCCGTCATAAAAAGAGAAGACTAAACCAACATTGAAAAATTAGGGTTGTAAATCATTTTCTGCAGTCTGTAATTGAGTTAACTGGCTCTCCTGATACATGCAGAATCCATGAATCTTTAGAAGCAGAAGCCATTTGGATTCCATCCAAATGTTGGATTTGCATCCCTCATTAACATGCAGGCCTTCATATGGTTTTTAATGCACCAATTGTCTGAAGTGCACTCCGAAGATGCATTGGAAAAACTTGGGTGAAAGTGAAGCAGTAGCCACAGCCTTCCATTTTCATGGCATTTCCTATTAACTGGACACTTTGAAGCGATGGCCGATGATGCTGAGGGATCCACCCCAATCGCTCTGAGCAGCTTATTCTTCTACCGTTATTTTAGTGTCAAGTGACCCATCAGACCTGACCCTCTGGTATTGAGAACACTCATTTTCTGAATAATTGGATGTGGTGGGTGGAAGAGCAAAGGGCTGCCGAGACATTCTTTCTTATGTAGGCTTAAGGGGACAGGAAAAAAGAAAAGTCCCAGGCTCGGTGTGAGGACAATGGGAGTTCATCACAATTCTCAAGTACATTTCTCTTGAAAAATAACAAGGAGAAATGTTCAATGCGTTCAGTTTTTAGAGAGCTGTGGGTGCCTGTCAGATTTGATGTTTCCGTGTTCAGACTGATACAACCAGTGCAGCATAGCCTAAGGCAAGTGGCCGAAATTAATGATATAAAACACAGGCCATCTGACAGGGAGCCATTTCCCAGATCTAGTGGTTGTGACTAGGAGTAAATGTGAAATGAAGTGCGTTTTGGAGTAAGGACCATACTTGGAGAGATATTAGTTGCCAGGCACCAATCATATATCAGCTTACAATTAAAATGCCTAGTTTTACTTGGGAGAAAAATCTCTAAGGGGCCATTTTGTTAAGAATCAATGCCGCAGGAGTTGGGCACATTGTCTTAAGATAAATTGAATCATTCTTTACTGTTTGACAGCTTGTCAGTCTAGAAATTTCCAGTTCAGACCTGCTGAACCATACTGAGGGCCCTAGAATGTTTCAGCTCTCCGAGACTCAGGACATGGATTATCTTCGGAGTCATAGCCAGGACCAACCCAAACCAAAGCTCTAAGAACTACACAGCCCCTGGCACCTGTGTGGTTTCCCCTCCTGACATCCTGAGAGGGCAGAGGACCTTGAGAGGAAGCAGCGATGTCTCTCCAGTCATCCCCGACAGCGTTTCAGCTAAGCAAAGCAACTGCATCCTTGTCCCTTCCTCCTAAGCACTGATTCATGAGGGGCAGCCTTCTCTCACGTCCTCTGGTTCATTGCATAGAAATAAATGGAATAGAATAACTGACTTTGAAAGGCTGCTGTTGTTTTTCTGTTTGTTTGTTTTACAAAAAAGTTCATCATTTCTACAGTGCTCTGCAACCCTCTCTTATAATCATAATTCTAAATTTTGCATCTAAGGCTAGCTTTTTGTCATATATGTAAACTGATCTTTTATGTTGTAAGGGACCTGCTCAAATTAGGTCATGAAGGAGAACAACTATGCACTACTTTTCCCTTCAGCATTTAAGATAAGGCTTCAGAGCCTTTACATTAATACATTTAAGGCCTTTACATATATATATATATATAAGTTCTGTATTTGGAGGAGCTGGCTAGCAATCTACTGCAAGCCTTTTCTTATCTTAACCCATCACATGAACACAGTTTTTCTTAAAAATATTAAATCAAAAGTTCTTACCAATTCTCTATCACTGTACTGCAATATGAAATATATATACAAAAAACATCTTTTAAAAACATATGTAAATAAAGTTGGGAATATAGCCTTTTCATTTAAAATTAACATAGGTATATAAAAGTTAGTTTTTCCAAAAACCAATATTTGCAGTTAAATAATATCATTTATATTTTCCATTAAGTGACACCATTTATCTCTGAGAGATAAATAAAATAATTCAGGCAACACATTAAATATCCCAGGGGGAAAATTATACTTATTTTTGATGATTGCGTAAATATAGCCAGTTGTTTTTGGTTTTGGTCACATTAGTTTTTAAAATTTGCTTGAAAGAATAACTTCATTCTCAAAATTGAACTAGGAGGTAAGCTCTTTATGAACCCAGATTAACGATTATTTTGAGCATAAGAAGGCCATCTGTGCACAGAAAAGTTATAATGGCATGCAACAGAATGATGGTGCCTGCCAGAATCTGACACTGGCTCTTCCTTCTGTTTCAGAGAGAGAACAAGCTCCTGCCCTGGTCTTTTGTTTGCTTCGAGAGCTGAAACATTCTAGGGCCCTCAGTGTGGTTCAGCAGTAAAGGGACTTGCCACCAACCGGACAACCTGAATTTGATCCTTAGTAACCCACACTGTGGAAGGAGAGAATCAACTCCGGCTAGCTGTCTTCAGACCTCCACATGCACTGATTGCCATGACCTGCATGAGCACGCACCTATGCACGCACGCCACGCAAACACGCTTAGAACAAAAATTAAAACTAAACCATACTTAAAATCTTTAGCCTATAACTTTATGACTATATATTTCTAGAGAGAATTTGTAAGTGCCTGAATGTCTGTGTTGACGGGCCTGCCTTTGAGATGGTTCTAGACTAGCGAGGCATTCCTTGCCTTGCAGTTAGTGTCCCGGCGCCGGATGGTGCCGTTCAGAAGTGGGAAGAGGATTCAGGGCTGGGAGTTAGAAGGACATAGGCGGTGCGGAAAGAATTTTAAATGCGTATGGCTACTGAATTCCATAGTAAGACATTTCCCATTTCTAGCATTTTATAATTAAAAAAATAATGTTTTATTTGAATATTTCATACGAAGTACTTGTTTCTCCTCCTAAGTCCTCTCAGCTCTAATCTCCCATTTTGTACTTTCTTGTTTATATGTGTGTATGTATATATATATATATGTATATATATATTAATCTGAGTAAAAGAAAATCATACATTTTGTTTCAAAGTATTTTATTTTCAAAGTATTTTATTTGTTGCAAATAAAATTATTTCATTTTACGTTAAGTTTTTTCAGTACTGGAAATTTAGTACGTGTGTGTGCACGCGCGAGCACATGTGTGTGCGCGCGAGCACATGTGTGTGCTCCTGTGAATGCCTGTGCAATATGTAGAGGTCAGAGAACAACTTGTGTAGGTTATTCTCTCCTTCCGCTTTTACGTGGGTTTTGGGGATCCGACTCAGGTCACCAGGCGTGTGCCCTTACCTGCTGAGCCATCTGCTTAGCCATGGTCAAATTTGTACAGACTATTGTGTCAGAACAGGCAAGGATCGTAATGAATTCGTTTGAAGAATGGAGTGATAAAACATCCACTTGAATACAAACCCAGGATGCTGTATTCAGAAATCAGAGGGTTTTTTCCCCCTTTTTACTTCTGTTTTTCTCCTTCTTCTCCTCCTCCTTCTCCTCCTCCTCCTCCTTCTTCTTCAGGTTTTTATTCTAAGGTGGATCAGTTAACTACGCTGTTGCTGTTAGCTACAGCACAGGCTGTTAGTTCACAGTGGCAAGCAGCACTTTCTCTGGAATGCAGTGGGGCCTGGTGTCTGGGACAGAACAGCTGTTTCTGCTGAATTCTTGGAATGTGAGAAGCAGTGATGTAAGGCCTCGGGAAGCAGAGAGCAGAGGGCATTGTTTCTTCTCGCTAAGCCCCAATGAAAAGGGTCTTTTGTGCACAGGAGCAACTGAGAGCCTCACAGCGTTTCTCCGGGGGCCTTCCCATCCTTCAGCTGGGTCCTTAGTGTGAGTAGTTTCATGGCTTTCTGATAGCATGTGACTAGTTAATCTATTATCCACAAATCACTCAGAATCAGAGCCCTCCAGAGTCATAGAGGGTAAAGACCCTGCTTTTCAGCATCTCTTCAGGGAAGAAGATAGACAGCAATGCCAAGCAGAGAAAATCTGGGGGTAGCTAGTGGAGAGTGGGCAGGCGGTTTACAGCCTCTGGGGTTCTGAGAGTCTTCCTGAAACTCGCAGCTCTCAGCTCTGACCTTGGCCATGCTACACAGCATCTCTCTCTAACTCAGATTTTATCAGTGGCATATGAGCAATAGAAGTGACTTCAAGATTTGTGCGGAGAAAAGTGTTTTTCTTTGGTCAGTCCCGAGTAAGTGGTAGCTTTTTTTTTATGTTTTGTTCTAAAACACTCTGTTGAAAGGTTGGTGTGCAGAATGAGACATGCTATTAAATGTTCTTTGTCTGAAAATGTACCAGGATGGGGTTAAGGGTCTGTCTTCGTGCAGAGGGCTTGCCTAATGAACACGAACACTAGCACTGAACAAACCAGGCATGGTAGCCCATGTTATAATCCTAGCACTTGGGAGGTGGAGGCATGAAGGTCAGGAGTTCAAAGTCGTCCTCAGCTACATAACCACCTTGAGGCAAACCCGGGTTACACAATGCCCTGTGTGTAATGAATTAAGTACAAGAACGCACGTCTAACCAGATGCTGGCCAGGTCTTACTGAACACTCGGTGCGTGACTTAGGAGATGAGTCAACCTCTCTTGTTTTCACCGGATGAATGGTGGCATGGATGCCCTGTTAGCTGCACGCCTGGAGCTCCAGGCTGGCCATTGTGCTCCGTGCTTCTTGTGCCTCAGCTGCTCAAATTCTCACGCCTTGAGTGAGAGGAGCTACCACAGTTTACACAGAAAGAAACGAGTGCAGGGAAGACAGAAGGTACTCCCGCAGGGCCTCGAACGCAGCTTTGCCCTGACACTGGAGGTGTCGTTGGAACTACACAGGCAGAGTTCCTGCCCTTGTGGCTTTCTGTTAAGACAGGGATCAGGAATGAACAAGAATTATTAAAAATAAGATTCATTATGTAGCGCAACTATTAGCCCTGAGAAAGAAAAGAAAAAGAAAGCAGCGGAGAGCACGGCATAATGTATAATTTTCTGCATCGTCACCAGGTGACAATTTTGGAAGTAACTATAAGGGACATCGCTGTCCCAGGAGTAGAACTAGGTGTTTGTGGGGTTTAGTCCAACTCTATGTTGCCGCCATCGCTTGTCTCATGGGGACTCTTGAGAGACGCTAATGAAATGGTTTTAATAAAACATGAATAGTAATGCCTTAGTAGAAAAGAACTGCTATTTGAAGGGCAGAAGCAGTATAAGAAAGTTTAGTCTCAGGTCTGCCAGGCATCTTCCCATATTGCTTTCAGATTCTTCTGTTCTTTAAATCTACCATTAAAGATTAAAAAAAAAAGGTCCAAGTACAAAATATCTGAAGTCATTCCCTCAAGGTAAATCCCAATAGAAAAGACGTCTCACTCTGTAGTTCTACCTGGTACAGATCCATCCTGGGATTCAGGATCTCCCAGGGCAGTTGCTGATCAGTTCTCTGGCTAAGATGGAGACGACATGTACTTTTTGAAACCTCTATTGATTTCTCAACTGAAGTCCATTTGGTTTTTCTGAAATTTCTTGCTAATACTGACATCAAATCATGTGGCTCTTTGAAAGTTAGCTACACACACACACACACACACACACACACACACCGGGTGAAAAATGCCTTTGAGCCACACCCCCAGCTCTTATTTTGTGTAATTTTTACATATAGTAAGAAAATCATCTCGGGAAATAGCTTTGCTGTTGTGGGGATGTTGACATCCTTTCTCACCATCACAGCTGACAATTCTGTAACAATAGCGTAACAAGGGACCTCCGCAACGAGCTTACTGAATCCATGTTTTACATGCTGTGGGGCTGCCTTTGTGATTGGATTCCAAAGGCGGTGGTCAGCTGTGCAAAAATGAGCTGGGTGGCGCGTATGACAGAGACAGGAAGCTCACGGTCTACATGTCAGATTCCCTGGGACCTCCCTTAGACAGCCTTTCCTCCTCCCTGAAGAATCTCTCAAGAATGGGTCTCCAGGAATACAGAGAGACTGCCCTAGGACCTATGGCTTGCTTTAGTTAGTTCTAGCTTTTAGAGAAGAGAAATTCTAGTTTTGTTGTGGGTTTCATTGGGGCAAGAGCCAGGATGCTTTGAGTAGGACAGGAAGACCATTCTTCATGGCTTCTAGTCTCCTTCTGTGCAAAGTTCTCAGCTCAAGACATCCACCGTGCTCTAGGGCATCATGGCCTAAGCTCCAAAGCTGAATAAGAGCAGCACTTCATGAAACATATATAAATATTTGTAATTTACATAGCGAGGTCTTTTATTATGTATTAATGAATTGTTTGGTGCTCAAGGTTGTTTCTGCAAATATGTATGCGTGTGTGTGTAGGATAAATTTATCAGCTTATTATCACAGTGTTATTGTCATGCATGTATTTTCAGTGAAAACATGTTTATAAATTTGTAGTTTTGGCAAATTCAGCAATATTGTTCTTGCCATTTTTGCAATATATGTTTTACCAGATTGCCATCTAAAAGCAAAAGACTAATTTCTCTTAAAGCCTGTTGTTGCCCATTGTTAGTCTGTGCATTTCTTGCTATGAATGATAGCTCCAGAATAATAGTATCTACCACCTGTTAGGGGCTGTAGTGCAAATGCTTCACCATGCATAGTGTGTCCACTCTCATTCAGAACATTGTGCCTTGCTGGTGGTGGGCCTGGAGTCTGGGTCATCCCCTGTAGCTGACCATTGCCTGCAGCCAGCACTGAGTGTATCTGGAATTTTATGGTACGATTTGTTCGTTGGAATGAACTCTGATAGAGAAATTTGAAACTCAAGATAAAGTTGACACCTCACCTATCTTTCTGGCTGACACTCTAATTCACTTAACCTTGAGGGTATTAGAGAGTAACTTTGGTGTAATAAAAATTGTGCCTATTTTGGGGAGGCATCATATCATCTTCCTTTGGCTGACTGATGCAGGAATGATTCCTGAGAATTTAGGCACAATCCCATTGTTGTATTTTTCCATGCTGCAGGGAGCATGTTGCTGCAGGTCTCTCCCAGTCCATACTGTGAAGCTACAGTGAGAGGGAAGGCTTCTCTCTCTGTTACTTCAATTTTAATACAAATAACAAATGCTATGATCAAAATCTTAAAAGTACATACCTGTGTCTCTGGGGATGACTGTCTAAGTTACTGTTTTCTTGCTGTGAAGAGACACCATGGCCAAGGCAACTCTTATTTTTAAAAAAAAGCATCTAATTGGGGGCTTGCTTGTAGTTTTGGCAGGCTAGGTCATGATCATCATGGCAGGATGAAGACAGACATGGCGCTGGAGCAGTAGCTGAGAGCTTTCCGTCCTGACCCACAGCCAGTAAGTGGAGGGAGAGAAAGAAGAAGAGAGAGGAGAGAAGAGGAGAAAGAGGGAGAGACAGCATGAGGAAGGGAGAGAGAAACTGACAGAGAGACATTGGGCCATCTTTGATACCTCAAAGCCCACTCGCAGTGACACGCCTTCTTCAGCAAGGTCACACTTCCTAATCTTTCCAAACAGTTAATAAACTGAGGACTGAGTGTGCAAATACAGAAGCCCGTGGGGGCCGTGGTTATTCAAACCATTACAATATCTAATATTAAAACATATTCGGAATATGACTAGAAAGGAAGGGAGGAGCAAGCATTTTCACAAATGTAAACAAAATACTAATATACTATCATGGAGAAATCAAGCCAGATCTTAAATTTCACACAGCTTTTATTCATGCTTGAACATGAAGTTCCTGCCTCAATTCATGACCTCCCTGTACATAACCTAATCCAGCAAGATGCTGGCCCTGAATATGTTGGTCGTGGTCACTGTCAGTGTCCCACACTCCTAGATGATGCTCCTTACATATGTGCACAGTACCATGGAGCCTTGGCATACAAGTCTCTTTTGCATGTGTAGAACATTCTCCTTTGCCTAGAACACTCTCTATGAATATGCTGTTAGTTGACCCAACTCCTTTTAGGTCCCTGAACAAATACAGTTTTGCAGAGCTGGGTCTGAGCGTTGCATCTGAAATAACATGGCCAGCATATCTCTCTGTCACGTCATCCTGTATTATGTCACCACCAGCCACATTCTCTGTGTCCCTGAAAATGCCAAACACAACAATGAGAGTGTCTTTGTTCATTGCTACGGCTCAAGCACCTGGATCAGTTTCTGGCACTCTGGCTGCTTGTCAGGAACAATCAGGAAAAAAAATTCAACGGATGGCTTTCATAAGAAGGAATTTGGGTCAGGAACAGTGAAGGAACCAGATGAAGCTCTCCTTTTCCAGGAGATTAAAATTGGTTTTTGTTTGTCTGTTTTGTCAAGGATAAAGTTCAGTTTAAGTCTCCTGTTGTAGTGATGTCACACATGTAGTTCATTACCTCAGAGTGGCTCCTCAGAGCATCAGGAGGTACATTTACCAATCCTTCTTTATTGCAAAGACAGGAGTTAGTTCTGAACAGTGTTTTTAATCAGATTTTCTCTTATTGAAATTGACTAATGTGATAGATACGCTCTCAGATAGACACAGTGAGACACCTTGTTGAATTTGGGGATATTAGATTTCCCCTCATTAAAATTGCTCAACTTGCCTCATAGAAAAGAAACTCAAAAGGACATTAAAATTTTCCTTGATCTACAAAAACAAACAAATACAACACTAAAAGGAGGCAAAACCCAAGGCAATCAGGTATTGGATTATATAACCAAACTATTTTTTGCTCTTTCCGCTACTGATCTTGTAGTCAGCCGTATAATCCTGAATGCAGGGTAGACAATGTACTCTGTCCTGTCATTGAGGAGCCTCATAGCTTGTTTCTGAAAAGAGCCTGTGTTGTTTTGAATGAGCACTGTGTCCTATAGACTCCTGCATTTGAACACTTGGTCCCCAGGTAGTGTTGATGCTTGGGGAGGTTGTAGGGAGGCATTGTCTTATTGGAGGATTATGTCACTAGGGGTGGGGACTGTTTCCAGTTTTCTCCTTCTGCTTTGTGTTTGTGGTTGAGGATGTGAACTCTCAGCTTCCTAGTCTCATCACTTGCTGCCATGCTTCCTTCTCCTTGCTACCTGCCTCCACGCTTCCCTCTCCCCATACCACCTGCCTCCACGCTTCCCTCTCCCCCCACCCGCTGCCATGCTTTCCTCTCCCCCCAACCCCGCACCTGCCTCCACGCTTCCCTCTCCCAGTTGTCACCATTGTAGACTCACCCTCAGGGACTGTAAACCAAAATAAACTCTTTCTCCTCTAAGTTGCCTTGGTCATGGTCATTTTCTCACAGCAGCAGTAAAGTAACCAGTACGGACCTTAATCACATTATGGACATTTAAACACACCTTTGCCACCCAGCATTACAAACAGCATCCAGCAGCTAGAAGACAGCGTCATTTGTCATTTGTTCTAAATGGCACAATCTCAGGCTTTGTGGTAGTGCTTAAAACGTGTGGAGAATGCTTTCTTTAAAGTGTTCTAGACTTATCTTTTCCAACAGTGATATATATATATATATATGTATATATACTATAGGCTAACATTAAAGTTATCTGTTTAAAAAGACTTGAAAATATATTGCATTTGATTTACATACCATTTCTAGAGCATACAATAGACTTTTTTTACTGTTAAAATTTTCTGCTATCATCATATAAAATCCCAAATTCTTTAGATAATCATTTCCCCCTAAATCTTAAATTCATAATCCTTATGCAAAGTAGTTGCCACATTGAACTCCCTGTACGGCTTGCCTTGATTTGCCTTGATCACATTAGGAGCCAGTCACTGGCTGTTACTCTAAACGCACTGCTTTCCTCTTCCATTTATTTTCTTTTCCCGGCGGGGTTGCCACGCGGCCACCTCCACCCACTGTCCCACCCCTCACGGGAGGAAGGACTGTGTATGTGGACTTCGGGTATCCCCTGGTACTCATTTGTTTTGTCCTTCTTGTTTGATTATTCGTTTGTTTTGGACAGAGCCTCGTGTAGCCCAGGTTAGCCTAACGCTTGCTGTGTGGCTGAGGATGACCTTGAACTTCTGATCCTCCTGCCTCCAACTCCAGACTGAGGGGATTCCAGCGCTGTGTGCACTTATCTACCGGTTCACTCCTGCACCCTCCGCACACACTTTTCTTTCCTGATAAACCCACCTCTACTGCAGTTTTCACTTTTATCCAAGCAAAAGTATTTTTCTCTCTGTGCCTTATGCACAAAACATTCTTCTATTCAAAACCTTGCTGACAATTCATCTCTGTGATGCTTTCCAAGGCTTCTGTTCAATCATGACTTCTGTCTTTCAAAGTGAGTGCAGCACGTCCTAAGCCGTAACGATTAGCTTTGCACGTGGTGTTTCTTGGCTGCTTGTGAATAGCTGACGAGTACCTTCAGTTTTCTCTGGAAAACAGGCACTGTTGGGTGGAGAAGCAGCGTTTAGTCAGACATGGCGGCTCATCTGTAATTGCAGTAGCTTGGAGAACGAGGCAGGGAATTGTGAGCTGGAGGCCAGCCTGGCCACATAATGGATTTCAGGCCAACCAGGAGGACCTAGAAAGACTCTCTCCACCCCAAACTAAAATACACGCACTCCCCACCCCCCAAAATAATCAAAAGAAGGAAAGAAAAATAGCTGCGTTTGAGATTATGGATGCTACGACTGAGTGGGAACACAAGTGGCCTTCCAGAGAGCCGGGTCACTTTAAGGTCAGCTAATGTACGCCAGGTCACCCCCATATGTGCTAATTTTCCAGTATGTAAACTTTAAAACGCAAATATATGGTTCATGAAAATGAATGAAGCTCCCTTGGCATTAGAAGAATCACTTGGGTTCTTTGTTATTTGGGACTTGCATATTTGATAGAGTTCCCATCTAAAGAGGCTGCTCTGCTGCAGCTGTACATGGTAGCGCACTATTGCCTTGCCTGAGTGTTTAGCAGTAAGTAGTGAGTTCAATTCCCAGCAACCACATGGTAGCTCATAACCATCTATACTGGGATGTGATGCCCTCTTCTGGTGAGCAGGTTTACATGTAGATAATGTACTCATATACATAAAATAAATAAATCTTTAAAAAAAAAGAAATCCATAGAAGTAAGTAGTGAAACATTCGAAATAAAACCTCATCTCTTAATGTAAATTCTAACAGAACCAAAACAAGTGTGAGAGCCAAACTACATGCAATGGAGCCACACAGCCAAGCTGCATCCAAACCAAGGACCCCCATGACGTACATCCTGATGACCAGGTCAGTCCAAGAACCTTCTGGGGAGCTATGGTTGTGAGTTCTCTGATAGCAGGAATCGCGTCTAGATTGTCTTACTGCAGGAAATTTTGAACTACAAGCATGGTTCCAGTGGATGAAAAAAAGCACATGAAGATGGCATTTATTTATAAGAGAGGCTGAAGAGCTAAATGGTAGAAAGAGCCAGTCAGACTAGTAGCGATTTAGATGCTTGCAACATGAAACAGTTATGGAGGGCAGGCTTCTCTCTGGGAATATGGGATGATGAAGAGCCGGGGAGAAGGAGCTACTCCTAAGCTGGGCCATGCTGAGTGGCTCTCTTGAAGGCAAGAGGTGCAACTGTTAGTTCAGGGGAGACACGGTTTGACTTAGCTGAGCGTTGGTTATTGGAAACCTTGCACAGGGTGGCTCTTTGCCATGGTTGGGATAGAGCCAGACTGGAGAAGAAGAATTAGAGGTGAGAAAGTGAAAATCTCAGAGTATGCCACTTTCCCAAGGCCTTGCACAGCAAATTAAGAAGGCAATGGTGAGATTGGAGGAAGCTACCTGCTTTAGAGCGGGAGAGGGCTGTGTGCTGGGTATTGGGAGCATCTGTACTCGCTTGAAGTTGGGTAGTGACACGGAATCCTTGTGGTCGCTGCTTCCTTGGAAAGCAAGTGATTCTTTCCTTCTGACTTGTAAAGCCTTCTGTGGTTGGAATGGCTGAAGCACAGCATTTCTTAGGAGCTTCTGGGTGAGGTGATTAATAAAGTTTTGAGTTTTTTAATCTGTGGGTGCCTGGAGGTTCAGGGCATAAACTATACAGAAAAAGAGGATGTCTGTATTTGAAAGTCATTTAAGTTTGTAACAATGTCTCCAGGTCCAGGGAACTTCCTTAAATGTGGCTTATACTTCAAATGATTCTGCGCCCAAAGGCTAGCCTGTGGCTTTCGCTGACCGAGCAGAACTTGATCTGTATCTGCTTGCACACAGCTCTTCTACTTAACTCAGTGCCTCTCCCCTTCGTGGGGCTGCCATTACCAGAGCTTAACAGCAGGCTCCTGCCCCTGGGGCTCCAAAATTATATCAGGTTACCCAGAGCTAAGGAGCACTCTTTTCCCTGGGGAATGACAGCTATTTTCTTTCATCTCTATTGAGTGGTATGAAATATTTCTACTTTTAAGAACTTAAAAAATCACTTAACTCAGTGGTCTCTGGAAAATTACATTACCTGTGAGATACATACAGAAAATGAATAGTTGTCTTTTTGTTGACAAAAAGAAACATACATCTCATTGGGGAAGGAGAGTAGAAGACTTACTTAAAAATGGCGACAGGGATAAAATAATTGATGCCTTCGTTTGCCATATATTATATATGTGGCATCCAAATTTTGTTGACGCTAAAAATAACAAAACTATGAAGTTGTATGGCATGTGTTCCCCGACTTGTCCGTTTGCTCATATCAGTTGTTCTTCTACACTAGCAACGCTATTAAGATAAGTGACTAATGGTCTTCTCAATGTACATTTATTTAGCACTTATTATGGCTATTCTACCTTCCTGTTAATGGCCAACAATTTGCTTAAAAGCAGAGTACAAGGCAATCCAGCAATTGTAATAGGATGATATAAAGGTCATGATAGTGGGATACTGAATACTGATAGTAAGTAGATAAATTACCATCCTAAAGGAACACAGGCTTCTCAAAGGAAGTGTCCTGAAGGCTAAGACTGGAAGGAGGCCTGTAAAGTAGCTGAACAAATGAGTCAGAAGGAGCAAAAGGGAAAGTAGGAGGACATCCCAGAAGCCAGCCAGGATATAAGAAGTTAGGAAAGGAGGCAGAGCATTTGTTAGTTGGTATTCATAATCCCAGAGAGCAGGAGGAAAACACAGGACAAGCTGCTTAGCTCTGATAGTCAAGCTGCAGGGCCCTGGTTTAGCAAGAGGCCAGCCTCATTGAGTAAAGTGGAGAGCAATGAGGAAGACAGCCAATATCAGCCTAGGGCCTCCATGTGCCCCTGCGTGTATACTCACACAGAAGAGTGTGCACGCGAACACACACACACACACACACATCAGTGAATACGTGCGTGCACATGTTAAAAAAAGAAGAAAGCATGCATGTTTGAAAATTTAGAGTTGTTCAAGGTGAAAAAATATGAGTTGAAAGGTGGCAGGTATAAATGTTGGTAAACAAAGAAAGAGATTTCTTAATGAGATGGCTCTTGGTGTATTCTATACAGAGACAGGGAAAGTGGATCTGTGAAAGCAAAGACACTTTTAGTGGACTTTAAGGTTAATAAGTATTAGAAGAGCCAAAGACAATAGTCACAAGCTTGACTGAGGCACCCTTAGTTTCTCCTTATGCCTTGAGAGAACCATTTGCTTAAAAAAGGATACTTTAGTTGGTGGCTCAGGTAGTCCTCAGCTCTGTGACTACAATTCCAAACGGGCCAAAAAGGCTTTGAAATTTAATTTGCAGTAATTGCAAAGAAGAACTATACGACATTATTATTTATGAGACCTCTGTAAGAGACACAGTAAGAAGAATTAATTTTATAATCAGTGTATTAATTGGTTCAAAGTTTCTCTGTAGCTCTTCTCTTCTGGAGATAGTTGCCTTTCTATGACAATCCATTCATCTTGCCTGGGGTTTTATTTAGTTAGGGGAGAGAGAGGCCTTGGGGACTGTGGCAGAATAATGGGCAGACGGGCTGATTTCGTCCTTATTGGCTAGCTGTGCCGATTTGACTTTAAACTTCATCCTAAGGGATTGCAGCCACTTACTTACAAGGATGTTTACTTGGTCACCAAAATGCAATTAAAGAAATAAAAGATATTATTTCACCTTCCACTCCCCTACACTATTCCCATCTTATTTTCATTCTAGTTACATTTGATGACAGTGTTTTCCCTGAAGAAACCTTAAGGACCTGAGGGTTTGTTCTTTTGTTCTTTTGTTATCAGTATGGGACAGATGTAACTGCAGCTTTGAGCAGGCGGCAGCTCAGGGAAGCCTCTCATTACTGGAGAGTGAGGAAATCCCCCTGGAGCAGCCCTTGCGCTCAGTTAGTAAATGCAAAGCACAGGACAAAGAAGAAGCCGAGGGTTGTACTATCAAGTGCAGGGCTCTGCAAACTGCATAGCCTTTTGTGCGCTCCCCCCCCCCCCACTTTCTTTCTTCCCTTTTGTTCTCTAAAACAAAATATTTGTATTTATTCCAGGTAAGCCAAGTGCGTTCCAAGGTAACGACAATGACATACAGTGAGAGTGTGGGCAAGTTGTAGCTTAACACTTTTACGAGCTCAGTAACTTATTTTAATAACGAAGGCCTCCTGAAACCGAAGAACTCCCTAGTCTGCAGCAGGGATACCAACGCTGTCCGCAGCGGGTGAACACCTTAGTAGGACCCCACTGAATAGTTCCGCACAGCATTCTTTAGCTACACACACTGTTTGTAAGATGTTGGTGTACAATGTGAATCATGTCTGTTCCTTAGAGGGTTGAAGCGCTTCTTTTCAGATGTTTTGAATTGTCTCTACATATAGAAAATGTACTGCCAGATAGATTTGGTCTAGGCATGAGGACAAAGTGTATGACAAGTCAAGGGGCTGGGTTAAACACAGGAAAAGTATGGCTGCAGCACATCCTGCCGCCCAGGGAGGCTTGCCTGGTTAGTTCTCTGCAGAATGAGAGAGAGACACGGGTGACTTCTTATGGAGGGCTACGGTGAGAGCTGAGGTCAACGATCTAGGTAAAGATATTCTGTGACTGTCAAGTGTACTGGTACCCAGTATAGTACCAGTTCGCCTCCTCATTGGGAAATTGAATTCTGGATTTCCCATGGGTTTTACAATGGATTCCAGAGTAATGAAATATCAATGCCCTTTGTCTCTTGAGTCCTTTACAAAGTCTTCA
>CM053744.1:70537846-70589538 GCA_028658305.1 Pachyuromys duprasi
TAAATGGCTCCTTTTATTTTTGCAAGGTCAGTGTTTCCAAAGGAAGGTTTAAGATTCTTTTAGGGAGAAGGAAAGTGCTCTTCTCCAATTACATGGGTCTTACTTGTTTTATGTTACCTAAGCAAATCACCCGCTGTGTTCTTCAGCTGGTGTGGCATTCCTAGGAGTCGAACAATATCTGTTAGCATCTATCATTTGAAACATTCTTACAGTTGTATCAAAGGAACTGAAGTTTTGGAGGTAGCAGGTTTTTGAAGGTGCTTCCGGTTGACATTTGATAACACACAAAACAACTTTTTAGTCACATGGAAAGCATAGGAACACTCCCAGGATCACAATCTGGCCCGGACTGCTCACGCAGACTGTCTGAGTTCAGTTCCTAGCATCCATGTCAGATGCTTCTCAACCCTCTGTGGTTCCAACTCCGGGGGATCTGACGCCTCTGGCCTCTGTGGGCAGCCCCACATGTCTTCGCACAGACACAAAATGTAAGGCACATCTTTTAAAGAACAAATCTTGAGGAACATGGACTCAAGGAATGCTCTGAAGCCTCCAGTAAAACAGGATTTCATCCAGCTTTAAATTATGTGAGGAAATGTGGGTTCTGCATGGCTGAACATAGCGTGGGCAAGAACCTTGGAAACCTCAGGTGGAGTTTAAACTTTTTTCTTAGAAAGAAGACACTGCGGCTGTGCAAAATCATTTGGCTGTGGTCACTAATTCAGTTAGTGGTCCATCCTGTAAAGGCATGGTTGTGTGCTTAGTAATTAATCCTGTGGAGAAAACCCAGAGTTCAGGGTCTCTGGTGGCATAGCAAGGAAAAAGACCTCTCCAGGGTATTAGATTCCAGAGATCATGAACTTAAAACAAAGCTTCTTATTTACCCATACCTCATCATGTTTTTTGAAGAAATGAGCTTTCTTTTTCTCTCATAATAATGGCTGACAGGTTAAGAAAGAAGTTTTGTGCTCAAGCTTGGCAAGACAGAACTTATCTTCATTAGGACCCTTCGTGAACATTATCAAAAACCCTATCGAGCAATGTGGCTGGGAATGTTAAAAAAAATTACCGATGGGTGTTTTGTTCCTGGAGGGTGGTTTCTCAGAGAGTTGAAAAGTTTTTCATCACCCACTTGTTACTAGCTTGATATTGACAGCCCCCAGCTTGCCTTGCCACTGCTCCAAAGATGCTTGGGATTCAAGAGCATCACCGCAGTCCTGGACAGTGCTCCCTGGCGCGCTGCATGTACCAGCAGCGTCTGCCAGCGCTGTGGCTGCAGTTAGTGGGGCTGCTGCTGTCCGCTTGCCTTCCTGGCCTGTGCACTCCATTTTCATGTGACTAGCTGTGCTGAACAGCATGGAATGAGTAATTTGTTGGGAACGCTTTTTATTTTTAAATAAGAGGGAAAAGTGTTCCAACCCAAACAGAAGACAGGGCTTATGTGCTAGGATAGGAAAGCCCTGAAGCTGGGTTGAATTTGAGGATGAAGGTTATGGGAAGAGAGGATGAAATCTAGGCAAAGGTTCTTGTGTCTAAATGCCCCTTAGACAAGCCAAGAAGAAGAATCTGCTGTTTGCACCTCTTACGGGTAGAAGCCAGAGGGACTTTACTAATTAAACAAGCAACATGATTTGTCTGCAATCTACTCAACTGGTCAAGAAACACACATCACATGCCATTTGCCCAGAACTGCCAGTAGGAAAATATTGATGAGAGAAGACGAGTCAATACAAAGGAACCTCCCCAAGGGTGGTTTTAACTTTCCTAGGTTAAAGTAAGAATGGAAAAATTCTCAATGAGAAGAGAGTGTCTCTTTCTCTAAGTCCTTGAAAGCAAGTATTGCATCTGAACTATCTTTGTATCTCTAGAGTGGAGGCCACAACCCAGCTCTCAGTACTGCACAGTAGTGTTTGCCAAAGGCATATCAACCTGTTTCTGAGCACATCTGGAAAATGAGAATATTACTTAATTCATTTTGCCCAGTGACATCCCTCTCTAGCTCAGTTCTGCCTTAAGATGGCATATTAGAGAAGTTGTTTCGGCATCTCCCCCAGATTATGAAATTCATTTTCTTATATAAATATTTAAAATGCTAACAACATATCCGAGCATCATGTGAAGAGGTGAAAAGGTTTTCTGTGGGTTATCAAATATCAAATATCTCACACTAAATGTTCAAACTTTAGAAACTCAACTTTTGTTTTAAGTCAGGTTGATGCCTACTTAAAAAACAACAACAACAAAACAGCCTTTCCATTGTAGATGCTATAAATTATTGGAAGGGGAAACAAAATCAAAACCAAAACCAAACCAAACCAAACCAAAACCCAAACCAAAAAATTGAAACTCCAAAAAATCAACACCCAAAACCCCCAACAACCACAGCCTTCTATTCTGTGTTTCTAACGTTTAAAATAATAGATTCTTGACCTTTTACTTAAGGTCATTTCTTAAATTGTACTTCTTAAAACATCCTTACCTGGGGCTTAGTGACTTATATATTTTAATTCTCAGGCTGGGCACACCTGAGCAATTTCAGGGCCTTTATGTTTACTGTAGTTGAAGAATCCCAAAGTTCACTTTAACAGGATGACACCTACTACAAGCCATGGACACAGGGTTCAGAATGAGGAAACTTATAATATGCAGCCCTGAATATATAACCTAACCCAGCAGACTCCAGTTTACTGCATGTTGAAAGGGAAGTAGGTGTTGGGTTGATGCTCTGCGTTTCTTCTTGATGTCATAATTGCTTGTGTTCTCACATTTATGCTTATGTCTGGATTAAATGTGGAGGCTATGGATTATTTGTATGCTTGGTTTTAATCAACTGACACAGTGCCTCCTTTTAAAGGTTAGAGGAAAAAGATTTTCATCACATAGAGAAACTTGCTTGACATTACAAACACGTATAGGGATAGTCAAGTTGCCCTGGACTAATGTCTGTCAAGGACACAACCTGCTTCAGAGTCCCACTCCTTTGTACCTACAGGGAAACCCAATTAGAACATCTATTTTCAAGAACTCATATCACCAGAGACTGGAGATGCAGTGTAGCAAGCAGGTAATAGCACGTCCTAAAAAACTGACCTAGCCGGGAAACTGCTCACGGAGAGCGCGCCCACATTCTGCTCTTCTGTGAATGTCTACATCTGGTCTAAAATATTGTTGCTAATATTTATGTAAGATGAGACTTACACTGATTTTAGTAATTGTGGACTTGGAGGTGAGGTGGAATGCTCAGATTATAGGGCATGGGCTCTAGAGGCTTTTTCTTTATGTTAAAATGGTAAAAATTGAAGCCAAATACTTGCTTGGTACATCTGACTGGAATAATAGGAAAGCAAGCTCCTGACGGACTCCTACTGCTACTGTTTTAAAGTCCGTGTTGTTGGGTACCAACACACCTGTCATCACAGTCCAGTGGACAGACCGTGGCAGGAAGATCAAAAGTTCGAGGCAAGTTTCAGTTTCTCAGTGAGGGTTTATCTAGAAAAACAAGAATGACAACAACAACAATTCACTCAGTGAGTCAGGAGAAGACATCTTTCACAAGTGTATCAGAAGCAAAGGTTTATGTTCCTTTGATTACCTAAGGGGAGTGGTCATTCACTCATTTAAGTACTCATTTAAGTAACTCATTAAGTTGATTTCAAATAACTATAGATATAAAAGTTTGACCCAGGCTTTTAACATTTCTCCATATGAAGATTCCCACAGTCAGCTACTCAGGCAGCAGCACGAATCTCAGGCTCGGTTCTACTGTTCACAGCTCTTGGAATTTAGGGAACAGATACCAACAGGCAAATGTTTCTTGAGTCCTGTTCTCTTCTCTCTTAAATGAAATGGATTTTAAAGATGTCCCTTTGAAGGCGTCTATTGCTCTCCGGGCAGGCCTGCCCCTCTTGCTTCTCACTTCCTACTGCACCGTGACTGTGGCTGCAGCCCTTTTAATGGTGGCAGACTCATGAATGTGCCTGTCCACTCCATCACCGTCATCCCTCCCAGGATGCTGTTTTGGACTCAGGCACAGTGCTTCACCCCCGTCTGCCCAGCTCACCTTCAGTAGCTCCCTGTAAAGAATACTCTTTTGAAAGTGGTGCCTCCACACTCTTCATTTCTTCCCTAGACCATGGGAGAGCTACACTAGAAGTCGTGTTAGGGAAGGCATAGTGGCAGATGTGGGCCTAGGCTGACAGTACAACTTTCTCACATCTAGGGTCAGAAGTCAGGGAGCAATTCCGGGCCAGGGTGTAAACTTTAAGATCCACTTTCTCATTTGAGACTCTATATCCTAAAGATTTCCTAATATTCCAATCTCCATAAGACACACGGGTCACATGTTGTACACCCTAAGGTATCATGCATGGGCAATGTGGTAGTTTGGGCTGCTATGAAAAATTGTCTTAGGTAGGCTATCCTAGATTGTTTCCTGCTCACAGTCCTAGAAGATGGGCAGTTGCTTTGTAGTCTTGATTCGGGCCTGCTTCCTGATTTGTTTCTCACTGAATCCACAGGAAGTGGAGAGGAAAAGTGACCCTCTCCTATGACTTCTTAAAAGGCTACTAAGCCATGAAGGCACCGCACTCAGGACTGTTCTGCAGTAGTTGATGTGATAATTTGATGTTAAAGAATATGCAGGTAGTTTCCAGAAGAGATTAACATAGAACCTGTTAGACCAAGTCAGGAAAACTCTCTCGCTAATGTCTGGGGTGGTCATCTAATCCAGGTTGAATCCAGTCTGTCAGAATCCAGGTGGGAAAGAAAAATGGGTGGGGCTGGAGAGATGGCTCAGAGGTTGAGAGCGCTGACTGCTCTTCCAGAGGCTCTGAGTTCAATTCCCAGCAAACGGTGGTGGCTTGCAGCCACTTATAAATGTGCTCTGATGCCCTCTTCAGGCATGCAGGTGTACATGCAGATAAAGCACTCATATATATGTGTGTGTGTGTATATACATAAATAAACAAATCTTTAAAAAGAAAGCTTGAAAAAAAGAAAAGAAAAGTGGATCGAGGCCAAAATGTCTCCCATTTCATTTGGGGACTTCCATCTTCTTCATGGTCTTAGTATTTTAGATTCTCTCTGATGCCGTCAGCTTCAGACTAAACCATTACCTTTCTTGGCTCTCCAGCTTGTAGGAGAGGATCCACCTTGCATGAAATAAGCTGATTCCTACAAGAAATCTCTTACGTTCATAGAAACCCTATTGGTTTCATTCACTAGCATACATCTCCGAAAGGCTCCAGATCACAACTCACTTGGGATTTCAGTGTTTGAAGTCTGAGGATTGCCAACTTTCAGGCCTAAGAGATGAGATAACTACATGGGCCAGGAGTGTGGTACAGCGAACTACACGGGATGGTGACAGTTATATATAGTCACACATGGTGATGTCCTAAGGCCAAGGATTCGGTCATTAGAGGACACACAGCCACACTGCTCATCTGAAAAGGTCACTATTCCCAACATCTATCTCACACATTGTTCTTCATGTAGATACACCAGAACTTTTGATTCATGTGTTCTCAATTTACAAGGCGCTTCCTCTCAGTTTGCCATCTTTCTTTTCAGTCGAGGTTGGGTGCCCCTGTTTTGCACTTCTATATCTTACAACGCTTGCGGTCCTCTGACGATTCCCATGTTCAGAACGGGAATCCTTCTGGGGGAAAAGGTGGCTTAGCTCACGCCACTGTCCCAACATGCAGCGTGTGTCTGAGCATTTGATACACTTTCATACAGCAAGTGCCTGTAGAACAAATAAAAGAATAGGTGAATGATGTAAAGGGCAGACATGGATGAGGGGCAGGAGAGGCTCAAAGGAGAGAAAGGAACTACTTCATACTGGTGTTGATGGTGAAACTGCAAAGAACCAGGGAAGTGGCACTCTCCTGCCTGGTCCACGAGCTTCTGGGTACCGGGTCTTCAGATCATCTCTGAAAGAGGAATAATACAGAGTAGGATGAAGTACGAGCAGCCAGCGGGCCATTCAGAAAAAGCCCAGGAGTTGGGCAGCCTTGGGAGCTGGAGGCACTAGGAACACCAGGGCCTTTGTTACTTTGAAGTTTGAGAAGGTGAAGTTTCCCTTTGTTTACCACCTTCCCTTTTGCTATGTTTCTCCCGTTGAAAACAAAACATCAAACCAAGAAGTCCCAGAGTGCCTCAAAAAAGGGTGTGCTTTGTTTATGAGACAGACAAGATTAGTGACTCTTCTTGTGGAAAAAAAACAAAAACAAAAACACTCAAAAAACAAAAAAAACCTGTGAGAAGCAACATAAGGAATGAAGGGTTTCTTGGGGCGCACAGTTTGAGAGAACCATACAACATGGCATTGAGCATAGCAGTAAGCTTTGACAGCAGGAATGAGGGGCAGCCGCTCACCTTGTCCACCAGTTAGGGAGCAGAAAGAGATGAGTTCTGTACTTATCCTGTGCTATTTTATTTATTTTTTCAATTTCTATTTTATTTTTTAAAAATTAATTTTTTAAATTAATTACAGTTTATTTACTTTGTATCCCAGCTGTAGCCCCCTCCCTCATTTCCTCCCAATACCTCCCTCCCTCCCTCATTTCCTCCCATGCCTCTCTCCAAGTCCACTGATAGGGACCCTAGCTAATCAGGTCTCATCAGGACTGGCTGCATTGTCTTCCTCTGTGGCCTGGTAAGGCTGCTCCCCACACTTTGGAAATCAATCTGGTGCTTTCTCAGACAATTAGGAATAGTACTTCCTCAAGACCCAGCTATATCACCTCTAGGCACATATTCAAAATATGCTCAAGTATATAACAAGGACATTTACTCAACCATGCTCACAACAGCTTTATTTTTATTAGTCAGAATCTGGAAACAACCCAGATGCCCCTCAACTGAGGAATGGATACAGAAATTGTGGTACATTTACACAATAGAATACTACTCAGAAATTAAAAACAAGGAAATGATAAAATTTGCAGGCAAATGGTGGGAACTAGAAAAGATCCTCCTGAGTGAGGTATCCCAGAAGCAGAAAGACACACATGGTATATACTCACTTATCAGTGGATATTAGACATATTATATAGGACAAACATACTAAAATCTGTACACCTAAGGAAGCTGGGCAAGAAGGAGGACCATGGGTAAGATGATCAATCCACACTCAGATAGGCAACTGGTATAAACATTGGAAGGGGGAAAAACGGAATAGGACAGGAGCCTAGACAGAGGGCCTCTGAAAGACTCTACCCAGCAGGGTATTAAAGCAGATGCTGAGACTCATAGCCAAACTTTGGACAGAGTGCAGGGAATCTTATGAAAGAAGGAAGTGATAAAAAGACCTGGAAGGGACAGGAGCTCCACAAGGAACAGTCTTTTATTAAACCTAGTTCAGGATTCCAGACTGCAGATGGTGTTGCTAACTTTCAGGGAAAGTCTTTCTACCTCACATAATGTGCTATAGAAACACCTTCACAGACATGCCCAGAACTTTGTCTCGTAGGCTAACTCTAAATCCTGTCATGGGGCTGGGGTGATGGATCAGTGAGTAAGAGGGTTTACTTACAAGTGTGAGGACCTGAGTTCAAATCCCCAGCACCCAAACCAGATAGGATTGTGTATGCCTGTAACCTCAGTGCTGAGGGGGTGAATCCAGAGAGCTGGGCCACCAGCCTGGTCTAAGCAATGAGCCTCCAGTTCAGAGAGAGACCCCTTCTCGAGACAGTAAGGCAGACAATCAGAGAAGACACTCAACAAATTTCTCTGGCCTTTGCATACAAACCATGTCCACCCCTGCCTTAGAATTCTCACATGAAAAAACACTGCACACACACTAAAACCCCTCTTTCTCTCACTCTCTTTCTCTCATACACACATACACACACACACACACACACACACCATCAAATTGACAAGAGAAAACATTGTAGGCATGCATTCCAAGTTTATATTCTCTGTAGGTCAAAAAGGGGTCTACGAAGATCAGCCTAGTGACATCCAGCAGCAGAAAAGAATGCAAAGAATTTATCCAGGAAGAGGGCCAGGAGGAAAAGGGGAGTGGGCAGAAGTCGATCCGAGAACATGATGCCACAAACCTATGAGGCACCCCTTCCTTATACCTCTAATAAGAGGGTTCCTCTCTGTCTTCTCCGGCTCTCCTTTAACTGCTCACTCTCTAATCAGGCAGTGGTGTAAGTCCAGGAAATAAGATCCACTACTCATGGCTCAGAACCTTGGTGTACTGAGAGTGTCATTCACGTAACAGTCAAAAGTGAACAGATACGGTTGGCTACCATTGACTAGCTTCTGTAAAAGCAGCATCACAGTTTCCGTGACTGACGCTCTGGAGAAATAGTTTTTCATGCCATGCGATATCAGTAGAAGAATGAGGATTCGCTTCACACACTAACTTAGACCTGCCCGAGCCTTTTTCAGTCCATGGCTCTTCTACCCCATAGGTGAGCGCTTCCTCTGGGTTCAGCCAGCATGCGAGTAATGACAGCAGAAAATCATTACAGGTGGGCTTTGCTAGCAAGCCCTGAAGGTGACAGGCAAGTCTGCTCCTATTGTACAGGGTAGAACCAAGTCTCCTAACTGCAACCTGCCACACGGAGGTGGGAGACTGTAGTCGCAGTCACTTTGTAGGGTGGCCGCAGTCAAGGATCCAAAACTGTAGGACACAGATAATGGGACATTATAACTATTATTCTCACAGTTAGGAAAGCTGAAGCCCCAAGTCAAGGAGTAATCCAGGAGGGGTGGGGGAGGGGTGGGGTAATAGTCCTTGTCTACCATGCATGCAGTTCTGAGTTTGATCCTCAGCACAGCACAAAACTGTGAGCTGTGGCCTGTATGCAAATCCTAGTACTTAAGAGTTAGAGGGAAGAGGATCAGCAACTAGTTCAAGGTAATTCTTTGTTAGAAATCCAATTTGAGGCCATTCTGAGCTGCATGAGACCTTACTGGAGGGGCAGGGCAGCAAGAGCTAGGTCACGTTCTTTCTGAAGCTCTGAAGGATGCCTCTCCTGCCCTTCCTGAGCTCTTGTGGCTGCTGGCTCTTCTTGGCATTCCTTTCCAAGCTGAGTTCCTCCGGTTTTCCCTTCTCTCCTTACATGCTTCCTTCCCCAAATGTCTCCATGTCTCTGTGCAGTTCTTTCTTCTTTAAGGACATGGTCATTATGGTAACCTGCAATAAATAGGTTAGGACTTCCTCTAAATCATCATGAGCTCATGTAAGAGTGACGGGATCTGTAAAGAGTCACTTTCCAAATGCAGCCCACCCACACATATGAAGATACTGATTGAGGGGCAGCTTCACATGTAGCAGTGGTGTACCTGCACAGCACCCATGGAAGAAAAGTGGACTGCTGAACTCCTGTCCAATTTCTGCCAAATGTTAAGGCTTTCAGTCCCCGGGGCAAGGAGTATTGAGAACTTTACAGATCTGAACCTGTTAAACATTGTCTCTATGAAAATGCATTTGCAACACCAGACAGCTCTGACTCACAAATGAACTTTGGAAGGTGCCCTGTCTCTAAGGCATAATTGCTTATTCTCCAAAGAACTTTGCTTCACTCAGATAGTCTTATGGTTAAAAAGAAGTCTGAGTTAGATTTTTTAAAATACTATTAGCTCTAACGGTTTAATAAAATAGAGCAGGCATATTAAAATTACTGTAAGCGCCTATAAATCTCCATGCCTTTAAGGAGCACGTGACATTAAACCAATCAAGACCGTACCATTTCTGAATGTGGGTTGCTGACATGTGACTGGTTTGTGCTCCTGGCATTTTCTATCTTAGTCTTTGCTTGTCTACTTCATTTTATAAAGTGGCTGCTTTTCAATGAAAGGAGTCATGATTTAATAAGAGAATAGTGGATTTTAGCCAGAGGAACGTGATCTCTAGATTATATTAACTTTGTTACCTTGGGCAAATCACCCAAGCTGCATGTGCCCTGGTTTTCTTGGAATTAAAATGAGTCTTCTCCCTTTGTGGTTATGAGAAGCCCATAAAAATCACCAAATACTTATTGGGTGCATGACTGTGAATTGTCAGGTGCAGGAAAGGAGCACTGGAGAAGCTCTGTGCTCCTGAGGCTTCTAGCCCAGAAGCAGATACGGAGTTTATGAATTATAAACTGTTATAGATTTAAGGTATTATCATCATTGCTATCCAGAATTCCGTCAGCTTCAATTTTCAAATATACTTAAAAACCTTACTTGAGAAGTTTTACAGCTTCTAGATAACAAGAAGAACATAAAAGAAAAAAAAAATCTAAGATTTGTAAACATCTTCCTTGAAGTAATTTTGTTATAAGCTCAAACTCATGGTAAATATTATTATTTTTTTCTCTCTCTTTTCTTTTTTGGTTTTACAAGGAAGGGTTTCACTGTATAGCCCTTGCTGTCCTGGAACTCACTCTGTAGACTGGCCTGGCCTGGCTGGTATTAGTGTGTTCCACCACCACTGGACTTGCTTGCCTGCTACCTCTCCTCCCAATCTCATCATTCAGGCTGAACCTGAACTCCTGATCCTTCTGCCTCCACTTCCTAACTGCTCTGATTACAGGAATGTAGCTCACATTCCTTCCTTTCCTTTTTCTAGGCAGGTCTCACTCTGTAGCCCAGGCTGGCCTTGATATTGGATTGATCTTTCTGCTTGAGCCTTCTGCTATAAGCAAGTGCCACCATGTTTGGCTCAGAATATAAAACATTTCTTTCTTCCTTTTTTTTTTTTTAAAGATTTTTTACTATTTATACAACATTCTGCCTGTATACCAGATCTTACTATAAATGGCTATGAGCCACCATGTGGTTGCTGGGAATTGAACTCAGGACCTTTGGAAGAACAGCGAGTGTTCTTAACCTCTGAGACATCTCTCCAGCCCCTACATTCCTTTATTGTATTCTAAAATAGTTCCCTGGCTTCTATCAGACACTACACACCATATCAGGTCCACATGGCATGACAAAGTAGATATGAACCCTGCCTTCAAGGAGTTTAGAGTCTGTTCAGACTTCGTGATCACTACACATAATCAGGATAAAAATGGAAGAGTTCCTGGATGAGAGGCACAGACTGAGAACTTCAGAAAGTGAAAGAACAACTACTCATGTAGATATTTAGACATTCTCTCCTGGGAGTGATATTTATTATAGGTTACTATAGATGTTTACTTCTATTGGGAGCTGGCATTGTATCAGTTCAGTTCTTTCATTCTGAAAAACAACTAATGTAACAACACTGTTATGCATTAGATTTTGTGCCTTCTCCAAAACTCATGCTGAACCATCATCCCTAGTGGTGATATTGCAAGAGAGAGGTATTGAGGAGGTAACTGAAGCAGAAGGACGGAGTTGTGAATGGGATTAGGACTCTTACAAAGGGTACTAGCTGGGCCCTCACATTTGTGCGTTGCTTCCTTCCATCAAGTGCCCACAGCCAAAAGCATTTAGGGACTGTCTTGGAAGGGGACACCAGGCCCTCACTAAAGTCAAACATGCTGTGTCATGACTTTGTATTTCATAGTCTCTAGAACCTTGAGATGTACATTTGTATTATTTATGAATTATCTAGTCTCAGGCATTTAACTGAGACTTTGGACAAACACTCCAGCAGTTTTTGCAGACTATCTAGGTGGAGGCTTGTACATGGGTATTTAGAGCTGTGCATTATCTATAGAGAAGACATGCTACAAAAGATTGCTGAACAGCAGCAAAAGTTTCCAGTTCATAAACTGCTATGACATGAAGTGTGTGTGTGTATGTGTGTTTCTAGTTTACACCCAGATGAACATGAGTACTCTGATTTGTCTACAAACTCTATTGATTGAAAAGCTGATTCTGACTTCTAAGAATGAAGATTATTCATGTCTCTCTGGCAGATCTAGTTATCTAGTTACTATAAGCATCTTCCTCTTCCTCCTTTTTTTTTCCCTTTTGCTGGTAACTATAGTTCTTTTAAGATGTTCGATAAGAAATTTCTTTTTGAGGACCTTTCAATGGCCATTCTCCTTGACCGAAATATTTTTTTCCTTCAGGTTTCTGGGGAACATGCCCAGGCACCTTATATAAAACAACATCTGTGTCTCATCATTCTGTGTCCTACTTTTCCCGCATAGCATTTTCATCTAATAATTTTGTTTCTCATCTAATTTCCCCGTTAGAATATAAGTACTCTAGTGACAGATATGTTTCCTGTTTTGTTCACACCCATGTGCCTGGGGGATCAGATGGAGTGGTCCAGGTTCTTAGTTCTTGCCACATATTTATTGGGTCATAGTTCAGATTTCTAGGCTGAGGTAGATCCTGAAGAAAGTCAAGTAAGGGAATTCCCTTCGGGAAGGGGAGGGGGAATAGAGAAAGTTGGGAGAGAAGATGGTGGAGAGATACAAAACATCACAGAAATCTTGGTGTGGACTCTGATAATAGTAGACATTACTTCTGGAAACTTCTTATAGGCATTCTTGTAGGGCTTTGTGTCAGAATAAAGGAAGCCCAGAGATTTTGTCCTGTCTGGAGGACCCAGACGTTACTGAGGCATAGTATTTGCAGGATGGATTTCCTATAACAGAAGCAAGAGGAGGGGGAAAGGACAGCAATGGTTGATGCTACAGATGTGGCAAGCATCTTGGGACAGTGGGGCGGAGAGAAAGGACAGTGAGAAAAGAATGAATATTTTTGTTGAGGTGTTTGTTGGGAGGTAAGTTAATTTTCAGAGAAGAACCATCTTTGAGGAAGACATTTCTGAGTAGGAAACATCATGTAACATTGGATTCCTAATAGAAATGCAGAGACACTTTTAGTCTTCAAAGCATAGTTACATACATTATCTTCCTGTTTTAATTCTCACTCCGTTTCTTACACTTAAGTATTCTGCATGCTGCACTTTGAGTTTTCTAGGAATAAGGATGAGTAGTTAGCATGTGCGCTTGTACAAAATATAACTGGCTCTGCTTGCACCCACAGTTTAACATTAAATATAGAAATAGCCACCTTGATCCAATAGATGAAATTAGGATTCTTGTTACATAAGCAAACCACATAGTCTTATCAAGAATGATTCTGGAAGATCGTATGAGAAGGTCCCTGAGACTAGAGTGTATGTTTTATTCATCAGTTGATAGAACTGTGCACAGAAAATTTCTATAACAGGTGTAGACCGTTTTACCGTCATGACACGCTGTTTGTCTTACATATTTAACAGACCTTGGTTAACTGCTGGTAAGGAAAGCCATTGTGCTGGTTCTGAGCAAGTCAGTGCTCTTCCTCCCTTTCTGGGCTGTCAGGTGTTACAGGTGCTGCCTGAGCTTGCCCGGGAGGGAGTGGTCAGGTCGCCTGATTGCTGTTCTCAAGGTTTTTTTTGTTTTATTGTTTTTGTTTTAAATCAGAAGTCATCCTTAGGCAGAGTTTTAAAAGGTTATAGCCTTGAATCAAGTGA
The DNA here is from genome assembly GCA_028658305.1 of Pachyuromys duprasi. Lineage (NCBI taxonomy): Eukaryota > Metazoa > Chordata > Mammalia > Rodentia > Muridae > Pachyuromys > Pachyuromys duprasi. The sequence goes on from CM053744.1 coordinate 70,551,258, forward strand.
ATAGCATGATAAAAATGTAACTTTCTTATAATTACTTTAGGATATTAATAGCCTCCATTTCCTAGTCTGTGACCGCCACAATGCACCGCTTCGGGTTCAGACATTCAGGTGTCATCATTTCCTTGGTATGCATTGTGTCTGTCCCACTGAAGTACCTGACGGAAGAAAATGAAGTGCAGGTTTTATGCGTGGCAGGCACAGATCCAGTAATGGGTGTGTCGAAAGCCAAGCTCCTGTCCCGGGGCTTTCTTTTTCTTTTTTCTTTTTCTTTTTCACGGTGTTCATTGTAGCCTGTCCCCCGGTGGTAATTGGTTGAATCCGATTTAACAATGCAGTCAGATAAACAGTTGTGGCAGCTGCTGCCATGGCAACGTCACCATCCTCACCCTCCCAGCGAGCGCCCCTTCCCCACCCCTCCTCCTGCTGCTCCCGCCTGCCTCCTGCATGCTTGCCAGTGGTCTGCTCCCGCGGTCGGGGTTGATGGCACAGCTATTTCCTTCGGAAACTGTTCAAAATGATGAACGAAGATGCAGCTCAGAAAAGCGACAGTGGAGAGAAGTTCAACGGCAGTAGTCAGAGAAGAAAAAGACCCAAGAAGGTGCATTGGAGGCTCCAGAACGTCTGTATATAAATGTGTGTGTGTGTGTGTGCGCGCGCGCGCGCGTCTGTGTGCATGTGTGGGGTGTGTGATTTTGTGTGTGCATACCACCGCAAGGCTGGGGAAAACCGCTGGCGCTTAAGAGTAATTAACTATGGGCAGTAGCAGTGCCAAGCCTTGCTTTGGGAAGGGGCAGGTGCAAGTGCCTGCTTTCTGGGATTCGGAATGAAGCGTAGGGTTCAGTATGGAGCACCGCGAAGTAGGCAGGAATAAGGTGTGTGTGTGCCATCTCTGAGGGATGCTTTGGGTGTTCACTGGCTACAAGTCGTCTATTTATTTTTCCTTTGGATGGCTGAGTTTAAGACCCGGAATGTGCAGGAAGGTGGCTTGGGAGGCACGGGGCAGATTTTTGGCCAGCTGTGTTTGCTGGGTGAGGATTTTGCGATGGCCAGACAGGGGGTGCCTTTTTGGTCCCACCCTTAGTGTGTTCTTCCTAATGAAAAGACTGTTGTGACAGGAGGCGGTAGGATTCCCGGCATGCTATTTCTTTGCTTCCTGAGATCTTCTACAGTTTTCTCTGACATGAGCTTGATAGCTCTTTTAAAGATAAGATAAACAGCTGAAGATAATACTGGCTGGGGGAGGGGTTGGGCACACAAAGCAGTGTGTAGGATTTTTTTTTTTTTTTTGGTACTCTGATACATTTCCACATCCTTGATTTTCATGGAAATGACACCAGTGTGTGTGCTGGTGGGGGTGTTGCAAAGTAGGCAGCCCCACCCAAAGCCAGCACTTCTTTATGGCCTTTCTCCCGTGAACTGTTGGCTCGCAGGTCTCCCGAGTCCCACATCTCTTTTAGATGCTTCCCAGAGCAATTCTCCTAAGATCCCTTCGTGTCCTGGAGCAAATTAAAAAATATATATATGGGTGGGGTATTCCATCTGATTCTCACAGAAATGGTTTCTACCTCTTGATGGCTTTGGATTTTGAATGAGCAGATTACAAAAATAGTCGTAAACAAATGAATATTTTTCTTTTGGCCGATGTTGGGTGTGCGTGGTGTTTCCGGACTATAGCTCTGTGGTGTAATAAATGTCTCCTAACAAAAGTCTAAATAATTTGAAATGCCTGATATTTAAAAGACACAGCTAACAAGAGAGTGTTGCGGTTGTTGTATAGTGTCTTGTGGTCATGTAATCCCATGGAAAGAAGTGTGCCAACACATGACAGTCTCTAATAAGAGCGTGAAGATGGTAACGTCTGATAAGAGGCGAATAGAGAATTCAAGGAGAGGTGAGCCCAGATTCCTTAAGCAGCTGAGGGTTCTGGGTTTCCCATCTCTGCAGGGTGTTTTTATGGGGTATCAGCAGATGGAGGTGGGGGTATGGATCTGCTGCAACTCACACTGTCACTTCAAGATTCTCCTAGTCTTTCCCGAAGCCCCTGTGCACGCAGTACCCATCTGAAGGACTGCCAAGGGTATGGAAAACGAATCTCAAGGAAATTTTAAGCTCTCAAAGATGATAGTCAACTCACAAGACTAAAACCCTCCACCACCCCCCTCCCCAAAGTATTATATAGGCCATGGAGACACTAAAACCTCCCTGAAACAAATGTAAACTTTTTTTAGGTTTCTTTTTTTTTTTTCAGTTGATTTTAGGATCTTATTCTTCTCCAAAATTATAGCTATAATAGAGCACTTAGCAGCAAGTTTTGAATATATATGTGTGCACACACTCAAACACTGTGACTTATTGAGTGTTGAGAGCAACTAAAAAGAACTGCTCTTGAAAACATACTTCCTACACGGTGGAGAGGACGTGGACACACACGCCCTCCATATAGCTGATGGAAGTGGGCTGCACCCCAGTGCCGCCCATTACATTGGGAGCATGCGTCAGTGCTCATCTGTGACAAGAAGGTAATTGTACACAGGCTTGTGCATCCTGTGAGGACTCCAAATAACAGACACGAAACTATTTGGACACCATGTAATGCAGAGATAATAAAATTTTGTACTATGACTGTTTTCTTGATGGGTGTTTGTCGTAGCAAGCCCCTCAGAAGGAAAACCTGCTGTGCTTTTGGAAGAAGTAGAAATGGCAGAATATGATATTCGTGCTTAAAGGCTAGCAGTCATCAAAATATGGAACATTATCACCCCTCCCTCCTTTACTTCCTACCTCCTTCCTTTCTTTCTTCCTTCCTTCCTTCTTCACTTCCCCTTCTGTTTTTTTTTTAATTTTTTGATGTGTGTGCACATACAGAGTGCAGAGAAGAACCTATGGTGTTCTTAGGAAGACTGTCTGCTTCTGTGAGAGGATCTCTCAGCCTGATGCTTCTTAATGAGGCTGGATCGCCTAGCTCTACTCCTACTTCTGCCCCCAGTTCTGGGATTACCGGTACCCACACCCAATTGTAAAACTCTGTGGCATTTTTATCCGGGGGTTGAATTCAGGATTGGCCACCTCCCCATCCTGTCTTTCTTCCTTGCGAATTCTAGGGAAGCAATTGGATAACATCCTTTTTACATTTTCATATGTGAAAACTAGACCATTAAATGTTCTTTGGGTAGGAAGTAACAATCAACAGATAAGCATCTGGAAAGGACATTCAAGTTGAGACAACCAAGAGTTGAAGCAAAGGCAATGCCAAGCCCTTTAATTCAGCTGTGGTTTTCTGCTAGAGACTCACAGTGATCTGGCATGGAATTGTAAGTATCCAGGATGACTGTCACGATCTTGTCTTGGCCCAGGTGGAGGGCCATCTTCTCATCATGTTCCTTGTAAACATGCCTCTGCTCCAGTAAATGAAGAGCAGATGGGCTAGGACCTTTTCTGAGGAAAAGGACCACAGGGTCTAGTGTTTAGAAAACAGGTTCAGAGACAGGTTGTCTTATAGCAGAATTTTGGTGACTATTGTTAAGCATAGTGATTTCTTCAGCGAATAACTTGTTGAGCTTCAGAATTGAGTTTGCTAGTCTCCCCACTCAGTGACCACTAGGAATTCGCTTGTGGTTGAGCTGCTGTGGCATTGGCTCACTGCAGTATGCAGGAAGATACACAGCCCAGGGTCAGTGGACCACTGCGGTGAGAGGTACCCAGGGGCTCCAAGGATACAGATGGACCTTAGCAACAGGATTTGGAGTAGAAAGGGGTTCCCAGAGAGTAGGTGTTCATTCCCTGGGTGGCATACTGTCAGAAAGCCACAATTGGCACAGACATAGTCTTCTCTCACTGATCAAAAGGAGGGAGTGTTTGGCATTTTGTGGCTTGGACTGTGTCTGTGCTTTGTCTGTATTTGGACCTGATAAGGGTGAGGTGCTGTTTCTGTCTTGCTCCTGCTGGTTACAGAGTGACCTTGGGAGATGTTGATACTCCCAGAACTGCCCTTGTTCAGTAAGGACACCGAGGCAGGCTGCTGGAAATTAGTGGCTCCTATTTTCTTTCTCAAGGGTCAACACAAAGTCACTTTTGCCAAGAGACAGATACTTATTATATTCTCTTTAGGTCCAAGGAAAACAAGCTGTGGCTAGTAATGTTGCTAATATTTCAAAGAATAGTTTTCTTTTTTCTTTTTTTTTAGGAATTTTTAAATTTTATATTAATCACAGGTTATGTACTTTGTATCCCAGCCATAGCCTCCTCCCACATTCCCTACCTATCCCCCCCTTCCCTCTCTCATCTCCTCCCTGCACCTTTCCAAGTCCACTGATAGGGGAGGACCTCCTCCCCTTCCATCTAACTCTAGCTTATCAGGTCAAAGAATAGTTTTCTTAAGACCAAATATGTAACCCCAAACAAGTATGTAACAAAGATGCAGGTCTATGGGGAGAAAAGGCAGGAGCCTGTGCCTAGCTCTGGACTAGGTTCTGGACAAAAGTGAGACATTAGGAGTTGTGGAAATAAAGAGTATAGAGTTTTGAGCACATCCTGAATTTTTTTACATAGTATATTGGCTGATTATATTAGAACAACCTAGAAGGATGTTAATGTTCAGCTCAACGTGCTTTTCAACTTTGTGCTAATAAAACATCAGTGACTTTGCCCTCAAATAGGCTGAAGGAGCCTTACATAATCTACACGAGTGAAAATGTAAATGGTCAAGCATCAACCACCAGTGACAGTCACTTAGGAGCCCTAGGCTTGGTAAGTTGTTCCAAGACAAGTAAACACATAAGTGACTGCATAACTACTTTCGTCATTTGGTAAAATGTCTGTATACAGATAAAAATAAAATGTAAGTATTGTTGTTAGTAAGGGGGTAGGGGGACAGAATAGCTTTGTAGGATAACCTTATATTTATTTAAGGTGCTTCGATACCAATTATTGGAATATTAATGAATCTTGTGACTTATTCGTTATGCATGTGTTTAAAATACTTTTTTTAAACATTTATTTATTTTCTGTGTTGGGATGGAGGCACATGTGGAGGCCAAAGGACATTGTGGGAGCCATTTCTCTTTCTCCATTGTTTGGATTTTGGGATAGACTCAGGTCACCAGCCAGACATTGGTATTTTTATTTCTGTTTACTTGCTACTGCCTAACGAGAGACGTGACAGATGTCACCAGATGTGTGACTGGAGTGTTGCAACATAGAAATGTGATCGAGAAACACACCAAAGTCCTTATTTTTACATCAGCCACAGAGAGCGTGACTTGATGAAGTTTAATAGCAGATCCAATATTTGAATGTCCACAAGCTCATGTGGTCAAGTTGGTTCTGAATTAAAGTTGGTGTCTTACTGGTCCAATCAAATGTAGAGAAGTTTTCATGCAAAATTTGTCCTGAGTAATATCTTCATTTCCTCAGGATTCCAAATAACTTATAATTTGACCTTTCATTAGGACATCAATTTATAAGACAAAATGGTCTATGTTGCCTGAAGACAGCAATTCTCTGTCACTGAAGGTATTTAGAATGACCATCTGTCAGGGTTGATGGAATTTTTATTGGATGGAAAAATTCTTCCTAACTTGTCTTCTGTGGATTTCTGTATCTTTTTCCACTTTTATCTACTCAACCCTATGATATTTTGCATTGGTGATTTCATTTTTTGGTAGTAATTTATCCTATGATCTCCTGATGAGAGTAGTAGGTTTCAAAGTTGTTGGGTTTTTTTGTTTGTTTGTTTGTTTTTGTTTTGTTTTTTTTCTGCTTAATACAACTACCAGGCCTGGTAACCTGGGAACTGCTGGAAGAATTTGGTTCTTAGGACCCTTTTCAAACCTCCTGTATCAGAACATTTGGGGAGTTTTAATGGGCTCCTATCTCTTATCTCGCTCAAGTTTAGTCATTACCATAGAGTGGTCAGCAGGGACTATGCTTCATCTTAATAGAAAGAATTCTTTAACTGGACATGGTAGTACTTGTCTGCAATGGAGACATGAGGATCCACAGTTCAAGGCCAGCCTTGGCTACCATAGCAACCAAGGTCAACTGTGGCAAGACAATCAGAACAAAAATAGGTCAGTTAGTTAACATTCAGAAAATAAAGGAAAGAAGAATCTCTGGTTAGATTTGATGTATTGCTGTTCCTTGGCTCCAACAGTCAACCTTTGTTCTCTCAAGTCTAGATGCAGAGCAGGGACACCGGGAAACAACAAGCAGTTTTCCGTTTCTTTCATCTGATGTTGAATCCTAGGATTGCTTTACGTTTGCTCTCAGCTAAACTATTGTTCTCTCCCACTCTTCCTCTTTCTCTTTCTACCTCTCTACACACCTTCACACACACACACACACACACACACACACACACACACACACACATACACTCCTAGAACTGAGGGGTAAAGTATTACTCATTAGAGCTATTTTGTTTGTTTCTTTCAGTACTGGGGTTCAAACCCAGAGTCTTGTTTATAGGAGACCAGTTGGTTACTAGTAATCTGCAGCCCACATGTGGGTGCTTTAAAATTTCGTCTTATTTTTTAAACAGCATCTCACTAGCTCTCTTTGGCTGGCTTGAATTTGCTGTGTAGACTAAGCTGGCCTTGAACTCACAGAAATCTGCCTCACAATGCAGGAATTAACAGGCGTATGCTAAAAACCCTAGCCTTCCAGAACTGTTTTTAATTTTTGTTGGTCTGTTTTTTTGTTTTGGTTTTTTTGAGACAGGGTTTCCCTCTGTAGCCTGGGCTGTCTTGAATCTTGCACTGTAGACCAGGCTGGCCTTGAACTCAGAGCCCTGCCTGCCTCGGCCTCCTGAGTGCTGGGATTAAACGAGTACACCACCAGCATCCATCTCAGAGCTGCTTTTTAATTCATGTTTTTCTTTGAACTCACACACAATTATTGTCTTCTGAGTATTAATTTGTGTTTGTAGTCATTAAGACCTTGATTTCTAGCATTTGCTTAATGAGCTTCAGCTTCCAAGAATCAGTCTGTTCTAATCAGTTTAACGTAGTCGTTTCTTCCTCACGAGCAAGAAAGCTCCCTTGACACAATAATTTGATATTGATTTGCTGGGTGTTTCTTACTGTGTTAGGTGCTGTGGACCAATGGGCTGAAAGTCAGTGAGTAGACACCTTCATGGAATTTACAACCCAACTGCACATTGCTATCCAAGAATAAAGTAATGAACAATCCAGAGAAATATTATAGTGCCGTGTAATACCAGCGTTGTTATGACTGGTAGGATAAGCATTTGGTTGTACATTGCCAGAAACAAGCTCTATAGAATTATGCAGAATGAGAGATCAGTATGAGCTTATTAAATGGTAACCCCATGAAGGAGCAGCAGCACTGAGCCCTGGATTTTGACAAATACTTGAGTCTGAGGAAGATGAGCATACAGATGCTTCTCAGCCACATAATTCCCAGCACACTTTAGAAGTTAGGAAACTGTGAAGAGAAATGCCACAGTACGGGGACATAAAAGTTGGATGGCTGAACTGTCACATGTATGAGTGTGCTCCCACTTGGGTGTCTGTGGGCTTTGAGCTCTGTGCAGCTCCAGGCTTCCCATTAAGAATTCAGTTTGTTTGGGAAACTTACTCTGCGGCTCTCTCCCGAAGGATTTGCCACTCATTTTATTTGTGGTAATTCCCTGTATATGCTTGTAAACTGCGTATGCAATTAGTAATAAATTCCAGCTAGTAAATCTTCAGATTAACCGGGCTAGTATGGAGGCTGTTAGAAGTTATTCTCCCAAGTAGCCTGCTGCTCAGCAAAAGAGATGTGGTAATCCAGGATGGTAATTACCTGGAACACTCATATAAGATTTTATAAATCATTTGCGTGTCCTATCATAATATACTATTTAAGCATTATTGCTAACAGTGTAGCTTTGTTACATATGGTTGAGTTCTTTCTGAGTCTCTTGTTGGATTTTCTTATCTTCGAGTGAGAAATACATGACTCTTCCTTCTTCTCTAGTTCCAGACCTAGCCTCCATCTTTCTCACACTTCTTTGCCCATCGCTGATGGAAGGCAGAGGGACTCCTGTGCAATCACTGTACCTCTGGCCTCTTTTTTGCTTTTTTCTCTACCCCTCTACATAAGAACACTTACATCCACTCCCCCAGAAAACACTCAAGATTAAGGGGGGAAAAAACAAAGGAAGATATTTTAGAAGTCAAAATATAAAAGCAGAACCAAGTGGTAGGGTCTATGTTGGAATTGAGAGTTTGGAAAATTTCAAAATAATTTGTGTTTTGACTGGATTGTTTTGACCAGTGCTGTAGGCAATAGTGTAACCATTACCATAATGTTCATCTTTCGCTCATTTTTAATAATTATTTCCACGTGGCAGCTTGAGTCTGTTTAGATGGCAATGTTCCAAATATTCTTGTTAAATTAATTTTAATGGACACATGAACAAAAAGCATATATATATATATATATATATATATATATATATATATTAGTGACACATACCATGTGATGTTCTGATACATGTATATATTGTGTAATGTCTACATGTTTGTCTCATTAAACATTTTTGTTCAAGTGTTTGTGTCATCAAACACTTATTATTATTTTGTTGTTGTTAATGCTTTTTTTTTTTTTTTGACATAGGGTCTCACTTAGCCCAGACTCTCCTAAAACTTTCTATGTAGTTGTGGATGCCCTTCGACTTCTCAGATTTCTGCCTCTACTTCCCAAGTGCTGGCATTACTGGCATTTGACACAATGGCTGCTCTTACTCAGTGCTGGGGATTAAGCCCAGGGCTTTGAGGATGCTAGACTAGCATCTACCGCCTGAGCTATATCCACAGGTCCTCACTTATCATTTCTCTTTTGTAACAACAAGGAGCTCTTCTCTCTGGTGAGGGCCGCCTTCCTGGTTCATTGGTGATGCCATTTTGCTTTGTCCTTATTTGGTGGAAAATAATTGGTCAAGAACTAAATTAAATTAACCGAATTAACACATTGGTCAAAAAACTAATCCTGTTCCTTAGTTCCTGCCCTCTGGACAGGATTACTTTCTGAAGGCTGTGGCGTCTAATGCCACCTCACTGGAGGTTAGGTTTCAACACACCGCTACTAGAGGCAAACATTCTGAGCCTAATTTTCAAAAACAATTCTCATATTTAATTATCATTTTAGATTGTGCAGAACCTAATACAATTGTATAGTTCTCCTTGTTCCCCCTCTTCATATATATGTGTGTGTGGGTGGGTTTTTTTTCCTTAAATCAGTGAGAGCCTAGCCATTTAGCCTAGGTGGTTCTCAAACTGAAATCTGCCTGATATACATACATACATATGAATATGTATGAATAATCATCTAACAAATATAAAGCTATAATTATATATATAACTTACATAGTATGCATTATATATATTCTTAAATCATTCTTAAAGATGAGGCATACATATGAATCTGGTTTATGTGTTTCTTGTTGCTGTAAGGTATAGTAAATTTAATTATTTTTTTCTGTACAACACCATAATCTACCATATATTGTGATATATATATATATATAAAAGTTGCCTAAAAATATAAATGGCCTATAAGCCTTGACTCAGTAAGATGGATCAGCAGGGGAAGGAGCTTGTCACTAAGCATGACGATTTGAGTCCAATCTCCAGAATCTATGTGATAGGAGAGAAATGACTTCCAGAAGTTGTTCTCTGCCCTCCACATGCACACATGCACACACACACACATGTTTCACATACATACACACTTAATAAATAAATAAATGTAATTTTTTTTCTGGAAGAGAATCTGTTCTGTTGCACATAGGAAGGGAATCTCCACAATGGTACAGAAAGCGCATCTGTAGGTGAGTCTCATGATTGTCGTTCCAGTACAGGGATGGAGACCTGATGAACTCGTTGGCTGGTAGCAGTGTGTGTGGAAGCTCTTAATGTCAATTTCTTTTATTTAACATTAATAAAATGTTAATTAATAACACGTAAATATGCCCGAGACTCAGAAAAAGCACATATTATAAGGTTTTGGGATGCATGGGGCTGAGTCTTTATTTCAATTGTTCAGCTATCCAAAATATAACACTAGTCTTTCTACCACGATTCCAATATAGTCCCGTTGCTTTTGTTGCTGTTTGAGACAGGGTCTTACCATGTAGCCCATGCTGGCATAGGACTCACTTATGTGGATCAGGCTGTCCTTGAACTGAATGCTGGGTTTACAAGTGTGAGTCACATGCCTAGTGTGAACCGAAGGGAGCAGTTGACCAAAGTGAGAAAATACAAGAAAGTGCTAGGCACAGATATACCTAACTTCAGCATCAAAACAAAATTCTTTAAATGGCTGTAAAGATGTGTCTTTACTTGTTAAGATCATTCCACAATCACTCATTTCCTAAATATAAGAAAGAATTCCCATATTTTTGGAAGGTATATAGGAAGAATAGAAAGAGTAATGTAATTAAAGAAAGTCCTGTGTTGCTTTATGTTGATTAAATTATGTTTTGTTCAACGAGCCAAGACATTTAATGATAAAAATTATTGTTACTGTATAATAACAATAACAATAGATAATATATATTAATATGCTGAGTTCAACATAGACTAATTTGGCCTTGTTTTATCTTCACAATATTCTTATCAAGAGCACTATATTATCTCTGTCATATTTTGTTAGGAAGGAGAGTTATTTGTTTTTCATTGGTTGAGAAAGAATCCAGCCGTTTAGCTCAGTCAGGTCTCAAACTGCAATCCCCCTGCTTTATTTAGCCTCCTTGGTGCTAGGATTACATACATGCACTATCACTCACAGCCATTGTCTTCATAAAGTGAGGAGACTGGTGTGGAGGCAGAGTAAAGAAAACATTCCATGATTGAACCCACAGAAGTTCTAAATGAAGAAGTGTTCTGTGACTTCTGGTCAGACTGATAGTCTGCCATCTTTCTCCCTGTGTTCCATGTAAGCATGATGATGTGTCACACAACTGAAATAAAATAAAGTGTGTCGGAGGGTTTTCTTGATGTTGGGAACCCATGCCATTAATATGTAACAGTGGTTGGAATGAGCTGGATGTCCCTGATATTCTCAGGCATCTGAATAACTGGTCCCCAGTTGGTAACACTGTGTGAGTAGGTTTAGGAAGTGTGACCTTGCTGGAGGAAGTATGTCCCCATGTCTTCTCTCTGCCTCCTGATTGCTGTTTAAGGTGTGAACCCTCAGTTCTGCATTTCCAGCTCCAGTGACCAGGCCTGCCTGTTGCCCCATTTCCCTACCTGGAACCGTAAACCTAAGTAAACCCTTTCTTTTATAAATTGCCTTGGTCACAGTGTTCTATTACCACATTAGGAAAGTAAATAAGGCATATGGTTTTTTGTTTGTTTTGTTTTTGTTTTTCTGACTGGCCAGTGAATTTAAATTGCTAATTAAGAACAAGATAAAAAACAAAACAAAACAAAACAACAAATAAAAAAACCCTTTTCCAAGTACCATTCAAAGCAGATTAATCTAAGTAGGGAAGTGTGTGTATGTGGTTTGTAGTTGTTGACTGCAATCATGAAGCTTTCAGAATACTGAAGTCAGATTACGCTCCCACTCTCCCAATTGGAACACTGGAGAATGGAGCTTCATACTTTGGTATTTCCATCTGCACTTCAACTATCTTTGACAAATGCCTGACACTTTTAACACAGCCTGGCCAGTATAAGGGTGAATTTGTTAGTGAGTTAATGTTGCTTGTCCTGATTCAAAAGGTCAGCAATCTATCATGTGCTCTGTAATCTCATTACACACCAGGAATCTCGTTCCAGCTGTTAAGAAATTGTGGGGCTGATTGGCTTCTTACATGGGGGTATTCAGCCATTTGTGTACTGGCCTATGGAGGAACCAGTATTCCAAACTCTTCTGAGTGGGTAGGAGGCCTTTGTGACCTTAAATTGTTCCCACACTTGACATCTGAGAGCATTTTCTGACGGATTCTGTGTGGTTTTAGAGACTACCACTATCAGATTAAGAAGTACTGACTCATGGCCCATCACACACAGAATAGAAAAAAGTTTCTTCCCTTTGTTTCTTCCAAGTCATAACTTTAAGATACTTTTGTTTGTTTCTGTTTTATGAGCCAAAGTGTCACTATAGCTCTGTATGTTTTCCAGGAATTCTCCTGTCTCCACCTCTCCAGTTCTGAGACTACAGCTGTGTACTGCGATGTTAGGTTTTTGTGGTGGTGGAGACTGAACCCAGGGCTTCAAGCATTTTGCCAGCTGAGCTCATCTGTTCTTTGTCTTTTCTAGCTGTCCAGCTTTTCATGTTGCTGCATGACTATCTGCTGTTTTTTTATAGTATACTTTCAGAAGGTATTTTCTGAAGCATACAGAAGAACCATGTTTAGTTAGATATTATTTACTTTGTAAACTGAAGAAAGGAACAGTTATGAATAATTCAGTAAACTGAGGATACATGATTGAACGTGGCCTTTTTAGAACTCTCTCTCTCTCTCTCTCTCTGTGCATGTGTGTGCTATATATTGAGCTGAGAATCCTGCATATGGTAGGCAATTGGGAGATTTTTGATAGAAACAGATACATTATAAGGATACTGAAGCTGTTATGGCTGTTTCAATACACTGTGTGTTCACTGAGTGTGAGAATGATCTCAAACATCTGTTCAACAGCATTTGTCCAGGAAACTCTGATATGTTGTCTTTCCAATAATAATTACAAGGCTGTATGGCTATGACATTTACTAATTGGATGAATATTTTGCCTTTTTTCTCTACAAATTTGATTATGTATTCTAGCTAACTCTTACATCTGTTGACCCTAAAATGACCTGGATGAATTGCTGCACTAAAACCAATTTAGGTGACAGAGGAAAGTGCCTGTGTGATGGCTGTCCCCTGGTTCTGGTTCTCTTATCTCCTTGGAACCTAATATTTGTGCCTGGATGTTAACAAACAGTAACAAAGAGATAATCAGTTTTGCACTGTGTCCAGAATGAGAGCATTTGGTTACAATTTAATAACCCTCTCATACCTGCAGCCAACACTGTACATAGAAACGCTGATAACAGTCATTATTAAAGCAAGATTCTTAGAAAGGCAGAGTTCAGCATTGCTTTCTCAGGAAACACATTGTGCTTTTTGAGTTTGCTGTCTTCCTTTTGTCTGACCAGTATTTCTTTACTGATGTTTTAAAACAGATGCTTTCTGTCTTAAATTTAGTTGCTTCTTGTCCAACTCATAGGAGATTTACTGTATCTGTGAACCTATACTCTTAGTTCAGAGACGAAATAAATGAGTAAATAAAATATATCCATGGTATTAACAATAGGTTATTTTCAATGGCTAGAAGTTGTTTTCCTTTTTTTTTTTACACTTAATTTTAAAAATAATTAAAAGTTTACAATGAATGTAGGATGTGAAGCTGGATTATGGAAGATGGCATTTTGTCTCATATACCAATATATTTTTACTAATGAAACTGAATTTGGTATAAATATGGAAGGGAAGCCAGACAGTCGATACATGGTCATTTTGTTGCACTGTATGGAAGTATTGCTTTGTGTGTATAATCCAGGCTGCCTTCAGATTCACTCTGTAGCCAAGGCTGTCCTTGAGCTCCAGGTGTGGGGGGTTATAGGCATAGAGCGCACGGTGTGTTCTTGGTCCTTTTGACTCAAGATATTTTGATTTGTTTGAGGTGGGAAAATGCTCTAGTGCTTTATTTCATCTGGTGGCTTAAATGTCATGGAAAAGTCACCACTCAGCAGACTTCACAATGTTGCCTTTTTATTTGAATTAAAACATCAGACTTGTGTTTGATATTTTTTTTCCATAAAAACAAAGAACTGTTAGCCACAGGCAGAAAGGTTTTCCTCTCATTGAAAGTCAGTGTTGAAGATTTCCGTGGTGTGGTATAGTTTAATTGCTGAATTGCTCATAGATGTGAAAGGCGTATATCCCTTATAGAAAAAATTTGCTCCCTATAATTTTTGAGACTTTGTCATACTCTAAGTACATTTTTCCCAGAGTCTATTAGTGGGAAAGGCCCTGTCCTCCCAGATCCCATGGTCTCTTTAGGTCCCCAAGGAATATTCTTCGTGATTTGTCATGGGGATGGGCTATTGTCTCTACTTTAATCACATTTCCCATATGCAGATGGCGATTGTCCTGGCAGCCCACAGCACAAAACAGCAGGTGGTGCCAGTTGGCGCTCAGCCAGCTTAAAGAGGAGGAGTGGCCATGCACTCTGCAGTATTGAGAGCCATCTCCTGTTTTAAACTTGACCAAAACCCCTCTCCTTCCCACTTGCCACTTCACCTACCTTACTCTAAACTCAATCTGTGGTATCTTGCTCTAGGGCGCTGTCTCTGTCCATTAGGGAAAATCTGAACTTTTAGACACATTACTGCTTCACCTGTTCTTTTGAGAAGTGGATTTTAACTCTGATTTTAAGATTTTTTTTTTGTCATGAATGACTGTTAAATTTCTTGTGCATATGTAGAGCTCCTCATACATTAAAAACATTGTTGCTGAAGATTAAACAACGGTAGCACCTCTCAAATTCTAGGGGAACACATATCACCCACCCTATGTGTGTAATAAAGGAAATACTTGTCTTATTGCAAAATCAATACACATGTGAATACACTGCATGTGTGCAGTGTGCAGAGCTATGTGCACATGTGGTTGTAAGGTTTGTAACCTTTCACTCCTACCGGTTTTCTTGGAGAGCGCACAGAGTCAGAGCTTGATGTAGTTTGGAATCTTGAGATTCAATTATTACTTCATCTGAGGAAACTGAGATCTGGAAAAGTCAAGTGCCTTGGCTCAGATGATGTGAGTGGTTAGTGGTAGTCATGGGCTGAATGCTCTAGTCACCAGATTCCTTGGGAGAGCAGTCCCAAGGAACTGTCCCAAGTCCTTGATCACGCTTAGTCGTGATCACAGAGGGCAACCAAAGATGGGCAGTGACAAAGAGCATGGAAGTCATGGTACCCAGGAAGACACAGCTTCAGAAATGCTGGGGCAGGAGTGCGGACGATGACACAGAGGTCTCACCCAGGGAGGACAAGCCACTTTCTAACACATGTGAGTGCACTGAGCCTTACTCGGCAAGGCCACGCCACTAGAGCTCATTTCTCGATGCCTCCTATTTGATTTCATCTGAAGGCCTTGCATGCAAGTGTTCCCAAAGCAAAGGTGTCCATTTAGCTGTCACGTGTGGGAGGAGGGCTGTTTTTCTAGACTACTGTTCAGGTGTATTTTATACTTTAAGACTTTCTCTATAAAGAACTATAAAATAAACTAAAATTGTAGTTGAGGTAAAAAGTATTTGATGAAACAACATACGGCTTATTCTGAACAATCAATACCTAATTCTTTAAAGGTTCTTGGTTTCAATTTAATGGTGTGTAGTTGAGTTTTCAGGTCTTTTCTACCTTCATTGAGATGCTTCAGGAGCACACACACACACACACACACACACCTGTGCTTCCTGCAGTCTTTTTATGCTAACTGCAGGGGCTGCAGTCACTGTGAGCCCTTGAAGTTCACTTACTATGATTCTATTATTAGGAAAGGCTCCCAGTACTAGCAAGCTATCCATTATCCTCTATACATCCATGGGCTTGTCTCCTATCATGTTTTTAGAATCTATTTCAAGGGCTGGATATTTTCATGTCCGGCCAAGTATGAACCATCAAAAGGAGAGAGGTCTTTTCTTGGCTTCAGGAAGTTCATGGAAGATGGTAAACACATCAGTAGGTGTTCTTGGTATTGGTTGGCAACTACAGCAATGGAAGCATACAGGGCTTATTGCTGCAGTGCAGAGGAGACCCTTGAGGAGGGAAGAGGCCAGACAATAGCTCAAGCTACGATGACAGGATGGGTGAGAAAGAAGCTAGGCGCATCATGAAAGAAGGACTTTCAGGCAGAGGGTTGACTATGATCTGTATTCTGGGAAGAGGAAGAGATCACACTGAGTAAAGAAGGGTGTACATGGTAGAGCATGGACTTGGTGTCATGTGGGACATTTGTAACTTTGGATAGGCAACCAAGATTCTGTGCCTCAGTTTCCTCATCTATAACAAGTGGAGATTATTACATGACCCACCCAACAGGGTTTCTGTGAGAACTGAGTCAACAAGTGTCAAATGCTTAGACTGGGGTTTGCCAGTCTGAGGCAATGCTCCACTGTTAGATTATAGGTGGAGAATTAACAGGTGATAAATGAAGCCAGGGACAGGAGTAAGCATACTGAACCTCATGCCCATGTGCTTGAGCTTGTGTGGCTGAAGAAGGGACTTCAAAAGAAATGGTGAGACATGACCAGATTTATGTCTCTTCACTTTAGAGACTCCAGAAATGGAAAAGTCTTGAGGCAGATTTTCTTAGAGACTTGTAATGTTGGAAGATGGGCAGTGGCAATGAGCTGTGATAGAGGAGTAAGTGTGGAGGGGAAGGGGGCATACGTAACCTTTGCCCAGGGAGGGCAGAGAATTGCTATGACATCTAGAGTCATGAGGAAAGGTAAGCAAATGTTCTCACCATGGCGAGTAAGAAGACAGTGGATTAGTTTGAGCTTAACTCAGGATATGGTGAGCAAAGAACTGAAGAAGCTATCAGAAGGCCTGGAAGTCACCACACACAGCAGCGTGATGAAGATCCTCCAAATGGCCCTCAGTGGACAGCTGCAAGGACCCCTGTGTCTGAGTTGATGGTGTCTTTGGGCCCAAAGGAAGTATGGGAATGAATCCAGAAGGTGCTTTCTAGCTAGGGAGAAGATGCATAGGACCATGGAGGTGGCCCTGAAAGCATCTACAATGGGAGCTGAATTCTGAGGAGAGCGGGAGGCTGATGGTCTATTAGGACTCTTGCAGAATGAACAGTTGTGGAAACACTTTTGACTACTGTTATCAGCTGGCCTTGGGGAACCTTTCTCTGACTCTGGGAAGGATGACCTTGAACTCATGTCTTAATAATAAAGAGAGAGAGAGAGACAGAGAGAGAGAGAGAGAGAGAGAGAGAGAGAGAGAATAAATTGGCATTTTTTTATTTGATTATTGTCTGTGAGAGTTGGAAAGAGGCAGGCATGTACCACAGCATGCCAGTGCTATAGAGGACAGCTTTGTGAAATTGGTTCTCTCCTTCCATCTCAAAGTGGGTTCTGGGTTTGAACACAGATCGTTAGACTTGGCAGCAATCACCTTGACCCACTGAGCCGTTTCTCAAGCTCAAGTTACCACCTTCGAATTAAGGAAACATAAAAGTGAAAGCCAAGCAAGAGGCGTCAGATCTGACAGCTGCAGAAAAGCTGAAAAGGGAGTAAATGCCCTGCAAGTAAGAAGCAAGGTGTAGAGCAGATGAGACTGTAAAACAAATGAAAGGCAGGGGCTGGAGCAGGGAAGCTCTGGGGAAGGAATGGGCAAGGTCAAGGAGAAATAAAGAGAGAAACATTTATGCCCTAATTAGTCAGCAATTTGTTATAAAACAGCCTTGCTACCTGGAGAGCAGAATTTAACAATGTTTTGGGCACAAACCATCAAGTCAGCCAAATTAGAGCAGGATGCCTTCCAGCAGGTCTCCAGCTCAGGCCATTAGGTATAAGAGCGAGATGAGAACATGCTTCCAGAAAGAAAGCATAGCAAGTGGAAGATCATTATAAGCTTATGGGTGCTTGACATTGAGAGCTGTGTTTTGTTTGCTTGCTTGCTTGTTTGTTTGTTTGAGAAAGGGTCTATGTATAGCCCAGACTGGCCTCAAGTTCTCCATTCCTTTACCTTTACCCTGCTAAATGCTGAGGTTACAGGCAATTGTCATTATGCCTGGTACAAGAAAAGAAAAAAAATATTGTTTTGATACAAGGTCTCATGTAGCCCAGGCTGGCCTCAAACTCACCTTGTATTGAAAGATGACTTTGAACTTTGGATCTACACGCTTTTACCTCTTGACCGCTGGCATTATAGGTGTATATGACTAGGTCCAGTTTGTGTAGTGTTGAGCATAAGACCCATGGTTTCATACATGCTAGGCAAAGCACTCTGTAGCAGCTGAGTCTTTTCCAAGTAACACATCCAATTGGCTTATGGCTTAGCTGTGTGGTATCTTAACCTGAGTACTCTGCTGCTACACAAAACTTCCATGGGAAGTCCTGCTTCTTTTTAACTGTGGGATCTCATGAGAGCCACTGCTGGTCCTGAATCTGCAGCGATGTGTCTAGATCACCACTTGTACCTTCAACACAATTCCTGTTCAGTCTTACTCTCTGGCCTTGCCAAAAGACAATGCCACTCGACACTGGAGTTAGCTCATAGCCTGTTGCTGCGGAAGGAGCCTCCAGCTCTCCCTCATTTCAGTTTCCAGACATAGGTGGAAATCACATTAGTTGATATTTCCCTTGTTCCTGTTAACCCTTGACCAGAAAAAGTCTAATCCTGACCCCTGTGGGTTGTCCTGTTCAACCTTCCATTTCACTGAGTGCAAAAGCTCTATGTTTGCACCATCTGTAGATCTTTTTCTTGACACTGGGTGAACACTACAGGGAGATGGCATGTTAGCTATTCTCTGTGCCCCTCTGCCCTGAAAGATGACATCTCATGTTTCTTCAGTTGAGACATTGCTTCCTTTGTTGGTTTCTCTTAATTCTCACTGTGCTCCATCCTTAGCCAGAGGAAGCTCATCAGTTTTCATTTGTGCTTGCTGAAATCTAGTGTCTCAGTCCCCTTCACAGCAATTCACTCACTTTCAAGCCCTCCTTAGATGGGTCTGGGTGAGGCTCTAAGCACAGGACTTCTTGGCCTCCTTAACTCATGGACTATTCACATAAATGTATTGTTACACCTTAGAAATCTATGCCAGTTTTGATTGAACATGGTGAGTCCTAGTTTCAATCTAAATAAAACCATGCTTTAATCTGGTTGTGGTCCAACTTGAAAGCAATACATTTGATGGGAGATGGTCTATCTGTTTTTCTTTTAGTTTTTAAATCAATCAGTGAAACATGGTTTTGACTCCCAAGCCTTAAAATCCATCTTTCCTGGCTGCACTTGATGCTTGCCATTGAATGCACTGGTCTTTGAAAACTCCTATACACTAATTGATAGCCTATGCCATTATAGCCCATCTGCCTGGTCTTTTCAGCTACCAGAGATAAGCCCTTTGGAACATTTTCTTAGTTGCTTGATGAAGCCCTACTACTCACATTACACTTGGATAATAGTGATGAATAAAAGAGACCCTCACCCCACAGAGGCGATGAGCCCAGAATGTCAAGTTCGATTTAGATTGACTGAAGTAACAGGATAGGTCATAAGAATAAGATTAGGTTCACTATAAGATGAGATGAAAACTAACTTGTATTCCTAAAATGATACTTCCTCTACCACATTTTTGCCCAAGATTTGATTGTCTGAATTCAGTAAGAGTAAACATAAACTTAGGCCAATGCTTTTTCAGTAAGAGTAGGGACAACAACTCAATGTGAGGAAGGCACAGTACATTTTGTTTGAGAATGAACTAGAAATGCACATGGTTTATAAATTATCTCCGCGTAGCTCGGGACTATGTGTTGCCTGGACTGTAGCATACTGTTGCCTCCTCCCCAAATCAACTCAGACCACTCTTTTCTTAAGCCAGACTTCTTCTTTCTCTAACAATTAGCACGCTCACCCTCTCTTTTTGTCCTAGTTGGCATTGACTATCAATTTGACAAAGCCTGGAATCATCTAAATATGATTCTTAGTGGAATATTTGTCTTTTTCAGTTGGTGTGTGAACATGTCTACAAGGGACCGTCTTGATTGTTCTAATTGATGTAGGAGAGTCCAGACCACTGTAGGCAGAACATTTTTCTATGTACAGCATTCCAGACAATATACAAAACCTCAATAAGCATGAGCCAAAGAGCCAATCAACAAGTAGCATTCCTCCAATGGTTCTGCCTCTAGGTTCCTACTTTGATTTCCTGCTCTGACTTCTCTCTGTGATGAATTGTAATCTGGAATCATAAGACAAATAGATTCTTTTCTCCCCAAAATGCTTTTGATCAGAGTGTTTCATTACAGCAACAGAATGAAACTAGAATACCTGGTCTTCACTGTCAATCCTATCAGAACCCATAGCCGCCTTTTATTTGCTTACTAAAACAATTAATAGTTTACCAATCTGACTTAGATAGTGGGCATCCATCTTTTCCCCAAAGAGATTCAAGACAAGCAAGTACCTAGAGTGGGCCTCTCAGTGTTATGCCTTTCAACAGCTGTTGGCTTCCATTCTTGATTTTTGCTGATACAAAGACAAGTGCACTCTGGCTTCATGAGAACTCAAGGGTAACCAGGGATGTGAAGGAGTTGATGAAACATGGCATTTTAAAACAGTCTTTACATGCAGTAATGCATAGTGCCAATTAACTTGACAGAACCTTGAACCACCTTGGTGGCCTCTTGCTCTGCCGATAGGGCATTATGTTAATAGCTGTGGGTGACACTTTGTTTTTTGTCCCATACTCTGGGTAGTATAGGATAGAGAGAGCAATCTCCAGGTGAGCAAGGATTCTTTCCTGTTTCCTGGATGGGAATGAGCTGTGACTAGACGCTTCAAGCTCCTGTTGCTCTGACTTCATAGTCATGATGTAGCTCGAAACGTGAGCTAAAATAATACTTCTCCTTTACGATGCTTTTACCAGGGTATTTCATCACCACAGGAAAAGAAGCTAGGGCACATGTTCAAGCCAGATCCCTTCCCAGGGTACTTCCAGTGCAGAGGAATGAGTCAGAGACTCATACCAAGCAAACTGAGGCAGCATGGGCATTGAGTTTCTGTGTCAAGATTCTTCCAAATGAACTCTTGAAATTTCAGAGGCCATTTGTGATACCCAAACAAAATATTATTCTCAAAGTTGGAGGGATGCTGAGATTATTTTTTTAAAGGTGAGGAATGGGAGTTGGGATGTGGACAATAGTGGGCTTTGGGACTCGTGGTCTCTACCAGTGTGATGCTCAGCCAGAGTATAAGTCATACTGGTGACTTCTTTAGTACCCTTTTCCCCAACCCACCCCATTCTTCTTCATCACTTCGGTTCCATGTGTAAAGCAGTTATGGTGCTATAATTTCATACTGAAGTCTCCATACTTGACTCCTTTTCATAGCACAATTAGTCTGCTTGTCTCCTGCCTCCATGTCGCTGAGGATGTCTTTACATTCTTGGAGTTGTGGGCAGTGCTTATGGTCCAAAGGTTGCCCATTAATTTCTCTGTAAATTCATGTGTCAAAAAGCTCTTAGGGGGCTCATCAGTCAAGAGCACTTACTGCACTTTCAGAGGATCCAGATTTGGTTCTCAGTTTCCAGACAGTGGGAGGGTTCACCACTGTCTCTAACTCCAGTTAGAGGCCCAGTGCCCTTTTCTGGCCTCTTCAGGCTGCACGAACACAGTGCATATACATACACACAGACAAAATACCCCACACATAAAATTAAAAAAAAATACCCTTATTACTACTGACAACATCTACACTTTGGGTTTCTGCTAAACATTGCTGAAGCACAGGGGCATAGACACATCTGGGTAGTGTAGCCAGGAGGAAGCTGTATACCTGGGTAGTTCAGGTAGAGGCTGGCTTTAGACAGAATCATGCGTATGGTTCCCTGGCTCCTTTGTGAAAGACTTGCTGCTAGAGCTGAGCCACAGCCTACCACCGCCCAGCACCTGTTTTTGTTTGTTTGTTTTTGTTTGTTTGTTTTTGTTTTGTTTTTGTCTTTTTTGCTTGTTTTTGTTTTGTTTTGGCTCCCTACTTTCTTGGTCTGGTTCTATTGCTAGGAAGCCTTCCCTTAGAAAAAAGGTAGACTAAGGCAAGTAGGGGGAAGAAGCAATGTGCATCGGAGCCTTCTGAAAGCACTTGTCCTACGCTAGCCCCTGGAACCAACCACCCCTTTTCCTGGTTTCCAGGCCTCTGGAACTCAATGCGCTGGAAACTTGTGACTAATTTTGTTTGACAGCGGCAGAAAGTATGCCCCGCCTCAAGTGCTGGCCGGTTATTTCGAGTAATTTGTCACTGAAAATTTCATGAATGGCTCGTATCATCTGTTCAGCTTGAGAAGAGAAAGGAAAGTAAACTGGAGGTCTTAGTGGAAAACCATAATCTACTGAAATCCATCGAAGGCATAGTTGCTGGAGGAACTGAATAGCAGTTTCAACATTTTGCCTGCTGCCATATGGCATTAGAGACGTGAGGAAGAGCAGAAAGAATTGATGCATCTGGCTTTTCACGATGAGGTGCTCCCACTGTCCATGTCATCCACACCAGCAACTTTTTACTTTGGGAAGTGCAGTGTTTTTAGTAAGCTTTTTGTGCTCGGTTTACTACTGAAGTCTGTGACTGGAGGCAATGACTTCATCACACTTCTGGCATGTAATGGAGCTGAGAGAACTTATGTTTGTGTGTACACATGAAAAACCACGAAGTTTAATACTTGGCTTTGAAATCTGGAATACATTTTTTTATAAGCGAGGGAGAAAATACATGTAATTACTGAAGATACCATTAATTCTTCTGTGGGACAGTTCATGCTGACCAGATGATGACTAAATTACCTTCATGTTCTGTATCTCTTTACCTTTTGGTCATAAGTTTTCATCAAGCAGTATTTTAATATTTTAGATTTTGTTGTACTCCAGTTACAATCACTCGTATTGTGATTTGTCTTTTAAAATAAAGATATTTAAAAATATAAAAAGTATAGTTTCACAATACTTAGGCATTTTAAAATTGGCAATCTAAAAATATAAGACTATCCAATAGAGTGAGAATAAAATGTTTTTTTCACTTTTTTTAGCTAGAAAATAATATTTTAGTAAAACCAGAGAATCTACCCACTATTAGTCAGTAATTAATTACATGTCTCTAGGCATTTGTCTTAATGAAATAATGGAACTTTGAATAAGGATTTATTTCTGCAAATGGTTATTGCTTTGGTGTTTATTAGTAGCAAACAACTTGGTTCTGTAAACAGAAGTGTTTGTTACATGATTTTTCCCCCTTTCCAAAATTTCTTTGTTCCTTGCCAAAATCTGAATTTCCTTGCTGGATTATGGGCAAGCTTGTATTTTGGGATAACCATAGGAGAGGAAAATACAGCCAGTTAACATAAGAAGATTTACACAGGAGTGCAAACCGTATGAGGAAATGGGATATTAAAAAGTGAATTTTGACAGTGATGAAAACATCTGTGTGAGCACTGGATAGAGACATAAAAATTGACGATGATGCCAGATGGCACAGGCCTGTGGTCTCAGCACTTGAAGGCAGGGGCAGGAGGGTTTAGGCCAGCTTTGGCTGGAGAGTGAGATCCTGTCTACAGAGAAAAACATAATGGTCATCCCTGGACAACTGAATTGCAGGTGACTCAAAGTTTTTTCTTTATGGCTTTCTATAGGGCTCAAAATATTTTCAATGAGCACATGCTAATTTTATAATTATGTAGAAAGCTTAAAGGAGCATTCTTAAAAACCCGAGTTATTTAAGAGGAATTAGTCATTGACCGAGTGGATAGAAGAGATGAGGAACTTTAACGCCCCTTCAGTTCTAAGGACCATCTGCCTATGCCTATTGACCAGAATCTGCCAAAAGAACTTAGATCCAATTAGCAAGGGCAGGAAGAGAAAGCGCCTTTTTGGGTTCTCTGTACCTCCATGCACATTTGCCCCTACACTAATAGAGTTATTAGTTGGCTATTGTGTTCAAGCTGTCGCCCAGAAAGCTGCACTCTACTTTGCTTCTGTGAAAGTGGCGTGGACGTTTTACAACTGGCTAATGAATCCAAGCCAGCAGCTGGTCACTATGCTACTACTCAGGGCAACTGGCTGAGTCCAATTTTTCTTCCTTGCTTCCTTCTTTTCTCCCTCCCTCCTTCTCTTTCTCTCTTTATTTCTTTCAATTTATTTACTTGTATCCCAGCTGTAGCCCCATCTCTTATCTCCTCTCAGCCCCACCCTCCCTCCCTCTTCTCTCCCGACGCCCTTCCCCTGGTCCGCTGATAGGGGAGGTTCTCCCCTTCTACCTAACCAAAGCATCCTCAACAAATGGTGTTGGTATATCTGCATGTCTACATGTAGAAAAATGCAAATAGATCCTTATTTATCACTCTGCACGAAACTAAAGTCCAAGTGGATCAAAGACCCCAACATAAAATTAGACACACTAGAAGAAGAAAGTTAGGAAGAGCCTTGACCTTATTGGCACAGGAGACAACTTCCTGAACAGAACACCAACAGCACAGGCTCTAAGATCAACAATCAATAAATGGGACCTCACAAAACTGAAACACTTCTGTAAAGCAAAGGACACTGTCATCAGAACAAAATGGCAGCCTACAGACTGGGAAAAGATCTTCACCAACCCTGTATCTGACAGAGGGCTAATATCCAGAATATATAAAGAACTCCAGAAGTTAAATACCAATAAACCAAGTAATCCAACTTAAATATGGGATACAGAGCTAAACAGGCAGTTCTCAACAGAAGAATATCAAACAGCAGAAAAACACTGAAAGAAATGCTCAACCCCCTTAGTCATCAAGGAAATGCAAATCAAAACAACCCTGAGATTCCACCTCACACCCACCAGAATGGCTAAGATTAAAAACTGCGTTCAATTTTCAAACAGCAAATCTGTCTTCATATAGAGCATACACCATCCAGGATGGTTACATGTGTTTCTCTTTGTCTCTGCTTCTGGAATACATACACAATGAAGACAAACATTGAAGAGCCATCTCATATTGGCACACCTGGAAAACTCAACTGACATCAGTATAGACCTTTAAAATAGGAATCAAAGTGACCCAAGTTGGTTCTCTCCTGAAAAGAATGCAAGAGCACGGCTTGTAAACTAACATTGAAAGAAAAATTATTGCTGGTTGGTTACATCCACATCTCTCAGGTGATTCCTTTTCCTTTTCAAGTGTATCGTGACTGATCTCGATAGGCCTGGAGTTGGATGGCCCCATGCTATCTGTTACCACATCAAATGGAGCCTGTGTGCAGGTGGTATATTGGGATGACAAGCTGTGATGCCATTGGCAGGAGCAACTCCTCCAGAAGGCAGAGCTGCCAGGGGCAGTTCTTTTGGCAGATTTGGTGCTGCTGGCCCTGGTGTCTGAGGTAACACAGCCAGGTGAAACACCACATCCTTCCAGGGGCATACAGGCTATGAAGCCTAAACCTCATAGAGTTAGTCTTCCTTTTTTTTTTAACTTTAACATTTATTAATTTTGTAGAGGATAAACTTTCTGTTTTTTTTTTTCCACACAGACAAATATCCAAGCCTGAAATTACGCTGCAGTATTTTTCAAGCTGTTTTATTACTGAGTCACGAGACCAGTATTACTCTTTAGGAGAAGGAAGCATAGTACTGCCTTGATTTTCATGCTACCTCACTGATTAAACCTTCCCTGGTTCTCTGTGTGAGAAGCTGTTCTGAGTACTGTTTTTCTGACGCTCCATGAGCAAGGAAAAGGTCGTAGGTATTGTGCGTTTTGAAAGCCTTAGAAACTGAGCTACATTATCTTGCAGGGAGTGGAATTTTGGTCTAGAGCAGGAGAGCAACGGAGAGATGGCTGACTGATAGGTTAAGAACCAGTACTGTTCATCCAAACAACTCAAGTTTGGGTCCCAGCACCCATATCAAACCACCTGCAACACTATCTCAGAAAAATTGGACACCCTCTTCTGGTGCTCATGTGTGTGTTTGTGTGTACATACATGCATAATTAAAATCCTTTTTTTTAAAAAAGGAAATAATGGTAATATTTGTAGTTTGCAAAATTCGCTCTGAGAGCTTTGTGGTGTGGCAGGGAGTCATGGATTCAGTAGGTAGATAGGGTTCCTTAAGGAGGAGAGGAAGGATTCAAAAAATATTTTGGAAGCAAAATCTACTGCTAAGGTTGGGAGTAAAGATCACTGACAGGTTCATAGATTTGGTGGCAGGGTAACACTAGGAAGTGGCTCCCAATCTGCTTACAATCTAATGGAGAAAAGGAGGCAACGGTTACCATCTACCAGCATTATGTTCAGTGTTCTCCATAGGCCCAACTCATCAGTTCTTCCAGTTGGACTCAGGAGTCATTTTGTCTCTCTCTCTTACTCTTGATTTCCTCTTTCCATCCCTTCTTTTCTCTTTGAGACACAGTTTCAAGTAGCCCCAAGCTGCCCTTGAGTTTCTGATCCTCCTGACTCCACCCTGTAAGTTGATTGAAGAAGGATCATAACTTGATGTGTCTTGTTTCTATTCACCTTACTACATGGCCATTTTTAGTGAAGGTTTTTAACTCAGGGTGTAATTTTTACCACAATTAAAACACTTATAGTCTATATAAAACAGCTTGAAGACTAAATCAACAGCTACTACATACACATGTAGGAAAGAAAGTTCTTCACAGGAGGGTGGTTCATCTTTGTGGTTTCAAGTGTTAGAAACTTAACCTCCAGGGCAGCCCTCTTGGGAAGTGGGGCCTAATGGGAGGTGACTGGGCCAAATGGGCTGTGACCTCAGGATTAAGGTGACTACTACAAGGTGACTCCATGATCACAGTACAGTCTCACAGGCCACACAGACATATGGCATGTTAATAAGTTCTTAAAATTTCGTACTGGTTAGTAAAAACAGACTGGGCCAGAATCGATCAGAGAGTCGCTTATGATATATAGCTGTATCCGGTAGCCTGGGTGCAGACAGTCTGAGTTATAACGTGGAAGGACTATGCATGCTAAATGCTTTTATAATTCCTAAGTCATGGTAGAACATTTGTGGCATTTGGTCTTCAATTCTATGCTATTTGAAGTGCACCAGGAGGCATAAATGGAGTAGGTAAGCGCAGTCACTTATTCTTTTCACTGTGTAAATTACACAGTTCTTTTGGCTAATCAAAAACCAGATGATAGTTCAAAATCAAAGTGTAAATGTGTCGATTTAGAATGATGTTGTTCCTTGGGGAATATAAAAATCACAGTCTCTGTTAAAGAAGTGTCTTAGTCAGCATTTCAACTGCTGTGGTAAAACCCTGTGTGGGTGGAAGAGGGTTTATTTCAGCTTACAGCTCCATATCGTATTCCATCAGTAGAGGAGGTCAGGAGAGCCAGCTAGACACCGGAACTGAGGCAGAACGTGTAGGAGAGTATTGTCTACCCCCTTGCTTCCCATGGCTTGCTCGGCCTGCTTTCTTATAGCATCAGGACCACCAGCCCTGGCGTGGCACCAGCCACAATGAGCTGGGCCCTCCCATTCCACCTATCAGTCAAGAAAATCCATGACAGGCTTGCCCACAGGCCAACCTAGTGGGGGCATTTTCTCAACTGACATTCTCTCTTCCAAATTACTGTAGCTCCCTTCAAACTAGTCAGCACCAGAAGCCAACCAGCTATTAGTATTTACAATGCTTTATTTTACATATCTGGTATTTTGAGTTAATTCATTTTCCCCCTTAGAATGTCTCTCTAATGAATAGTGAGATTTTTGCTTGTTTGTTTGCTTGCTTGCTTTGTTCTTTTGTTTAGTTTTTTTGGGGGGTGGGGTGGGGAGAGGTTGTTTTTGGTAAGATTTAGGTGATATAAGAGTTGTTCATGGCACTCATCACACATAGGCCTGCAATGTTATGGCTTGGCACCAAAGATGGTTAATTTAGTTGATGGTGGTGGGAGAGATGAACAATTCTTGAATCTTCTTTTGTAGGAAATCATCTGTGGCGTAACTTACACGGGTTTGTTTAGGGACGGGTTGGTAGAGCACTGCTTCCATGAACATTTGTCTTCCGTGATCTTCCTAGCAGTTGGTATCCAGGAGGCTCTCTGAGGAAGTAAGAATGCAAGGACAGCGGGGGATGCTTCTACAGACCACGCCTGACAGATGTGCCTTCTGCTTGTGTCCTGTACCCCACTGTGTGGTCGAATGCACAAGGGCTAGAAAATGAGGCCTTTCACAGAAAACACCACAAACAATACTTCTCTGTGAAAGGCAGTGTGGATTTTTTGGTGGACATCTGACTTCCCTCACCATAGCATGAGTGTTACTGTGACTATTATACTCAGACAAAAATGAAAATTATTTTTGGGGCGATGGCATTGGAAATGTAAAAAAAAATGGAATTGAAAAGTATTAAACCCACAATTGGCTACATTTAGAAATGTTGCTTTACAAGCAGGGATGTTTTGTTGAGGTAGAATTGCATTTTGATAACTAAGGAGACCCTCTGCGTTTTAAAGTAGTTGTTTCCCTGTTTCTCTCCCCCCAACCCCCACTCCCTCTGCTGGTGCTTTTTTTCAGTAAAAAGCTAAAAAATCCCTTTCTGTAGTTACTTAAAAAGTCTTCTAAATGAGATGCTCAGTTTTCCTAGAACATGTATTTGCAACACAGCGTCCCGTTATCGTGACTATAATACACATGCGTTCTGTGATGTGTAATTTACATTCCCCTGTTTAAGAATAACTGTGGGGTTGGGAGCTGGCTCAGTGGGTACGAGCGCTTGTCTTTACGCCTGACTCCCAGAACCCAAGTGCTAAAAGAAAGAGCCAACTCCTACCACTGTTCCTCTGACCTCCACATGTGAGTGCATGTGTGTTCTCTCTTGCGTACCCATATACATAACTGGATGTTTTTAAAAGTAAAACAAATAACTAAACAAAAGCCCAGGAACTATGCTCTCACCATCTTTTACAAGTTCTTTTAAGTCCTATGGCTCTTGACCCCTCAAGCCATTCGCTTTGGGTGAGAAATATGAGTCTCCTTGCTTACATCACTAGCCTATGATTCCTTGAGTGGTCAAGGTTAGGTAAGAGAGAGCTCACGCTGTATAACGATCCTTCCATTACCCACAATGATGAAGGTACCCATCTGGACTCCAGAAGGGATCATTAGTTTAGGGATTTCCTTTACACCATCTATAAAAATGACCACTCATGCAAGTGATGTGAGAGTCGCCAAGGTGATGGAAGTAACAGATCAGCCTTGCTGTTTACTATTATTATTATTATTATTTTATTTTGCTGGTACAGCCATGTCTTTTGTATTAGCATTTAAAGATTAATGGAATATGGTGTAAAGAATGGGCAGATATTAAAATGTGTAAGTCATCAAACCAGTAGCTCATATCTAGTGCATTTCCAGATGAATCTGGATTAAAAAGTACTTTTCAAGGATGGCTTTATTTAGTTGCTGACAGGTATTGTGTATGTGCATAAACTTGTGTGTGTGTGACAAAAATAAAGGACAAAAAGAGAGGGAGAGAAGTTAGGTGGTTTCATAAAGAAGAATAATCAGGAGAGCCTCCTCAAGCACGTGATGTTTGACTAGAGGCTGGGGAAACAGGAAGGAGTCACCTCTGTGATATCACAGTAAGTGGATTCCCTGTCACGGAACTGGCAAAGTCAGAGTTCCCTCAGAGGAAACTGTCAGGCCTGTGGGTGAGGAAGCAGGAAGACGAGCAATTCTGGAGTCTGGGGTACAAAATGGCCAAGGATGAATGAAGTCAATGGAATACTATTGAAGGTAGAAATGCAGAGGTGACTGAAACCAGATGCAACCCTTAACTTCAAGAACTTGGTGTTAAGCTGAGTGTACTGGTGAACGCCTGTTATACAGCACAGATAAGAGGCAGGCAAGGGGACTGTAAATCTGAGGCTAGGGCTGGTTTATCTAGTGAGAGCATAAGGAGGGGAAGCATGGAGTGGAAGGAGGGGGAAAGGGAAGAGGAAGAGAATGGGGAGAAGGAAGGGGAGGAAGAGGAGGGGAGAATGTTTTGAAACCTGCACAGATAAGAAAGTGTGCCATAAGTTACCATTGTGATAGGTGCCACTACAAAGAGGTAACCCTCAATTAGGCAGTGCAGCTAATTGCATTTAAAAGATTGTGCTGAGGAACTGAATGTAAAGGACTGGTGGGCGGGGTCCAGGAAAAGCAATGAGGAAAGGCCCTTCTCCACAGAGAAAATCAGGTGATGAGGTCAAGGAGTTGTGAGAAGTTCTAGCGCATGTAGTGTTCATCAAGATGTTTTATGCAACAACAACAAAAAAAAGCAAAAACCACCTGGAGGCTCTGGAAAAGCATAGGAAGCCAGAGTGGGAAGTCAACGGGAACCAAACTGTAAAGCTCAAAGTGAAGGAAAATCCTTTACACCATTTCTCCCTTTTCAATCGAGATGTTTCATTCCCCAGAAGCTGAAGATTCTGGTCCAGGGTATTAAAATATAGTTTCATTCTATTACTGTTTGTGGCCCCTTTAAGAAGAGAATAATGACTAACAACTAAGTGAATGGCTCATTTATATTTTTTCTGAGGTTACAAACAGAATTTACAGGGATGTTTAATTTTCAATTTTTGAGGTAAAAATCACCATCTATACATTTTACCAATGCCATTTAATAATTATTTACTTTTCGAGAAAGGATTTTCTGCATTCCTGGGTTCTAGAGTTCTAGAATAAGAAACTTTAGTGAGCATTCATGCTCCTGTAACCTTTTGGGAAACTTCATATATTTTATATGTCTGTTATTACTGCTTAAAATTTACTCACTTTGTTTTGCATTATGGCTAGACCTTTTAAATGGATTGTGAATAAATCCTAGATCTTTATTTATGAATTTACTGTATTTATTTATTGTGTGTAGAGGGGCTTGGAGCAGAATCGTGTGCATTGAGGTCCAAGAACAACTTGAAAGAGTTATTTCTCCCCTATGGATCCAGGGATAGAATTTAGGTAGTCAGGCTGGGTTGCAAGTACCTGTCTGTGCCGCTGAGCCATACCTATGGCCATAAATACTAGGTTTTAAATATCCCTAATTTGTTGCTTTAATCACTGAACCTCAAAAGACAGGTTTCATACTGATTCCATTGATCCTCCTTTTGAAGACTCCATGTCTCTAAACTTCCTAGAACTCAGAAGTGCCGCTCACTAATGAGTGCTGCTCTCTTGATTAGAATGGGGAGCCGGTGCCATGGGAACTGGGGCTGTGAGGGAGCCCAGAGAGACACCCCTGAACTCCTGGGAATTTCCACAGGTGCCATTCTGGCGGGCGCTGAAGGTATTTCCTTAGGGGCTGGATGCCCTCACAACTCATTTAGAAGTAGCCGTGTGCAGCGGGGCTGGTTGGGCAAACATTCTAGAATATATGTGTTCTTGCGAATGGAGCGTTGCTTCCACTCTGCTTCTTCAGGGATAATTTTATTTACTTATTTTTAACTGAAAACAATATGAGTTGTGGGTATTTTGTCTGTGTACCGTGTATGTGTCTATCTGGTGCCTTCAGAGTCCAGAAGAGGGCACCAGATCCTCTCAAATCGGACTTAGGGATGGTTGTGAGCCACCGAGTGGGTGCCAGGGATGGAACTGGGATCTCCGAAAGAGCTGCCAGGGCTCTTAACCGCTGAGCCATCTGCCCAGCCCCTTCGAGCATAAATTTTAAAGAGAAAGTACTGACTTCAGTGGAGATTTGAACAGTACTCTATTAATGCTTCCAAAGCCAAAGTTGGATTGTAGTTTTATTGTTTTAATGGGCTCCACACGACAAAAGTTGAGTGTTTTGGTATATTTATAATGCCACGAAATATTATTTAGGAAAGAAATATACAAATGGGATGGACATTGGATGTAGGAGAAAACAAGTAGCAGGACAAGAGCCTACCACAGAGGGCCTCGGAAAGACTCTACCTAGCAGGGTATCAAAGCAAATATTAAGATACCTAACCAACCCTTTGGCAGAGTGCAGGGAATCATATGAAAGAAGGGTGAGTTAGTATGACCTGGAGAGGACAGGAGCTCCGCAAGGACCAAATATATCAGGGCACAGGGGTCTTTTATGAGACTGTCTCTCCAACCAAGGACCATGTATGGTTATAACCTAGAACCCCTGCTTGAATGTAGCAAATGGTAGCTCAATATCCAAGTGGGTACACTAGTAAGGGGAACAGGGACTATTTTGAACATGAACTCAATGGCTGGCTCTTCGACCCTCCTGTCCCCATCCCCCCACCCCTGAGGGAGGAACAGCCTTGCTAGGCCACAGAAGAGGACATTGCAGCCATTCCTGAAGAAACCTGATAAGCTAGAGTTAGATGGAAGGGGAGGAGGTCCTCCCCTATCAGTGGACTTGGAAAGGGGCAGGGAGGAGATGAGGGAGGGAAGGGGGGGAATAGGGAGGGAATTCGGGAGGGGGCTATGGCTGGGATACAAAGTACATAACCTGTGCTTAATATAAAATAAAAATGTTAAAATTTAAAAAAAGAAAAAAAACATAAAATGAATTTTCAAAGCTAGTGAAGTGGAAGTCAAATGACATGAGGTAGAGGTTGCTGCCGCTGATCTTTAGCTGCCGCCCTGGCATCAGTTCTGCAAGAGCCACACTTGACACACAGAGGCATGACAGTGGGGCCTTACAGATGAGTAAGGGAGGTTCCGGGAAGCTGGGTGACCCACGGAGCCTGCTTTGGTGACTTTCCCCCGTGACTAGGCGCTGCTTAAATGAACGACTTTGCTCTTTCTGAGGCAGAACACTGTTCCACTTAATTCCCAAAACACAACAAACACCTGCTGTTGCTCAAAGCAGCAGCAGCTCATCTTCTCTCATTCCCCTGCCAGCTCAGCCAGCCTCGTTTGGTGGTGGGCTCAGGGCAGCATTGTCAGGTGCAGCTTCTACAACCCCCACGATGTGTTGCTGATCAGCAGAAGCCATAGGCACACCCCAAACTCATCTGAAGGGAAATGTATCCTCCTTGCTGGGAAGAACTGAAAACATTTCATGAGCTTATGAATCTGTCATGACTCTGTAATGATTTTAACTGTTAAATATGTTGTGAAACTTTGTGTTATTCCAAAACTTACGAATGTTAGAAAATAAAACTTTTGACTCTCACAGAGGTGAGATGGCTCAGTGAGTAAAGATGCCAAACCTGAATTTGAACCCCATGGCCTACTTGGTGAAAGGAGAGTACCAACTCCCACAAGCTGTCCTCTGACCTCCACATATGTGCTCAATAAATAAATAAACAAATAATTATAATAATATCTTGTATAAAACTATGTCCACACTCTTGGTCTGTAAAGTATGGCTCCTAAGTTTAACCAGCTTTACCATTGTGAAGAAGATAAAGCTTTCAAAGGAGATAATAAGCATGAAATTGCTTTGAAAATCTGTCAGCGGAGCCAACTCTAAGCTAAGGTGGTATTACAATACAAAAGGCGATAGCGTTCATAGTTGAGGAGAGAGCTCTGCTGCTTTTGAAGTGTAGATGAAAGTGATATGAACATAATCTTCATGTCACTGGGCATATTGTTTTGCCTTCAAGATGAAGAAAAACAATAATAGTGTTTTTCCTAAATGCACTATGATGTGATCATTTTTATTTAGTGTTGTGTCATTTGTGTGTGTGTGTAATCAAGAAGTAAGCAGCAGTTGTATGAAGACTCTCCATCCTTCAGGTAGTTAATAGTATTAGAACCAGGTGTACTCATGCAAAAAGTCTGAGGAAGAATCTGGGAGGAGGAGAATGGCTTGACTCATGTAGACACATTGCTACCTCATAAAGCCTCCCCCCCCCCCGATTGCTCAGTTCATACCTTCTCTTCCTACACATTGCTCTAGCCTCGAATATGGTTTTTGTAAAAATCTAAAATCACTGATAAGCAACCATTTTTATATCATAATATTACTTAACTTTTTCTCTTTCCAAATCTAATTCTTTTTGGCATCTGAAAATACTGTTACAGTATGCTGAGTTAAAAATTCTTTATCTTCCTAAGATCTCCCTTTTTGAAGGGATAGTTAAGTTTTAGGATCTTATTGGAAGAGATTTTTTGTTGTTATTTTGTTCCCCTTCCCCACTCTGAGCTGAGGACTGAACCCAGGGCTAGACACTTGCTAGACAAGTGCTCCACTACTGAGCTAAATCTCCAACCCTGAAAGAAGTTCTTAAGTTACCCCGAGAAAACTATAACTGACATAAAGACAAAAGCTCGCTCTTAGAGGTTTGTTCTTTTCACTGAGTTGTTTTGATACGTGCATCAAACTACATCCTTTACCGAGAAGCCTGGGGCTTAGAAAATATTCAGACCAAGCCACAAACACGTTCTGGTTTTCTCAAAAGATATTTTAAATTTGAGTTTGTTGCCAAATTGCCATCAGAAGATTTTTCTATAGAGATTTTTGAAATTTTAATTTCTCTATGGAAGTACAGCAACATCACGTCAGCCTTGTGGCTTGAACGCAAGAATTTGATACTGGTGCAGATGGGCCACTTGCAATCTGGTCACTATTATCCGCATTCCTTACTTACATAACCTGCTTGGCTATGTGAGGTGTCTGAGTTTGAGCCAATGACACAGTAATGGCTGGGAGGATCCAAACACTCCTCTGGTGCTTAATAATCAAAGATAATTCAGGAAGTGCTATTAGGGACGTTGCTTTTGCATCAGTGATAAAAATGGATGCTCTCAGGTAGATGAGTGCAGAAAAGAAAAGAACTGTATTTCAGAATCCCTTCTGCTGCCTCATCAAGCTCTGAATAGCAGTGTAGATTGCTGGTCTCTGAATCTTATCCTGAAAGGCAGTCTTGGCAGGGATTCTCAGCACAGATTGCACCTGCTGCTCTAACAAATCCTGCCCATCAGTCATCTTCACCAACACATTGATATCAAAGCTAACCCAACCTGAAATTTTTGACCTCCCTTAATGTCCTTGTAAAGCGATTTAAAAACAGGGTGGAGGATGATTGTAACTCCAGATTACCTTAAACTCTGAACTTAAAATATTAGACAAATTACCCCAAATGCAGTCAAATCCTTTGAGCCAATGTAGGGTTGACAGAATCTTTAGGGGTTTTGATATACAATCTGCTTAATTTTTAAATTTACTTTTACGTATGTGTACAAATGTTTTGCTTGCATGAATGTATATACACTGTGTGCATGTCTGGTGCCTGCAGAGGCCAGACAAGGGTGCCAGATCCTATGGAGCTGGAATTGCAGGTGGTTGTGGGTCTCCATGTGTGTGCTGGGAAGCAAACCTCAGATCTCTGCAACAAGTGCTCTTAACCTCCGAGCCATACTTCCGGCCTCTTGATTTATATTTTTTAAATTGTGTGTCACAATTTTGGTATTGTTAAACTTACCCCAAAATCTACTTATCATTGTCATATGACTTGGAAATTTTAATGGCGATTAAAAAGTAAATTATACAAACGAGTGTCCTTCAGCCTTTGAAATCAGGGATATGGAATATTACAGAAAAATTACCTCAAAAAATTTTTTTAAACCACAACTAATGGCAGTGGATAGTCAGTAGCACTGTGTGTGTCTGTTCCTGAGATAGATAGCAGTCCTTAGCTGAGACCACTGGAACACACACACATGTACACACACACACACACACACACACACACACACACAGGCAAAACACCCCTTGGGAAACTTTGCAAAGAACAGGCATTTGTTTCCCATGGCAGTGTTTCCAGGTTTGTACTTCACAGCTGCCACCAAATGCCAAAATTCTCTCTCTCTCTCTCTCTTTCCAGCCATTTTAAGCATGATTTGTGGCAATCCAAATGAGACTTATGGATTTATAATTACAGATACTATAATGACAGGTAACAAAATTAAACAGAGTGAAGATAGACAGAAACTAAAATTTCCTCATAAAATAAAAATATGTCTCTGTAGTCATGGCTTCTCTCATTCAAGGCTGTGTCACATCTGAATTGTGTTAGTGTACGAAAAGTTATTTTTAAGGGGGAGGGATGTGCAAAGATGAAAATCGGGGTGGGAATATTCGAGTTTATTTACAGTGGCACCTGGCCACAAAATACAAGCCTCACTGTACAAGGCAGCAAACACATTATAACAGTTAATATAATGTGGAACTTACATTGAGGCCTGTGTGTGTGTGTTTTGGGGGCTCTCGTGTGTGTGCGTATGTGCGCATGCACACATGTGCATATGTGTGTGTGGTGTGTGAATTTGAACAGTACTGCCGAGAAGCAGCTTCCTGGCTACCCTGGGGGCAACAATGATGCTGTCTTCACTAATTTAAATGTCCTTACATCAGCAGTCTGATGGCATCTGGGGGCTTGAGGTGTGTCAAGTTTCAGTCCCTTGCTTATTTGAAAATCTGCTGCCCAAACTAACTGTATCAAAGCTCCAGATTAAGGGCCGGCTGTGGTGGTGCACACCTCAGCACTCAGGAGGCTAAGGCAGGAGCGTTTTGAGTTCAAGGCAACCCTGGGCAACTTGTAGAGCTTAGTACCAGCCTAGCATACATACGGAGACCCTACCTTAAGAAATAATAGCAATAATAACAACAACAACAGTAATAAGAACAACAAAAATGTTCAAGAAGAAGCTGCTGTTGCTTTCTCTGGAAAGCCGCCTTTCTGTTTGAGCGGTGCAGAGGCTCTGTAGACATTCAGCAGCTCTTTACAGGGTGAAAGAAGGGACTTCACTGTAACACTCTTTGTTTAAAAATCCACGGAGAGGTCTGGGGCTAGAACTCCACAGGAAATGTTCTTCCTCCCACAGCACCCCCTGAAATGGGTGTGATGACACACGCCTGTACCAGGGAGGTAGAGGCAGAAGGACTTGAACTTCGGGCCATCCTTAGCCGCATAGTAAGCAGAGGTCAACCTTGGCTACATTAAGACCTGTCCTCAAAAATCAAAACCAACATAAAATAAAAATTCCCTGAAATGTGATTCTTCTCTTTGTAGCAAAGAAACAACTCTATGATAACCAAGAACATGATAATTCTTCTTGGCCTGAGAACCTGTCCCTCCTGCCCCCCCCCCCATTTCCAGTTCCCTTGAACTTTATTGTGTTAGGATGCTTTAGGAATAATAAGCCTTCTTGGACCTTTCTCCACTTGCTGTGTTCTGTTTCTCATTCTTTACTGGTGACGATAAATTTTCTTAGTGAGCATGGAGCCAACACATTGAATAAATATTTAAATTGAGTTGCACATTGGAGTGAATGTAAATTAAATTAGGCAAAATTTTCCCTGCTTATGCGTCTGAAAATCACATCCCACTGAGGAGACTTGTCATTTTAAAATGAAAGGAAGAGAGAGAGAGAGAGCAGTTTCTTAAAAAACTGGAGAGTGTTATTGTGCTTAAGCACCAGTTTCATAAATAGACAACGACCTTTCTTATCAACACATCTCTGAAACAAAGACTCTCAGTCATTAGGAAAGAGACTGTCTCAAGAGAACCAGGCCCACATATTAAGGATTAAAAATGTGGGCATGCGCATATCTGTTCTTCCCTCTTACATGTCTTGCGGCAGTGCCTGCTGTTTTAAGTGCAGATACTTTAGATCCCATTTTTCTGGTTGATAGGGCAGTGGTTACCCTTTCGTTCTACTCCCTGTTTGCTCACTGAAAGATTTCAATTATTCTTTCATTTTTTAAAAATAGTTAATTTTTGTATTGAAAATGTTCATGCAGTGTATTTTGATTATCAGTTTTTCTTTCTGTGTGGTTATCACATTTATATAGTTATTTACACTTTATCCTGCATATTTTGACCCAGATGCTTTTTGTATCAAGCAGATTAAAATCATTTAAATAAATAAAAAAAAGAAGTAAAAAAATGTGGTCATGGATCCAAAGGGAAGGCTTTGGTTACAGATTCAAAAGCGATTATTTCCGGCATTAGGAGGACCAGAAGGAATTCACTGCAATAAGGAGGACACTGTACTATTGTTTGTAAAGTTAAAGCCATAGCAGGTATCACTTATCTCATATTTGCATGTTTTATAGATATCGCTGACATAAATATTCAGTGTATTCTACTAAACATAGTGTACAATTTGATTAGTTTTGACATATACATAGGTCATAAATCCATCACTATAATCAAGATAAGAACTATATTTAGCTACCTCGGGATGGATAGATGTGTTTTATTGGAAGGTCGGGGTTAGATCCCGTCTTTCCCCAGCAAAACTCTATCTTTATGCTGAGCTTTAAGACGTACGGGTAGATTTGTGTACATTTATGCTTATTCAAAAGAGTATTGTTTTGTTGCTGTAGTTCGGGATGTGGGGGTTGTTTTGTTTTAAAATCTAGGGTGTGGCTGCGATGCATACTGCGACGTGACTGGCCTCTAGTGGCGACTTTGAAGAACAGCAACTCTGCTGCTTCTGGAACCTACAGTAGAAACCTGGGAATACATGGCACAACTTTCTTTTTTCTTTTTTCTTTTTTTTTATTAATTTATTTATTTTTATATCAATCACAGGTTAGGTACTTTGCATCCCAGGCTTAGCCTCCTCCCTCATT
>CM053744.1:70590038-70633307 GCA_028658305.1 Pachyuromys duprasi
GTGCTGTTGGTGTTCTATTCAGGAAGAAGTCTCCTGTGCCAATGAGTTCCAGGGTGTTTCCCACTTTTTCTTCTAAACGGTTCAGTGTGTCTGGTTTTATGTTGAGGTCTTTGATCCACTTGGACTTTAGCTTTGATGGCACAACTTTAATTGGTGGGGGTCGATGAAATGGAGCGTTAGGTCTTCCATGAAGGTAACTGGGGTCTGCCTCGTTTGTCGTGGGGTTGCCGTTTTTGGGAGAAGCATTCTGAGGCTGGTGGCGCTTTCACGCTCAGGGGTTTTCCTCTCAAAACACACAGGTCTATATCGGTTTTCATTTTTTTTTAATTTATAATTTAATGGCAAGGAAGTTAAAAAAGCCCACTATGCAGTGAAACTAGACAGACTCAACATCTGTACATTTCAGAGAGTTCTACACACTTACAATAGCCGTTCTGAAGCTGTGGAGTTATTGAGTTCAGCACCAATGACTTCTATGCATTTATTCCATTTCCTACGAAGAGACTGATTTCTTCTGTCTTTCTGCGTTATTGATACTTCAAAATATCTCTTTTGCTAATGATTCTGATTGACGCAATCTGACTGAAACTCACTTTCCCAATGGTATCATGCTGACTGGCCGAGGAAGTGGTCCACCTGTGTTCCTTAACAAGGGCCCATCTCAATTCTTTATAAAGTTCACCAACTCTGAAGCTAACTTTGAAATCAAGGTGGTTGTTTAAAGGGTAAAAATACCTATTGATGCTTTGGTTTTACTCCTGCCTATAAGTATATACAGGTGTGGTTTGAGTGACGTGGGGACTAAGGCTGGATGTATCTTGCTAGTCACTAAATGTTTCTAGCAAACGTTTCAGAATTTACAGTTCTTTTCTATAGTTCCCTGTAAAGGGACTTTTACATCAACGAGTTCATTTTTAGAAAAGAAGATCCAGACTCCAATAACCAAAGTTTTTGTTTAAATGGATGCAAAAATATTCACCAAAAATTAGCAAGTGGAATACAACAATGTATAAAACAGGATTTTCGCACCACTATCAAAATCAGTTTATTCAGGTTCAACATTTGGAAGTCAGGTGTTATGATCTATCATATTAATAAGTTGAAGAAAGATACATTTTTATGAATAGGTTTAAAAAACTGAAATGACAGAAGTCTATCTTTTTGTGACAGTAGGGGTGCTGAGAATTGACCTTAGGGCCTCAGGCAGTGTGTGTGTCGGAGGGAGGAGTGCATGCAAGTGCTCTACCTCTTACCATACCCTCAGCTCCCAACACATACCTCCCTTTATTGACTAAAACACAATTACAGAAGACTAGGGCTAGATGGGAACCTTTTCAATTTGTAAAATACTGTCTATTAAAAAAAATCACTATAGCTAATATCATTCATGGTGGCCAGAAACTAGCAGCTTTTCCCTATGGGAATCTTATGGAAGAAGGGGGAGAGAGAAAGACCTGGAGGGGACAGGAACTCCACAAGGAGACCAACAGAGCCAACAAATCTGGGCCCGGGGGGGGGGGGGCTGCAGAGACTGATGCACCAACCAAGATGCATGGGCATGGAGAGGACCTAGGACCCTTGCTCAGATGTAGCCAATAGGCAGTTCAGTCTTCATTTGGATTTCCTAGTAAAGGGAGCAGGGGCTGTCTCTGATATGGAATCTGTTGCAAGCTCTTTGATCACTTCCCCCGAATGGGGTTAGAGCATTGCCAGGCCACAGAGGAGGAAGATACAGGCAGTCCCGATGAGACTTGATAGGCTGGGGTCAGATGGTAGGGGAGGAGGGTTCCCCCTTTCTGAGGAAAAGGGAAGGAGGGAAAGGGAACAATGGGGGGAATGAGGGAAGGGGCTACAATGGGGATGCAAAGTGAATAAGTTATAAAAAATAAATTTAAATAATAAAAGAAGTCAGTACTCCTCTCCAACCTTTTATATTTGACAGCACACTGGGAACTTAAGGAAGTGAAGCAATTGCACACGGTTATTTAGTAGATATGTGATGCTATGTTTTTACCAAGGGAAGCTGAAAATTCTAGACCTCAGTGGTGTTGACTGGACTTCCAGAGATACCAGACAGAGTCAGCATTTTTAGTGGTCAGCATTACTTGTAGTCTTCCTAGCCATCAAGCCATGCTCCTATGCATCTATCCGGCTCTGAGAATGTCCTTGCAGGCAGAGGGACGCACACCTATAAGTCTTTAAGTGGGAAAGTCCCAAGAGGCTGGTGTGCGGCCAGGAGATATTGCCAACGAGAAAGCAAACAGATGGTGAAGGATTTAGAATTGTTTCTCGGCATAGTGGAGACTCATCAGAATTGTTTAGGCTTTTGCTGGGCAGAATCAGACCTATAATTCAGGTTATTTACTTTTTATTTATCTCTATCAGCTATCATTTATCACTTCTCTATGAATATATGTATTTTTTTTTTGCAATGAGGAGGATGAAGGAGTAGGGAGTGCAAGTCGGGGAGCTGACAGAAAGCTACTGTTTTAGACAGTAGATGGATGGTGGCGGAGGGGACGAGGGGACAGTATAGATGGAAGGCAGTTTAGTAGCAAAATTTACAAGATTCAGGACAAGACGGAACGTGGCCAACTCTCAGGTTTTTGCCTGGGTTTGTTCATCACTGAAATGTGAAGTCTGGAGGGGAAGCAGAGTTTGGAGAAAGATCCACGGGTACTCAAGGCGCTCTAAATGGGAGTGTCGACGTGGTAGCTGAGAAGTGAGACTCAAAGATAGGTAGTTAGCACAGATTTGAAGCTTAAAGCTGTGGACACATGCTACAGCTGGAGAGAACGTGTAGAGTGAGGAGAGTCTCAGCGTCAGCAGTGGGAGGGAGACATCGCCTAGTAACCACCAGCAGCCTCGTCAGTCCCCTCAGGGACGATCTCCCACTCAGGCAAAGCAAGATCATTCACTGGGGTGGGGAGGAGAATTTTAGGACGAGTCAGAACATGGCAGAGTTACTAAGTTTTGACAGATACATGAAAAAAAAAAGGGCTGCACACTCTCAAAGTCACCACGTGGGCTTCTTGACAGGGTCCTGCTTAGGTATCTTTGTAGTAGTGGCTCTGTGTGTAAGGCTCTGTGTGTTCCTAAAGCTACATTGCTCACAAGATGTAGATTTACAGCACTGTTTAACACAGAGCAATTGATTTAAAATTAAGTAGTGGTTAAAACTGAAGTTTGCTATGTCACCTGTAGATGACATTATAACGTGTTTTTATGACGTATGTTGTTTAGCTCTGAGGATGAGAGGAAATTTAGAAGCGCTAAGCTCAAAGCCACAACGATTTTAGCCCCAAGAACATGCTTGCTTGACAGATCTCCAGGATAAGGAATGTTCCTTTAGCAATTTCGGTTTTAATAATTCTGTGGACTTTTTTGAATGGAGCCATAGTGAGGAGCTTTTCTCCCTTCCTTTAGATTTTCCCTGACTCAGCAGCCTCATCAGGACAATGCTGTGTATTTGATTTCTGATGAAAAAAATAACAATAATTTATCTAAAAAGATAAAGTAAGAACATGGAAAATTTGAGTATCAGATCTAAGTGAAGGAGTTTCATGAGAGGCAGAACTGGGAAGTGGTTTTGAGGTCACATACTACAGAGGCTGAAAACTCTTCACTAGTTCAGGTAGGGAGTCGTTTGACAAGGTGTTTCTAGGTGTCTTGATGCACATAATGGGGCTTGCTGGATTTCTAGGACATTACCTCCTTATTTTCCTTTGTTTGCCTTGTCTGTCTCTGGGTTTCATGGTCTTTCCTGTTTCCTTCTGCTCCTTTAAGGTTCTGTTTCTTATGGCTCTGTCTGTGTAGTTATCTCTTCTGTTGAGCTGAGGTGAAAACATTATGCAGGGAAGGGAGAAGAATGGTGCTAGAAAATAGAAGGAAGGAAGAAGTTAGCAAGGATGGTGTTGAATTTTGTAGTATTTTTTTTTCACAATTGCCTTTTGTCCTTATTGTATTTATATAATATATTTACTTTCATCTA
Source organism: Pachyuromys duprasi (assembly GCA_028658305.1). Classification (NCBI taxonomy): domain Eukaryota; kingdom Metazoa; phylum Chordata; class Mammalia; order Rodentia; family Muridae; genus Pachyuromys; species Pachyuromys duprasi. The sequence continues at coordinate 70,594,030 of CM053744.1, forward strand.
CTTAGAAAAAAATCAATATATATTTATCTATCCATATATATTTCATTTATTTATTTGTGTTTTGAACACGGGATTTCACTTTGTAGCCCAGGCTACACTGGAACTTTAGACTCCTCTGTGCTGTGATCGTAGGTCGGATCCTGCATGCTGGCTTTTGTTTTGAGACAGGTTCTTGCTCTGCAGCCGCAGCTGACCAGGAGCTCACTAAACAAAACTTATGTTCATTATTGATGCTATCACTGTTGACATTATTTGCTGTGTTGTGCACCAAGCACAGTGTCCGTGCAGGTCACCAATGAACTACATGCCAAGTCCCCACAATAAATATATTTTTATTATGTTGCCCATTTCTCTAAGTTCCCATAGACACTGAAGTTTCAGTCCCAAAGTAGAGCATTTGCTGCAATACACAGCACTCATGTGAAATGCAAATATTGCATATTGGCTTAATTCAAGATACGTGGGGCTTTCCACCCCTTTTCATTCATTTTATCTTAAAATAAAATAACAGTCATAGAAGAAAAGACCTGGCATGAGATACTAAGAAACAGAGGCTTTGATGGCCAGGAATTGAGAGTGATAGACTTCTTGATATAAAAATGTTTATTTACTGTTTTTTTAAAAATAGTACTATACAATACTTCTTTTAAGTTGAAAATATATTTGGAAATGAGAGACATGAAAGTGATGTTTTAATGGTAAAAAAAACACTTCAGCATATGTCACTATGAATTGATTTTAAGTGATTAAGATAACTTAGCATCCTGCTTAGCACTAAGCATAGTTGAGTTAGAATATTGCTTCAGAACCTTTGAGGGAGGTAGAGCTCCGCAAATGCTTTACTGAACGTCGTTTGTGCCGCTGATTCAACATTTGGAACGGAGGCTTTTGCTGTCAGTGTTTTAAAAGCTGGCTGTCTAGAGTTGATAGTGTCACTCATATCAGACGTCTCCCTTAGTCACTTTTTGTCGTGGAGCACGAGCACACATCTAAATGTTTATTAAGGTACAAAATAGGAATTGGATGTTTAAGCCTGCGTTCATAGTATTCAGAAAAGACTGACATTTCTGTTTTAACAAACTAAAAAAAAACTATTATAACTTTTGTTCTCTTTTCTTTGTGTCTCTAGTTCTTTCAGGCAGTGTGTTTTAAAGTACGACTAATTTCCAGAAAATTGACATTAGGTGTTTGCTAGTTTTCCTGGGAGCAGGTTAGATGATGACCTTTCGGCCTGACCCTGGTTTCAGTAGTAAGCAAACAGATATGTTAGTCAGGTCTCTATCGATCCCGAGGTAGGGAGTGAAGAGGAAAGCTTTGTCTGGACTCATGATGCTGGAGGTTTAGTCTATGAAGAGTTGGCTCCATTGCTTTAGGCCTGTGGTGAGGTGACTCATGGTGATCTCCTGTGATAGAACCAAGCTGCTCTCTTCGTGGCTGGGAAGTACAAGAGACAGAGTGAAGTGTTGTCCTAAATAGCCCCTTCAAGGGCATCCTTCTCTATCTTGGCTCACCTTCGAATATTCCACCATCTTTCCATAGCACAAGCTAGGGATCAAGTGTTCAACAGATAGACTGCTGGGGATATATAAGACATAAACTTTAGAGAACATAACGCTTACTCAGTGTTCATGTTCTGTATGTTAAATGCTACATATAGTCTTTTATTTTTAATAAAGTGTGTGTGTGTGTCTGTGTGATTTTGATGGACATGTGAGATTCTTGGGTTGAGAAATAAGGAACAAAATGATTTTAATTAAAAAAATACCTGTAAACCAAATTATCGTGAAGAGATCTCACATTTCTTTGATTAAGAGAAAGGAAAATTGTGATAATTCAAGTTTGAGTAGAAGCCAAAAGAGAAGGCAAACAGAAGAAAACAGAGCAAGTAAGCTATGATTTAAGATGGATAATGAATGATAGTAAGAAGCATAATTTTGACAGGTTTGGCATCTTAGGATCCTTCCTGGCAGCATTTATTTACAAGGAACAGCAGAAATGAAGCTAGCTAAAACTGGTGAGCTCCGTGGCTGGGAGAAATGGTTCCAAAAAAGAGATGCTATCCAGTCAGGTGGGGAAAGCTCTAATGTACGAGGCAAGGCTGTCCCAGCTGACAGGCAAACCCAACAGGAGAGGTAGCTTTGTAGTCAGTAAAATTATTGGCAGCTGATCATAGACTAATCTTATCCACTGGGAGAAGTGGGTGTTAGTAACCCAGGGTGGGAATTAAGTCTTGATGACAAAGCATAATCCAGCATCTGAACAGATTCCACGGTAGGGCAGTCCTGCATTTTGGAAACTGGGAAATTATTTGGCAGGATTCCTAAGTGAGTACCAAGTAGACTGTGCTGTGAGAATTGGATAGTTGAATGAACTAAACCAGGTAAGCCATATTGATTGGTGTGGCAGGCTACAGTGATAAAGGCGAAGCATGCAAGAGAGGAAAGAGGTCTAAAGTAAGAGTTGAAATATTTAAAATATTTAAATAATAACATAGACAATTATATAGAATAAATTTCACCCCAAATTGATCTCTATCATTGGAAAACTATTTGAGGAGACTAATTTTCCCACTGGGTCTGACATAAGCACCAAGACTCATGTGTGAGACTAAAACTTTACATCTTCAGAAACTGTATCTGTGCATGTAAATTAAGGGTTGATTATTTCAGGGTAACTCTCCCAAGATGTTTGGGCATTTTTACTCTAAGGAAGTCTGACTGTGTTGTGTTGTGTTGTGTTGTATTGTATTGTATTGTATTGTATTGTATTGCATTGTATTATATTATATTGTATTGTATTGTATATATACTGTGATGCACCTGAATGTTATATACAGTCTGAGGTTGCATCAACAAAGCTCCTTTTAAAAATTAGTTGTAAATATTTTGATGTAACCTAAAATGAAGTCAAAGAAATCTTAAGTGGAGATATGACACCCAAGATCTTGTAACTACCTGCCTCACCATGTTTCAAGTTTCATTTTATTTGGTAAAGTATAGCATTTAATCTAGTATTTAATCTATAATTTGTATTAGATTCTTACAGCTTAATGTCATATTGTATGGCTTGATGGAAATGGCATTGTTTGTCTTCTATAGAACAGAGAACAGAATACCTATAAAATATATATATATATATATATATATATATTTATATATATATATGTAGCAAACATGAAGGGATTCCTTTAAATCTGGGGACACACTTAATTTCTCAAGCAACATTTTAGAGAATTGGATTTTAATATCTTCCATCCAGTAGAGGGCTATCAATTTCCGTTAATTTCTAAGAACAATCTTAATAGTTAAGCTGTGGAGTTTATTCACCTGTTTTTTTTGTTTGTTTTTATTTTTGTTTGTTTTTTAACAGAAAATTTCTTTGAAGTTGTACAGTCTGTAACTAAGACCAATATCTTTAAGTGGAAAGGAACTGCAAACCTGCCTTTCTAGAAAGTTCCACAAGGTGTAGAGGTAACAGGGGCCCTCTGCTCTGATTTATCTAAGAGCACCCTTCCAGATTTCATGTCAGCTCCTCTTCGACCAAGCAGTGAAGATTTTTCCTCCTGTCACAGTCCTAACGCTGACAGTGCAGACCAGTACATAAATAGAGTGGTTTCCCATGCCAGACTTCGAGTTCAACTGTATTTGTGCTTCAGGCCATTTTGTGCTTGTGTTGTGATTTAGAGAAAGGTGACATTTTATCTTTAGCCTTATGAGGGGGAAACTTTTTCTTTACTTACTTTTTTTTTTTTGCCACAGTGGAAAATTTATATATTTTCAAAATTTGAATTTATTTTTTTATAACTTTTTCACTTTACATCCCCATTGTCGCCCCCTCCCTCATCTCCTCCCAGTCCTACCCCCTCTTCCTCCATATTCCCCTCCCCTATTTCTCAGAAAGGGGGAGCCCTCCTCCCCTACTATCTGACCCCAGCCTGTCAAGTCTCATCAGGACTGCCTGTATCTTCTTTCTCTGTGGCCTGGCATTCTCCCACCTCCCACCCCACTAGGAGGAAGTGATCAAAGAGCAGGCAACAGAGTCCATGTCGGGAGCAGCCCCTGCTCCCCTTACGAGGGACCCCAAATGAAGACTGAACTGTCTATTGGCTGCATCTGAGCAGGGGGTCTAGGTCCTCTTCATGCATGGTTGGTGCAATACCATGGGCCCCAATTGTTGGCTCTGTTGGTCTCCTTATGGAGCACCCTCCCCTTCTTCCGTAAGATTCCCTGCACTCTGCCCAAAGTTTGGCTATGAGTCTCAGCATCTGTTACGATACCCCGGTGGGTCATTTTAACAAATATTCCTCACACTATTTCAAAGGTGTGCATGTGAAGTCTATATGAAGGGACCAGTTTCTGGTCTTTACTAAAACTGGAGTTTAGAGACCAATCATGGGAGTGAAAAGGCATTCCACTGCCTGACTCTTTGTCACTGTTTGCAAAAGAACTTGTCCCAGAACCTTCCACTTGGAATTGTGCCTACTTGGTTGTCAAATGGCAATTGTTCTTTGTTTTGTTTTTGCACTCCAAAGAGTTGTGATGCAACCCTTTATTGTGATTGAGGCTGTCTCTAAATCTCTGGTTCTGAAGCCAGTGAAGTCCTGTGTGTCTTAGGAACTGTGCTTCATCAGGGTTGATTAGTTTCTTTTCTCTTTTATGTTCCCCCTACAGGGCAAGGATATGGCGGGTTTCCTCATTACCCAATAGTTTTAAAGGAGCTGACTAGTGGAATAGTGATGACTAGTAATGAGCAATTTTTATACATACTACTTGGACTATGATTCTATTGTGTTTCTGGTCCATTCTTGGTGAGCTTTTGGCTTTTCCCCCATATATATATATGTGTGTGTGTATATATATACACATAATAAATTATATATATTATATATTACTTATATATGATATATGTGTATATTAAATATATGTATATACATATATGTGTGTTTTTCTCAAACAATAATCGTAGTTATTATTGGCTGAGTACTTACCACATATAAAAAATATCCCATTTACACAGTTCTGCTAATTAGACATTGTCCTCATTAATTATCTTCATTGATGGTAAAAAGAAATAGAAGGTCACAAAGGATAGGAAATACACATAGAGCACAAGTTGAGATGCAAACCTCAAACTCAACATGCCTCACTGTATGAAGAAGCTATACTTTCATAATGGAATCAAATCTGCTATGATTGCTGGGTGGTGGTGGTGTATGGCTTTAATCCTAGCCCTTAGGAGGTAGAGGCAGGCAGATCTCTATGAGTTTGAGGCCATCCTGGTCTACAGAGCAAGTTCTAGGACAGTCAAGGCTACACAGAGAACCCTGTCTTGAGAAAAACAACTATCATCAACTAATAAAAACGAACAATTATAAAAAAAGATATAAATATTTTATTTTAGGCCTAAGGATTTAGTTCAGTTTGCAGAGTGCTTAGCAAGCATAAGGAAGTCCCAGGTTCAGTCTCTAGCAATGTAAAGTTAGGCAGAGCTGTGCACACTTGTGTCAGCATTCAGGGGGCAGAAACAGGAGGATTAAAAGTTTAAGATCATGTTTGGCTACATCGAGGGTTCCAGACCAGCTTGAAATACATGAAACCCTGTCTCAAAACAAGACACAGCATTTTGTTCCATCTAATATATGTCACTGGATCTTCTTGCAGTGATGACTGAGATCAAAATCTTGATGGAAACACCTGCTGTTTAAGAGTTTCCTACTGTTTAGGGTGTGACATTTTCTACTTCTTAGACAAGGACTCTTGGGTCTCATCTTGCCTCTTTTCTCGTTCAGTATCTTTTAAATGCAGTAAAAGTATTAAGACATTTGGAAAATAATCTTTTTTTAATTTTAAAAATAAATAAATAGATTGATTATCACAATTTGTTCACTCTGTCTCTGGCTGTCTCCTCCCAGTTCCACCCTCCCTCCCTCTTCTCCCTCTATGCCGCCCCTAGCCCACTGATAGGGGAGGTCCTCCTCCCTTCTGACTCCAGTCTATCAAGTCTCATCAGAGTTGGCTGAATCATCTTCCTTTGTGGACTGGCAAGGCTGCAACCCCCAGAGAGAGGTGATCAAAGAGCCGATCATTGAGTTCATGTCAGATACAGCCCCTGATCCCTTTACTAGGAAGCCCACTTGGAGACTGAGCAGCCTATAGGCTACATCTGAGCAGGAGTTCTAGGTCCTCTCCATGCATGGTCCTTGATTGGAGTATTGGTCTCTGCAGGCCCACTAATTCCAGATATTTTTTGGTTCTGTTGTTCTTTGTGTGGAGCTCCTGTCTCCTCCAGGTCTTTCTTATCTCCCTCTTTTTCCATAAGGTTCCCTGTCCTCTGCCCAAGTTTGTCTATGAGTCTCAGTATCTCCTTTGATACTCTGATGGATAGGGTCTTTCAGAAGCTCTCTGTGGTAGGCTCTTGTCATGTTCCCTGTCTTCCACTTCCGATGTCTATCCTGTTTACCCTTCTGGATGTGGTTTCAGCCTCTTCCCTAGGGTCCTCCTTGTTGTTTAACATCTTTAGGAATATAGATTTTAGTATGTTTATCCTATATTTTATGGCTGTTATCTACTTATAAGTGAGTATATGCCATATGTGTCTTTCTGCTTCTGGGTTACCTCACTCAGGATGATCTTTTCTAGTTCCATCCATTCGCCTGCAAATTTCATGATTTCCTTGTTTTTAATTGATGAGTAGTATTCCATTGTCTAAATGTATTACAATTTCTGTATCCATTCTTCAGTTGAGGGACACCTAGGTTGTTTTCAGATTCTGGCTATTATGAATAAAGCTGCTATGAACATAGTTAAACAAATGTCCTTGTATGGACATTTATCTTTTGGATATATGTCCAGGAGTGATATAGCTGGTTCTTGAGGTAGCATTATTCCTAATTTTCTGAGAAAGTGCCAGATTGATTTCCAAAGCAGTTGCACAAGGTTACATTCCCACCAGCAATGGAGGAGGGTTTCCCTTTCTCCACAACCTCTCCAGCATGTGTGTTACTTGACTTTTTGATCTTAGCCATTCTAATGGGTATACGGTAGAATCTCAGGGTTGTTTTGATCTGCATTTTCTGGATAAATAAGGATGTTGAGCATTTCTTTAAGTGTTTCTCTGTCATTTGATATTCCTCTGTTGAGATGTCCCCCATTTTTAAATTGGATTTTTTGGTTCGATGGTGTTTATCTTCTTGAGTTCTTTATATGTCCAAGGTATTAGCCCTCTGTCAGATGTGGTGTTGGTGAAGATTTTTTCCCAGTCTGTAGGCTGTTGTTTTGTTCTGATGACAGTGTCCTTTGCTTTATAGAAGCTTTTGAAAAACAATCTTATTGTAGAACTTCTAGATGTTTCTAACAGTTTTGCCTCATTATTTCACATTTGTTTTATACATACCCAGATTTTAATAGCATTACTAGTGAACTGCATTTAGTAAGTCCTTTGTATTATTTTTCATTTGTATTGTTTTTTCATGAAACAACTTAAAACATTTTATTTATTCATCTATATATTTATATATGTGCATGAGTACCTACATCGTCTGTGTGGAGGTCAGAGGACAACTTGAGGAGTTTGGTTCTCTCCTTCAACAATCTGTGTCCCAGGAGTTGAACTGAGGTCAACAGATTTGATGGCAAGCACCTTCACCTGCTGAGCCATCTTTAAAGCCCTTGAAACAAGAACATTTTTGCAATGCATGTTTCACTAGATAGTAGAAAACATGTTTAATGTGTGTAATTGAAATAAAAAGTGAAATGGAAATAAAAAGATTCCAAATAAACACACCAGGCTCCTGGTCAACTATAACTTAATAGCAGGAGAAAAATATACACACGATCAATAGTAGTTACCAAGCTTTAAGCTTTTACTGTGTAGACATTAGAGGAACTGAGGACATTTTGTTAGTTTGTTGACAAAGCTTTTGTTCTGTTCTTCCTGTAATATGAGGGGAGAGAGCCAAGTAATTTTCTGTAAAGACAGAGAATTGAAAGCTCCGTGTATTAAAGTACCTGAAACAGAAAAGGACTCTCTTCATGCTCTTAGTTTCGCAGGTTAGTTGGGTTAAATATTGACCAGAGTTTTTTACTTAAGCAACCAAGTTTATTTTTCATATAAAATTTACACTGAGAAACTCCATCTTGAAAAACTAATTTTTTTTAATTTTGAAAGAATTTATTTTATTTCCTATTACTTCATGTTTATTTATTATATTTCAGTGAATTTTTAAATTCTGAAAGGTTTCAATTTTATATGAAATTTTACAGTATGTATATATTTTATACTATAATCTATGAATATTTATAGTTACTATGTGTTAATTAAACTAACAAAAATGAAAGCCATCTCTTCATGTTGGAAATATAATTCCATTGGTTTCATATTTACCTTTGGGTAAACTTGAACTCCTTACAGGGCTGGGAACTTGTCATAATTTACTTTAAAATATAGTGAGAAAGTGAGATTGTGGCTGGCTGGACAAGCAGGTTGGTAGACAGATAACTCAGGAGCAAGGCACAACAAGCTCTCAGTCCAGAACTGACCTTGGTCCTATTCAATTGTCTACCTTCCCTAAAGTGGTGTTCTCTGAAAGAGAAATGGGCTTCCCATGGACAGGGCTGGGGGCAATATTCTACCTTTGCTGGCTTTTCTCTTTTGTCTGTTGCTCATTGAAAGCGAATGGTGGCCACACGAACCTCCATGAAGGAAGGCTGCCGCTGACCTGGCAAGTTTGTGGTGGACTGCTGCAGTGTAAGGCCAAGAGTTAAGGCTCAATCTTATGTGCCTCTTTGGAGTCTGGTGAATTTAGAGGCCCCTACATGACCTAACCTGAAGTTCTGCCCACTCTACTCCAGGGAACCCAGTACCCTATTTAAGCACCTTCCACATCCGTCCCACGAGATCCAGCTTCTGTTCATCCCCATGCAGTGGGGTTCAGCACCCTGCCCTTGGACAGTATTTGGCAAGATGGTCACATCCTCCTCTAGCTAACGTTGGAGAGCCCCTGTCCTGCCTGACTCCCATAACTGGTCCCGTTATTCCTGAGATTAACCCAAATGGCTTTGGGTTACATGACACCTGCTTTTCCCAGAGCAGTGAGCCTGTGGCTTATAAGCAGCTTTCAATATTGTATCATTATTAGAGCTTTTATTAAGAGAAATGCTTTCTGCAGTAGTACATATTGCTTCCGCCCTTCCTTCTCATTACTTCCTCTTATTTCTCCTGCTGCTTACTCCTTTAATGAGATCATCCTTTGATCTGGAGAGGAGTGTGTCTTATTAGAGACAGTGAAAGGAAAGGCCCACAAAATCAGTCTGCACTCCAAGAGTTGAGATGGCTTAGCTTCCTCCTTTCTTTGGGAGTCAGAACTGTGTCCCTTATGTGATGGTGCCTTGTCTATATTCACACACTGGAGGTCTTAAGCCCCTCCCTGCCCTGCCCTGCTGTTTCCAGTGCACACCCAGTAGTTCTGGACAGTGATCACTGTACTTGAAACATTATTTAAACTGATCATTTCAGGGAATGGATGATAAAAACTCCTTCAGAGTAGCTGTATGGTGACTTCAGGTCAACACTACAATTGTTATCTGCTGAAGGATGCCCGGTTTTAATTTTATCCTTGTCCTGAATATTTCTCTTCATAGTTTTGGATGATCATGGAGGGGCCTTGCCACTGGACTAGGCATTTTGTGTAAATATTGGCTATCATCACCTTTTGTCCTTTTGCCCACAAAGTGCAGATTTGCTAGGGAAACGTACTCAGGAAACAAGCACAGTCTATGCTTGCTCATTTCTTAGTGGCTTCATTTTCTTTCAGTCTTGCTTGGAAATCCCTAATTTTCATGTTAGCTATGTATTGCTTTCAAGAAGGTGTTTATATTTTAGGGGGCTGGATAGATGGCTCAGAGATTAAGAGACAACTTGCTGCTCTTCCAGAGGACCCAAGTTCAAATCCCAGCACCCAATCGGGTGCTGACAAATAACTGTATTTCCAGCACAAGGGGAACCTTATGCCTTCTTCTGGCCTCTGCAGGCACACATGTGTTGCACAAACATAAAGTAAAAACAGATTAAAGACATTATTTGTATCTTGTCTATATTTCTAGCTCATTTAAGTAATAGTATTTGTTTGAGCAGCTTGTCTCTGAGTAGCTGGAAACACACATCATGCATGTTAATGCTTGCATTTTTGTTATTGATCAGAAAGACTCAAAGATGCCTTTTTCAGACAATGAAATTTCCCCCAAAGGCTTGTTTTTTGGTTTTCATATCTATGGGATATGAGTTCACATAAGATATATATATATATATATATGTATATTAAAACGTTTGTCATATCTAAAGATAGAAATGATAAATGGCTAGCAGTATGTTTTATTTGCAAGTTAATTACACATGGTTTCAGAAAAAAGAATTTCTGTCTGGTGGTAAGGAAATGAAAATGGATCGGGAAGCAATTTCTGTGGGGAAAAAGGTTATGAAGAATGCAGAAGCAGTAATAACTGAGATGTTCATATCTTCTTTACTGAATCCTCATGGATCTGAGAGTCATTTACAGCAGGCAAGAAGTGATCAGGTGACAGCATGCTAGTCTTCTGGTATCAACATTAGAGCAACCACCCTCAAGAGGCTTGCTTACGAAGAGTTGTGTAATCAAAACATGTTTTTTTATAAATCTTTTACATTTATTGAAGTTTCTAATACACAGAAAATCAACTATGTACAGAACTGTTTTCCTAGAATTGCTGAAAATATTTGTGTCCATATTTTAATGATAGGAGATTCATCCAGTTGTCATTAAATTCAGAAGATTCGGACATACTCAAAAATTACATTTTTTGTATTCTAAATGTTAATTTTGAAAAAGACTGAAATATTTCTATTAACTCTTTTGCTGGCAGAATTTGTGTGAGAGGGTTATAATCCACGCACCATGAGACATAGCACAGTAACTCAGTTATTCTAATCTATACTTAGTGGGTCTTAAATCTTACCATTTTATGTCTCACAAAAATATAAGACACACATGTCATAAATTTAACATAACATAAGTAGTAATGATTAAAAATAGCTTTGCCCCATGTAAACTTTTCTCTTTGAGTACTGTAGCGAGCTATTTATCCAAATAACACATCAAAGCAGCTTATAAGTGTGAAACTTAACAAGTATTGATCTTGTTATTTTCCCCTTATACTGATAGCTTCCCTTGAAATGCTGGAGTTATTAACGTTTCTTTTCCATGATGTGTGTATGTGGGGGTGAGCACATGTGTGTGAGGCAGAGATCTTCCTAAGGCGTCACTCCTCAAAAACTTGTGTTTTGAGACACATTCTCTTACTGAGCACAGGAGAGCCAGGGGGGGGTTTTACGTGGGATCTGGTGATGTGGAGGTCAGAAGACAGCTCTCAGCAGTCAGTTCTCGGTCCACTGTGGATCTCTGGCATTGAACTCAGGTCACCAGGCTTGTGTGGCAAGAGCTCTCACCTGCTGAGCCATCTTCCCAGCCCCGGTGAATTTTTCATTTGGTCCAACCAAAAGGACTAAGAAATAAACCCCAGAACTTTTAGAAAAATCTCTCACAAACCAAAAGCAGGTGTGACATTACATCACCAGCAGGAGTTAAATAGCTCATGTCAAAGATCCAATCCTTTAGTAACCACAGACACATTGTGTTATTCAAGATCAGCGTATCTTTTCATATTTACATATGGATATTTATTTGTCATAGAATAAGATGTTTTTATTGGGAAGAGAGAAGTCCTGAGAACATTTCAAGATATTTATAAGTAATTTGAAACCTGAGTCCAGATGCGTAAAAACTCTGAAGCAACGTTCCGCCCAAGATCCGAATATGAACTCTGCTCCCATCTGCTCACAGTAGATTGGAGAGGCTCTGTCCCAGCAAGGCTGGGTGCCCATCCTAAGAGGGATGAAGATGCCTCTTTGTGGGCCTCCTGGGATGGTGTTTGATTAAAGATAGTACCACAGCTAGAAACTGTGAGCAATGAGTTTGGGGAAGTGAGAAAGCTTTGATTTTAAATGAAGAATTTCCCTGTAAAAGAAAAATTACAGGATTACTCCTATGTTTTCACTGTAAACTGAAAGAGAATGATCTCTTCTCATTTTTGATTTTTAAATGAATTTATTTCTTATTTCTTGTCAAGTAGCACACACACACATACACATACATGCACTCCACCTTTCTCAGTTAGGAAGCTGTGGTGAAGAGAGCTTTTGTCAGAAGTTTTTCACAATGAGCAGACTCAGCCCATTCCCACGGTCAGGATGGAGCATGCAGCAAGAGGTGACTAGCAATCTCCTTTCCTTCCAAGCTGTAGCTTCTTTGGCTTTCTCTTCTCTACTACTCTTTCCCTCTGCCCTCAATACATTTAGCTCTAGCCTTTAACTGAGACCATTGTCAGAGTCTGAGCAGGGAGAGGTCTGTGGCGACAGATAACTACTTACAACACACGTTATGTGACTCGATCATCCTTATGTAGAAAGGTCTTGGTAGGGAACCCTTTCACCCTTGTCTTTTGTCTGCCACTTACTAGAAAATTTCTGTCTAACTTGGAAGCATCTGTGGTGTGTTTCTGATGTAGGAGGCTGATAGGCCTGAGTCAACTACTTCTCCATCTCAGACTTATATTGGAGTCCTTGCTTCTTCCATCAGGCAGAAATAGAAGCAAGTAGTACCCGTTGGGCACTGTGGTCTTCTTAGAGGAACACAGTTAGGATTCATTATATGACCAGCAAACACCGCCTTAGTAATTTTGCACTATCAAATTGGTTTCTGACTTTGGCTTTAGGTCAAACAAACTGAAGGTGATATATCACTGAGGTCATTCATTCTGTTTGCTTTGTCTTATTGTAATCATTCATCAGCTTCAGAAAAACACATACAATCTCATGGACTAACACCATGAACTTGCTAAGAGTCAATTCCTATGTCACAGCACAAGGAGGCACATCATCATCACCACCACCACCACCACCATCATCATCATCATCATCATCTGGTTAGCTGATTAGCTTTCAACACCCCCTCCACCCACACTTGGAGTGTATAGAGTGATTATGCTGTTCATTTGCATGGCTGCTTCTCCTGGGTGGAGCTGTGGAAGGAGGAGGGACATGAGGGATTGAGTTGCATATGGTCAGCTCAGTTGATATTGAACGCTGCCCTTACGGATGTGATGCCTGATGTATTGAACACTGCCCTTTCTGATGCTTGGTGTCGCAGAGGGTTTTCTTCGGGATTCTGATCAATGGATTGCTGCACAGTGAGGACAGCAAATGGCCGGTTTTCTCCCGTCTTTAAAATGAAGCGTGCCTTCTCTGAAGGGCAATCTCTCAACTCTGCTTCTCAAATGTAAATGACAGGGCGGCTGTGCGGTCCTCACTTTTGAAGGCAAGACAGCGGTTTTTCTCATTGCTGGTCAAGATGCCTGGTGGAAGGACTCAGCTTTTGGTACAAATTCAAAACGCAGCCAGTGTTGTATCTCTGCTGGAGGCTTGAGGGGAAGATTCCCATTTAGTGTGATGTGTGCATCATTTAAATGGCTGTGAGCTCCTGGGACTGGACCCTGGTGCCCTGTCTGTGCCGAGGTCAGCTGGTGAGTGTGCACTACTCCCTCTCTTTGGAAAAGTGATGGATTATTTTCCTCACACAAATAGAAATCATAGACAAGGTTGAACGATAAGTCAACAAGGAAGGGATGTCTTTAAGAAGTCACTTCAAAAGCTCACTGCTGCGTCAGTCAGCTGTAGGTAGTCAGTACAGTATAGGAACGTCTAATCTGTTTAACTTTCTGGAAAGGATTACCTTCTGCTATTCATTTCCTATAGGAGCAATACATTTCTTAATCGGGAAAAAGAGAAATGAACATAGCACACACAAAAAGGACAGGTGATCAATTCTATTTAAATAATATGTTTGCCAACTGTCTGAGATTTCTGGCTTTGTGATTGGAATGCGAGAGATCCCATGGTGGTGTCTCCTTCAGTACTTCTTTTTCCTGAGGTGGATTGGCAATCTAGAGTCCTGCACTTTAGCCTTCCTGCTATTATTACATGGTATCTTGAGGAAAGCTGTCTGGAATATGTTACTGGCCTCCCAATCTCATCTGCAAATGCACAGTGCCTTTGCTTCTCGGTGTCACATGCAATGATACCAAAAGAAAAGAAGCCAAGCCGTGTCACCATTCGCTTTAAAAACTTGGCCAATATAGTTCTTTCTCTAAAGTCTCTGTCAGTCAAAGGCACATCTGAAGGCTGTCTTATCAGGCTCTTTCTTGAGTTGAGAGAGTCCTGGAAATGAAACTGCTCACTATATCTGAGATTTGTTTTTAGTTACAAATTGAGGTTTAAAGATGTAAAAATTTCCTGGTATACAGTATAGTGTAACTGATCCTGTCTAATTTTCCAAGTGTGTCTGCAGTGAGTTCCTGAAGAGCTGACAAAATAAGCAAATGTTTCGGACAACAGGAGCTGTGCGCTTTCTGCTGTAACCATGCTGTAATCTTTACTTTCCTACTGAGCGCTCTGAAAGGTAGAGGGAGTTATGGGATGATAGAAGCAGAGCCTACTAAGGCAGTGGGAAAGGTGTATCCTAGAAGAATCCTCAGTCACCCTCACTAAAAGGAAGATCACCATAGGAGGCTCAGCCACATTCCACTGCGATTCAGATCATTAAGCTAAAAGACCATCCCTGAGTCAGGTGTGGCTGGCTTGCTGTAAACCTTTTTTTTTTCTTTCTTTTTTTCTTTTCATGAGGGTTTAGAAGAAAGGGGAATGCCAGATGGTACCAGGAACAGCCAGTGCTGTGTTCTTGCTGTTTCCCAGAAGCACCCTTGAGTAACGATGGCTTTGATTTTTATGACAAAGCAAGAGGGTATGTGTGGAGTGTGATATAAGCGCGCCGGGGGGGGGGGGGGAGACAACCATGGCCGCCCTTGCCAAAGAGATAGATGACTTGCCTCCAGATCCATGCTAACTTCTCAAGTAGCCTGGATGCTCGCGTGCATCTCTACATAGATATGTGGAAGACTTCCCAGAGAAGGGATAGGAGGGCTGAAGGCACGAAGAAGTGGGTATGGTTTTCTGGATCTGAAGTCTCAGCCTACGAGTGCAAAAGGATGATGCTCTCCTTACATAGGAGAACTGAGCCCCCTTCTGACTTGAGCAGTTGTAAGCTGGCTGACCCTGGAACTACCACCTCAATAGTACCATGTGGCCTCATGCCAGGGTAATTATCCTCTGCTTCAAACCAACATTTGAATCAGACAAAGAACTCATATCTCTGCACTACCACAGAGTGCATTTATCAACCGCTGCCTTCAGCTCAGTTTAAATGCAAACCAAAACCTGTAAATTATATAAGCTAAAACATGTAAGACCAAAGTACAAGAACCTAGCATTTTCTCTTTAAAAAAAAAAAAGAAAGAGAAACAAAAAAGCACTGTCGCTATTGCACTTTCTTCAGGTATTGGGGGAAAATGAGGCTTTGCAGTCTTCATTTATCAACATAAACATAATTTGTTATTAAAAATTTTAAGTTAGCATGGTGATGAGTTTCATTATAAACATTTTCCTAGAGCACTTTCAACATTTTTCTCTACTTGTAGGATATATGTAGAATCAGATCACAGGGTCTTACTCTCCCGTGCTATAGTGGTCGTAACTGTTCCTCTAAAATAAGGTTTAGAGGAAGGGCCTTCATAACCCACCTCTATAAACAGTGTTGAGACTTTGTCCAGCTAAAAATGAGACACTGAGTATTCAGTCAGCCCCTGATGAAAATTTTAACAGGCTTCTGAAAATTGGACAGTATCTGTGATCAGAGAATTCCATCTTGAACTTACAGGTGATGTTCTGTCTTTCTCTGTCTCTCTACTGGGTATATAGCAGGAACATCTACATCTTATGTACTATGTTAATCCACTGCATTTCTCTGCTGAGTGTGTAAGAGAACATCCAGAAACTCTAATCTTGGTTTCATTCCATCACTTCCGAAGGCTCCTAAGATGGTACCTGACTATCCCTCTTAGAATGATGATGGATGATGTTTTTTTGGGGTGCCCGCTTTCCTCTTTGCCTTCCTCTACCCCTGCTCCCTCAGGATAACCTTACCAAAGCCGGCTTATACGGTGCTTACTGACGTACAATCTGGTTTGAGCCCTTGCCCAAGCAAGCCGCTCAAGCGGCCTCACGTGGGTCTGTGAACCGCACTGGGAAACCCGGGCAACTCCCAGCCCTTCCCAGATCCGCTCTCCACCCATCGCCTCGCAAGGGGCTAGTCACTCCAGCTCTGTTCCTTTCCCCTCGGCCCCGCAGCGTTGATTCTTTTCTCAAAACGTACCTTGGAGAAGGGAAGGGCTGAGAGATTTAAGACGCAGGGATCCATGTCACGTGCTGCCCGTAGCAACCGCGGCGGCGGCGGCGCCTAGTCCTTAGCGAGACTGCACCATTTTCTCTCGCCCTGCATAGAGGTGTGGTTGCAAGCCGCGGCGACCTCCCCACCCCCTAGGACTTACACCGAGGTGGCCTCTTCCTGGCTCCGGTCTGAAGACAGACTGTCTGGAGGAGTCCCCCAAGACCGTTCCAACTGGTGATGAGCGCCTGAGGAAAGCTTTTGCAACTATTAGGATGCTCTTCTGCACTCAGGGCCACCCAACTGCTGAGGAGCTCCGGTTCCAGAGCTCCGCCCTCCCTTGGGACCATTGCTGAGCGTGGGCGCTCACCTGTGCATGCCTGTGTGCAGGTGTGTGCTGCTGAAGGGCTTGGCTTGCAACCTGGGGAGGACACTCAAGTGAATTATGGGTGCTGCAGAGGCTGGAGCAAGATTATGACCTAGCTCGGGGCGGTGTGGATTATTTTGTTGAGTGTTCTGGCCGCCAGCCATTGCTCTGCTGGGGGAAAGCGCATCTCTACATAGCAGTAAAATCACCTGTATTGCCTGGGAGTGGAAAGTGATTCTCTGCCGATATCTGCAAACATGGCTCACGCTGCTGCTTCTATCAAAAAAGTTCGAGAGGCTGAACTGGATGAAAAGGAAAAAAATCTGGAGAGGGAGAGAAAAAAACAACGGAAAATCCCCAGGGATCGAATGGAGCGGAAAAGAAAGGTATGGAGAGCCTCATGTCCCCCCTCCTTTCGTAGCGCTGTATGGAACCATCAGCCTTTAGAACTGGCAACTTCATCCTCCCCTTTCCCATCACTCCCCTGCACCATTTCCAAGCACAGTTTGCAGCTCGCCTGAATTTGCTGCATTGGGAGGAGATGCCTGAGCACGGTGGATTTCCTTCTCTTTGATCAAAATTCGTCACTTCATTTTCCCTTTTCTATCTCAGTTAGATTATTCTGTCTCAAAGCGGGGTTCTCTTCCAGCTTACTCGCAAAGAAGGAAGGACTGTGGTATGGCCTGAGGGTGGTCCTCTCTTCCTTGCCTATGTTTGTATTACTGGAGCGCTGGCACTTCCTCACTGACTGTAGCTTCCTTAAGGGTCTCTGACTGGGAATAAGGCATGGGGTCTGTAAGGTGCGCCTCCTTGCTTTCCTTGGGGCTGACATTATTCTACGCGAGAACAGACTGAAAATATTGGCGCAGTGAGCTGTGCTTCTGTATTTCTAGAATTTTTTATTTCCTATTATTAATTCTGTAGTTTACCTTTCTAATACGGCCATCAAATAGGAATATTTAGTTAACCAAGGCAACGAATCATCAGATCACCTAATATCAAGCCATAGAGTGGTTGTCTTTCTCTTAAACATTTTTTGTTGTTGTTTATTAATTTTCCCTAAAAATACAAATCTTACAAACTGACAGTAATGAAATACTCTTTCAGCCAATGGTCTGGATCTGTAAATAAGTTGTCTATAAAGACTTTAATTAACAAAGTAGGTCACTGGATAATTTCAGATGATAAACGGTATATTACATTAGCAGCATGTAAAAATAGCCCTTTGTACACAAACTGCCCTTAAACAGCTCTGGGACTAGAGATGCATGTGGGGACTCACATGCTTACTAATGCATTTGCTCCATGGACCTTTTCTCTTCCACATTCACCTTTGCATTTGGGAGACACTGTCTTTGCCTTTTTCTTTTTCTTTTTCTTCCTTTTCGCTTTCTTTCTTTCTTTTCTTTCTTTTGAGACTCCTAAGGAAACCACACAGAGTTGAGATATTACTGCATAGAGTTTCATCCTGTTTCTGTTTTACTCCTCCACTAGTTAGACCAAACAATTCGTATCTGGGAACAAATGAAATTAGTGTACTTAATGGTTTCCCTTCTGGAGAAAATTTAATACTGTTTTTTTGACCTTTTAAATGCCTTGTTTCAAGTGTGCTTTGATTCTTTGACAGTATCCAAGTCCTACTGGCCATTTTTGTTGGGGTTGGCTTCCTTAGCTCCTGTAGTTTTGTTTTTAACCCTCCAAATAGAAACATTACCACCTAAAGTGTTTTCTCGTATTTATATTCTTTCAAATCTTTTGCTCCTTCAATTACAGTGCATTATTATATTTGAGAGCCAATAGCATTGCTTAGCCCAACCAGCATGCATCCATACACTGGGAACCTTTCAACTTTGCTTTGCTTGGTTTCCATATGGAGTCCAATGGTATTTTTTCCCCTAAACCTCATTATGCCTGAAAAAGTTACATCGTTAGAATGGCAAGTGCCAGTAGTTGTAAGGAATCTCAGTTGCTTGGATGGTGTCTTGTTTTAGCTTGAATCTGGCACTGTCAGCAAGACTGTTGGTTAGTAATATAATAGGACAAGGTCATGTGGGCACATTTAGATATCATTACTCCAGAACCCGAGAAACTGGTAGTATTTGTCTTCATTCTTCTTCTGTTTTCATATATACTTACTTCTGTAGCAGATGCATGCAGGATTGCACAGCACAATAAAGGTTTACCAAATCATGGGGTGTACTTTTGAACTATATCAAATTTCTTTCCTAGACAGACACTTCCCCTCCCACACATACACATTCGGACCCAACCCAGTTTTCAGATTTGCAAGAAAAAAAATCTATAGCTCATTATTATTTCTTAAAGTGTAGAAAATGTCAGCTCATGGAGGAATGAACGTGCCTATTACTGAACCCTAGAACACCATCTTCAGAAAATCATTTAAAAATAATCATGTTTTCTGCTGATGCCATTTCATAATTGTAAGGGAATACACCAGTTGTAAGACTAACCAAGTATATGAAATATCATTTTCATATCTATGGAAGGTTTCTTACCCATAAATCTCTTGATGCAAAGAATTCAGAGAAAACCTATCCCCAGTGCATATAAAACTACAGAGCTTGAGGGGAAAGCATATTGATTTTAAAAGAAAAATTTACCAAAATTTTACTGTTGATTTTTAAAATAGTTCAATTAGGTGGCCTTGTATTTGGGCTTAAATTTAATATGCCTTTATAAACTCCCTATTAATTAAAAGAATACTTATTTTGCTTTATATTATATAAACCTTTAAAAATAAATTTTAACTCTGTAAGCTTCAATTTTACTCTGTTTTTGACAATAACCCATAATACTAACTTACCATTTTTGTGGTTTTTTAAAAGGCAATGGTTTGCATATTAAGGAATTTCATTTCAGCCTCATTATAAGCAAAATGTTCAAGCTTCCCTTGGCTGTACTCTGGATAAATAATATTTAAATATAGCATATGGCATGTTCATTGTGTTTGTGAATACTAGGTATAATGAAATAAGCTTTAAGCAAATGAACCGAGTTCCAGAGTAATTGAAACAAAATAATTTGAACTTGTCTGCTCAAAAAGAGCCTACTGATCTATTCATGAGGTAAGAGGCCCTTCTGTTCCACTTATCACCTTAGTATTAACGGAATAATCTTCATATGTACAAAGTCTGGTTCCTATACTAGAAGTCTAGAATTTAGGACCAGAGCTCCCAGGTGGGACAGGACAGCTATGTGAGACTTCTTGTGCTGGCAAGACAGCCCAAGCCCTAGAAAGTAATTGCAAGGATAAGATTTTGTCCTACATAATAATTCTTAGCTATACTTTTGAAAATAATTTATAAGGAATGAGTAAAAATGACAATACAGTTGCATTTCTAAAAGCAAAGTATACATACCTAAATAATCTTTCTCATTTAACTTTAAGTTCACTGTGAATTTTCAAAGAGACTTTTGTATTTCCCATTTCTCAGCATGGGCAAATCATTCTTGAATCCATTGTGTTTATACTGCGTACCAGAATCATAAAACATGACATTTTCATACATGCTTACATTTACTTTGGTCATATCCACTCTCTGCCCTTTCGTCTCTCTTGTTGCAACTGGTCTCTTCCTCTTGACATATGACAAGAGGAAGCGTTTTGTTTTAAAGCTTTCACATTAAAATTTATTTGTCTTTTTTAGTGTAGTTTATTTTGATCAAGTCATGGTCTATCCATTTTCTTGGATAGAGGACTTGTTCTTTATAGCTGAATAACATTCCGTTGTAGGGGCTGGAGAGGTGGTTTGGAGGTTAAGAGTCTCTTGCTGTCCAGGCATGAGGACATGTGTTCTGATCTTGTCATCCATGTAAAAAGCCAAACTTGGCTTTACGTGCACCTGTAAACCCAGCACAGCTCAGGGAGATATGTGAGGATTCTTGAGTGTTGCTGGCCAACCTAGCTCTAGGTTTAGTGTCTTAAGGAAATGCAGTAGAGAGTGATAGCATAGGATGATTATTGTCCTCCTCTGGCCTCTGCATGCATAAAGCACATATGCTAACACACACATGTACACATACCAACATCCCCCACACTCAAACATGACCAAAAACTCAACTGTGTATATATAAAGCATTCTCTTTATTAACTCCTTTCTTTCTTTTTTCTTTCTTTCTTTCTTTTTTGATAAAATCTTACTGTGTAGCTCTGGCTAGCCTGGAACACACTATGGAGAACAGGCTGTCCTTGAACATACATATCCAGACGTCTATCTATCATCTATTTTGCTTTTTGTTGTTGTTAAGACAGGGTTTCTCTGTGTAGCCTTGACTGTCCTGGATTCACTTTGTAGACCAGGCTGGCTTCAAACTCACAGAGATCTGCTTGCCTCTGTCTCCCAGAGTGCTGGGATTCCAGGCTCTATTTATTTTTAATGAATAGCTTATTGATTTGTATTGTTAAAACTACTAGACCTTGTAGAACTTTAAAAATGTAATGTATTAAGTACCAGTGGATTTTATATTAGACACATACATATTAGGCCATTTAACCCCAACAATAATTGTGTATGTTGATTTCGTGGACAAGGAAACAGATATAGAAGTGGAACTTCTTTAGCTCTTAGGTGGCAGAGTTGGGATTTGAATTTGAACTTAGATCTGTAAGGTCCAAATTTCACTAGGACAAAAAGATAGCATGATTATACCAATAATGAAAATTGTAAGTAAACCATTTAATCTACTAATGCTGTAATTTTTTCACTTCCAAAATGACATTCTACAACTGAAAGAAATTTAAGCACTTTAAGGATTGATTGAGCAACACATTAAGGGGGACTATACAAGCATAAGATTGTATTTTTACTATAATTCCACTCAAACATTTCATAAGTTTTTTGAGGAATAAACTTTTCAAAGTCAGTATTTGCACCTTAAATTGTGGCCACGATAGACTATTGTGATTACTTTTGTTTTATGGTTTTTTTTTCAGAATTTCTAAAACACACTTGCACATTTATATTTATTAAACTCTATGGTGATATTGTATGGGACATGAAAGAAAATAAAATCAGTCTTTTTCCAAGTTCTTTTCAAATAATTCTGCAGAATTAGGGAGAGGTTCTGGTCATTTCTTAGCCTTCTTTTAATATACCTATTCTTTCGGAGAAGTAGGACCTGCTGTTTGAAGCTTTGCCTTGTCAGCGTCATTCTCCATATTTTCTACTTAATTGAACATTTCATGACAGTGAGAATACTTAGCAGGCGTATGCAATGGTCCTCTCATTAGGTTGTGAAGGGACTTGGAGAGAGGGAGACTTCTGAAAGGACGAATGGGGTGTCCTTAAACGGAAGCGTGTTTTATTTGAAGGTTGAGAAGTATATTTTCTAGAACTTTGAAGTGTGTTGAACGAATATGTTGTAGCTCAGCAGTCCCTCGGTTATCCAGTTTGATTTGCCATGGTCTCTGCGACCGGAGGTCAAAGGAGATTTGAAAACATTCCAGAAGCAAACAACTCATAAATTGTCGATTGTGTGCTCACCTGACTAATGCAGTGAAGTCTTCCAGATTCCTGCCCTGTCCTGCCTGGGATGAGAATGCTTTTTCCACCGTTTGCACCCAGTACTTCTTGCCTGTGAGCTACTTGATAGTCTTCTTGGCTATCAGATAGCTGTATCTCACATCTTTGTTACAGCAGTCCGTTTCTTCCTTAATAAGGAACCCAAAGGACAATAGTAGTGATGCTAACAGTTCAGACATGCTGCCCTTCCTTCAAGAAATCTGCGAAGTTATCTTCACATGCCTTCATTGAAACCCAATATTACAACGCTTCCATTTTATCATTAGTTTTTACTAGTCTCTTACTGAACCCGCTCTATAAGTCAACCTTTGTTCTAGGTCTACATGTACAGGAAGCATGCAGTGTGCATGGTGGGTCATGCTAACCCTAGTAACCACTGGAGTCTTGGAATACATTCCCCCATAGATAATGGAAGACTGCAAACATATAAACTATAGTGACAAGCAGTGTTGGCCTCTCCTGTGGTATGTGGGTGAGAGCTGCTGCGTGGGAACAGAGTGGGAAAACTTGTCATCATTCCTGTCCTTGAGCCGTCTGCTTGTGCACTAAGCAGCCAGATTCCAAAGGGCAGTTGCATTCTGAAGCAGCGACACTTAGTCCAGAACTATAAATGCATAGAGATTTCGGGACACCGAGCTAAACACAGGTTTAAAGATTTAAAGCACAATAGAATAACAGGGCCCTGTGTGATGCATTATATTCTAGAACTCTTCACACATGGAAAATTCCAATCAGCATTTTTAAAGCGCTGCATTTAGTCATATTTTTGTAATTGTCTACAACTCCTCCAAAATGTGCGGATTTCTGGTAACTTACACTAATGCCAGGTGTATTGGAGATGCTTTTCTCATAAATAAATATTGAAAAGTTTTGTTATATATACTTTTCCCATTTTCCACACAACTAAAAATGTTCTGGGATAGCTATTTAAATATGAAAGCTTCCATGGATCCATGCTTTTAAACAATACATTCTCTTCTTGACATTCATTCTGTGCCTTTTGCTTTGCTTAATTCACAAGCCCCTTATTGGCTTTATGTATGAGTGGTTCCCTTCACCAACACTGTGAATTTTGAGTTAATAGTCTTAATTATGAAGAATTTCCTTTAGTCACTGAGTGGGTGAACAGCTTAGGATCACAGCTATCAAATTCATGTGATTGTAAATAGTCTCAACTTTATGGCTTAAGATAAAGTTTCAAGACTTTTAAAAAAAAGGAGAGGGGAGAGGAATCGTAATTTAACAAGAATATCTTGTCATCAAACAGGATATTTTAACATATTTTGTACAGGCATTGAGTCAGTGGCAATACCCAGAAGTTAAGACTTCCATTCACATCATCTTTGATGACCATTTTGTGTTTTTAGTTTTCTTTTAAGTCATTCTTTTTCCTTTGGGCTTGTCAAAATAAATTCTTGGTAAGGAACACTTAGTTTTACCCTCAGTGAGAGACATTATGTATTATGTATTAAAATACAGACTAGCTAAGAAGCATCTTTCCCAAGTTCTAGAGACTCATGTATGTTACTAGTGGAATTAACTACTTGATTGTGACATTTTTGCTTCAGAGAGAAGTACGACTTAAAATGTTTATTGTGAGTATTTACTCACAGTCCTCTGGTTTTATCTCATAAATAACTCAGAATTCTTAGGTGGGTGTGAGGGAAGATAAAACAACCTACATTATGTGTAAGTTATTTTATGTGTATGAGTATTTTGCTTGCATGTGTTTGTGTGCTTTGTATGTGTATCTGGCACCCAAGGAGGCCAGAAGAGGGCATTAGATCCCCAGCTCTGGAGTTTTAGATGGTTGTGAGCCACCATGTGGGTGCTGAGAGTCAAACCCGGGTCTCTCTGGAAGAGCAACAAATGTTCTCAATGTTTGAACCATCTTTCCAGAGCTATAATTCACATAATTTTGAAGTTCCTTGGTGATAGAAAACCAAGGCTAAGACAACTAGAATCAACATTTCCATTTCTCCACCTACCTATGTTCTTCTTCGTCTTGAAATCTAGATCAGCATCCATTTACTTCTAGTAATTATTGTGACTCTAAATTGCCATTGAGAAAAAATTTCCATTTGTAATAGGAGACCTTTGGAAAACTTAATAAGACTAATTAGTGTATATGACAACCAATTAATCCTGAGCACAGAGAAGAGAAAGCAAGTGTTTAAGAGTTAAATCAGAAGCCTTCGTGAGCCACAGTTTATCTGTCTTTGCCACAGTAGGGGTGGTCTTCAGGACCAGACTCATGCGTGAGACAGTTATATAACTCAATAGAAAGAATTTTGAAGGGATGCCCTGGATCGTGATTTAAAGATTCTGTGTTCAACAGTTGGTGCTGTTTTGAAGGAACTCAGTTGAATGTCCTAGGGATTTAATCATTAACTTAGCAGCCTGGGAGACCTTAAATATTTAGAGGGGCTGACTCTCCTCCAGCTCCTAACACAAGTCAGTAACTGCCTTTTGTTTCATGAGCTTGGCTTGGACGGATCCTTATGAAATCATAGAAAATGGCATGAATGGAGCGAGGGAGAGAAAGGGCATCCCCAAGGAGGGGCTCCTCCAGTGTGAGCGCCACCCTCATCAACTTCTTTCTTTTCTGTGACTTTAATTTTTTTCCATTTTTTAAATTATCAAAATATATGTAAATTCAAAATGGTTTGAGTATATATACTTTACTTAACTTTATTATTATAATTATTATTTATTACAATTTATTCGCTTTGTATCCTGGCTGTGGGCCCCTCCCTCGTCTCCTCCCAATCCCATCCTACCAGGCCACAGAGCAAGACAGTGCAGCCAGTCCTGATGAGACCTGATAGGCTAGGGTCAGAGGGAAGGGGAGGACGACCTCCCCTCATCAACTTGTATAGTGCCAGGGTCTCTGTTTTGTTGTTGGTTTAGAGTTTTTCATGGATTTTTTTTTTCAGCTGCTCTCTCATTCCCTTAATGGCTGCGACAGCTTCCAGAGCAGCCAGCGAGGGACTCTGTACTTAGTTGTGAAGGCTTCTGGAAGGCTCCTTTTGGCTGTGTTCACTTGAAATTATGCCTCCTATTTCTGCCATTGCATTAGCATTTCGGCCAGAGAAAAACTAATCTTCTACCTCACCCTGCGTGGTGTCCCTTTTCTAGACTGGTCTTTTTATTGTTTGCCATTGTTGCATTGTTGTGTCATGGGGAACACTTCAACGGAAGCAATCTGAAGGAACAGAGTCACCAGGGAACAACAACTACTATTCCGCTACAAGCCTAACCATTCGGTTATGAATATGGTGTTCTTTCACATTTTATGTATTTCTTGGCTATTTGTATGCATATTTGCAAATAGACTTGTGGGTTACTAAGTTAACTCACTAATCTTTCATCTCATGTAGAGAAGTTGAAATTACAAATCACTTTTTTGTGTATATAATTATTTATCTTTTTCTCCCCTGTATTGAACCCAGGGACTCATGTTTGCTAAACAAGGACTTCTATCATCTATCAGTGAGGTATCTCTAGCTTTTTTTTTAATTTTTGTTTTGAGACAGGGTCTTACCATATTGCTGAGGCTGGCTATGAACTTCCTCCGTAGTTCAGAATGGCCTTGATGTTACATTCTTTCTTCCCTAGTCTCCCGAGGCAGGTGGGATTGTTGGACTGTGTCTTAAGGGATGGTTTCCTCATTAATTTTTATAGATCAAGGAGGTTGTTCTCCAAACTTTCTGGTTTTCATGGGCACTTTTGTATCAACATCTCAAAAATGATGGCCAAGAATCTTCTTTCATTGTTAATGTAAAGATCAAATATATCTGAAATAAATGCATTTGGAAAGAAATTTAGCCACTCTCTTTTCTAAAACACTGATAAAAAATGAGAGATAGAAATAGGATTTGAGATCATAAAGATCAGGGCAACATGGGCTTGGGAAAGGAAATGTCTTGGTTATAAAGCATTGTTGTTCAAGCATGAATAACTGAGTCTGAGTATTCAAGAGACGTGTCAAAAGCTGGGCATGGCTGTCATCCCAACCACTGGGGAGGCAGAGGTAAAAGAAGTATCCCTGGTATACACTGTCCAACCAGTGTAGCAGACCTCGTGACTTCTCACTTCACGCCATTGACCTTTGGCCTTCATATTCACATGCATATATGTGCACACCTACCCACACACATAGAAACAACACAAAAACAAGTGAACAAAACAGACAACATATCAATCAGCTAGTTACTAATTTTATAACTGCTGTTCACACAAAACTTCTAAAAAGCTTTAGAAAAGCAAGTTTGGGAAACCTGTGCTCAGTTCTGCTTACCAGTGGTGACCTTGGTTCAAACTGACCTGATCAACAGTGACACAATGAGCACCTGAGAACCCGTAGATTCACAGACGATTCTGTGTCATATTTGATGATGTCTTTATCTCCTTCCATTATTACAAGTGAGATGCTTTGGTGGTATTTCTCTCTGTCCCAGACACAGTACTGTCCTTGGAGGATCCCACAGACTACCTGTGGTGACAGTTCCTCCCACAAATACAGGAAGAGAACCTCATTTGGGCCATTAGGTTGGGTTTGTGATTATCTATTTTTGTATGTATGATGCATATTTTCTTTAAAAGGTCTTACCTGGCAGTTGAAGTGTAGTGGGAAGAAATGCTTCCTGCCATGGTGTTTGACGTTCCCTCAAAGGTGTTTACGCCTCACTTAGAAAATGAAGTCATCCTGTGAAGTGTGCGGTTGTGTTTTGTTTCTCCCATGTTGATTTGAGTCATTTGAAGGAAGTTTATTGTGGTTCTTTGATTTTCTATCAGAGGCTCTGTGAGCTGACAATGCCAGGTTAAAAAACCTGCAGAGGAACATTACTGTGGTGTTAATCATTTCACAAAGATCTACATCAGGAATGAGGGCTGCCTTTGAACCTGCAAAACACCGAGCTGACAGGCACCTAGAGTAAACTCTTGAAGGGAAATTCAGGCATGCATGAACCAATTAACTATACACTGGGTGAGAAGAACAATTTTTCAGTTCTTCTAGGATGGTGACACAAACTTCCACCTCACTTATGGTCTCTGCCTCACCCTGAGCCAGAATGCTTAATTAGACCTTGCCACATCCTAAAATGATTGCCGTCAGCGAAGTCCACGTGGGCCAGGCTACCTGGCAGCTGTGACTCCTTTGGGATAGAGGTCACGGGGGAGATGAGCTTTGCTTTGAGGAGGTCACCTACTGATCACAGGCTTTAGTGTGGGCTTAGAGGGTCTGGGTGGGGGTGTGAGAGGAAAAACATGCACATTACTGCGAGTGAGCAGAAGGCAGATGACACCAAGGAGAAGACACCAAACCCGCACTGCAGCACTGGTTCTAAAGTGTGTAGGGGCTTTGTACATGACATAGAGCATTCATAACCATAGTCATTCCACACCAAAGGCAGCATGTCACAGCTCTGAGCTCTCATAGCAGAAAGCAACCTTGAAAGGTTGGAGAATCTGTAGTAAGTTAATATAAGCGCTGTTTGTCCAGTGGGAGGAAATCTCTAAGTGGATGTCTGTTTAATCTTCATAATTGTGTTGTGTGCCTCATAGTCAATTTTGGAAGAAATTGCGGGACAGTTTGGAGACTAGAGCTCTTCAATATTCAACAAAATTATGTTTTTAAATTTTAATCATGTTTCATTTTAAGAAAACCAGAAATTCTTTTAAATTGTATTTGTTTTATTTCTCTTTATTCTTATCTTTTTTTGATGGTCCCTCTCTTGTTTTTTTAATTAAATTTTTATTTTTTTTATATTAGTTACAGTTTATTTACTTTGTTCCCCACCTGTAGTCTTGTCCCTCATTCCCTCCCAATCCCACCCTCCCTCCCTCATCTCCTTCCTGCCCCTCTCGAAGTCCACTGAGAGGGGAGGTCCTCCTCCCCTTCTATCTGACCCTAGCCTATCAGGTCTTTTCAGGACTGGCTGCATTGTCCTCCTCTGTAGCCTAGCAAGGCTGCTCCTCCCTCGGGGTGGGGTGGGGGAGTCAAAGAGCCAGCTATTCTTTATTCTTATCTTAAAGATATTCCATGCATCCTTGTCTATAAAGCCTCCTTTCTATTTCCAAATTGTTACATTTTCTTTTTCCGAATATTACATTGACGACAAGAAAGGTTATTGACTGAGAGAGAAAATGTTCTCTCTCTCAAGTAAGTTCTCTCTTTAGGAAGCTATTTAGTGTTTGAAGAGGCGGGGAGGCAGGAAGAGGATGAGAGTCAGAGCTGATGGAGGAGTCCAAGGAAACAGCGTCTTCCACACACAACGTGACTGGCACCTATGTGAACTTACAGGGGCCCGTGGCAGCACACACAAGACCTGCATAGGTTCAAGCCAGACAAACTGCCAACACGGCAGAGGGGAGGTAGACACGAAGACTCATCCCTAACCAATGATATGTTCATAACTGATGGCTGTTGGGATAGGGAATATCTACTTTCTCCAACCGGTATATCAGCCACACTCCAGGGCACGCCCCATGTCCAAGAGTAATTGGCCAACACAAAACAGACTTCATGTTTTTGGATTTTTTTTTTGGTTGATATTTGTTTCTGTTTGATGTTTATTATTTTTGTCTTGTTTTTTTTTTTTGCTTTGATTTTAGTTTTTGTTTTGATAGAAACAAAAATCATGAAAGTTGGGTATGTAGGTAGAGAGGACCTGGGGAAGGGGAATGAATAAAAGCAAAATATGCTGTGTGAAAAAAAAATTAAATAAAAATCTGATGGCAAGGCATACATTTCGGTGATATTAGAAGCGATAATTATCTATCCAAACAAATCTCAAAAAAATGCGAAGGAAATTTTTTTAAATATATGCACTGCTTTATATAGTGAGAGTATGAACAGGTGGCAATGCTTAAATGGCAGAAGCTTTGCATATAAATGACTAACATAAAAGGTTTTCTGTCTCTGCTTGGCATAACAGAAACAGTATAGCGTTGAAAGCCCTCTGTAGTATTCGGGTCTCAGCCACACCGCATTCTGGATGTGTGATTGTTGGTCACAGTTTTTTTTTTAATCAGCAAATCTGTGTTAGTATGTGATATATTAAAAAAATGTAAAATAAGTGATATATTATGTATGTGTATATTTACATACATATATAAAATATACGAAAAGTGCAGTTGTAGAAACTGAAATGAAACATTGTTGAAGGCACTGTATGCGCCACACTTATTATACATTACTTATTATATCACCAGATTAGTCCCTCCTTTTGTGTGACAGAAAGAGAATTTTATTCAAAAGATTAAACATGTCTGTAGAGGAATCAGTATGAGCATATTCTTTTAAAGCTCTACCCAGATAAGTGTTAAGGAAACACGTAGGGGTGTGTGAGTGTGTGTATATGTGTGTGTGTATGTGTGTGTGTGTGTGTGTGCATGTGTGTGTATGCATAAAGTTTTTGTAACTGTTTACACTCAGAAACCTAGAAGTATTGATATGCTGGCAGTACTGAGCACATATAGCCCCAGCCTTCGTTTCTACGTGCCGTTTCCAGCAGAAAGCCAGAACTAAAAATGCCTGACTCCAATAAGAATGTGCAGAGAAGGTGATGGACACGCCAACATGAAGGGCCTCTTCGGTGATGGTATATAAATATGAGGAAACACACACACAAAAAATTATGAGTCATATTTTAAATAAGAGTCTTTCCTAATGTAAGTAAACCAACAAATGAAAAAATAAGTCAGCGAGATGGAAAATAGTAGGGAAACAAACAAATCTTGATAAAAATATAAATTGTAACTAACAAAATATTATTAAGTACTAAAATGTAAATTAATACTTCACTTAATCTATCTCAAATTTTTCTTGGTAAAGTGTTTAGATATGCTCTTTTTATTTGCTCTGGAGCCTAATTTCTGAATTGTGACTAAATGCACAATGATATTAGGAGCTGGGCGTGTGCTGTTAGTTTGCACATCACTCTGACAGTCATTAAACATCAGATCAGTACCTATCTTAAGATTCCATCTGTGTCCCTTACATAACTAAGTGGTGTTATTGAGAGCTAATGTGTCTACCTTAGAGTCTCTAGGTATTCCCTCTCAGCCTGTGGACTCTGAAGGGTGAGTGCACCAGAGGGAAGCTTCTCACCCAGAGCAGCATGTAAAGCCTTGCGTGGCTGAGCCCTGATCATGCACTGACCACTGAGCTCCCCCATACCATGTCAACATTGCCTAAGATGTGACGGACGCCCTGCTGAGTCTAACCATCCAGTTTACATCTTCTAAACTTCAACTTGTCTTCAGAATCAAACCTAGAGAGAAAAGTTTTCCCAGGCAACCTATAGATTATAATAAACACAAAGGCAAGCCAGATCAGGATTTTTAAGTTGTTTACATAAAGCTGACCCTGATATCATAGACTAGCAAAGAGATAGAAGATGTTCTGAAGGCAGGAGCAGAGCTTTCTGTCTTTTTTGGTACCATTGTAAATATAATGTAGCCTGTTTGCATTTGTGTAAAACACACTAACATTCTTACTCCTTTTATAAATCTTTTCTAATTTTAAATAAGAATCCTTACTCTATAGGACATGAAAGTGTCCTCTGGGATGCGTGGAATCTACTACCATAGGTTGGCACTCCTTTCTCCTCACACCCACTCGCCTTACTCTCCTGTCTTGATTATTTGCCATTCTTTCTATCCATGTTTAACTACCCTAAAGCTTGGTTAAGCTCTGCAACTTTTCTCTCTACTCAAACTTGATGAATGCCACTCAAGCCTCTGTCATGAAATAGCTATGTGTGCTTGACCCAGGCATGCAGATTATCTGAGCGTAGGTTGTGATAATGAAATTTAAACTCCATTCCTCGTGGGATTCATGTCAGCGCTCCAGATTCTGAAACTTTCAAGTCCCTGACGGCTGCAAGCGTCTCTCATTTACAAGCTGCTGAAGAGCAGGCACGCCATTGGAACGCCAACAGTGAATGAAGGAGTAGGAGGGCAGAGCTCCCCAAGGCTTCAGTGGCTGTGGTGTGTCTGCGTTTTAGCAGACCCTTAAGTGAAGACAGACCTGTGAATCAGAGCACCCAAGGAATATGTGTGGTACACCAAGCAGTGCATTGTAGCTGAATTCACAACGCCCTAGCATTCCTGCACACCAGAGCCCAGTGGATCTCAATGGGACCTTTGTGATCCCATGCATCCTGAAGGAGCAGTTTCTCTCTGTGTGAAACTACAAGCATTTTCATAGAAGATGGAGAGATAAAAACACATCTGGCAAGATATTAAAGTGATATATATATATATATATATATATATATACACAAAAGGCTTAAGAGTTTAAAGGTGTTTTCTTTCTTTCTTTTTTCAACCTTTTCCTCTTTGAGCTCAACTACTGTTTAATGTCGAGTGTCCTAGAGGTCAAGAATTTGACCAAGCAGAATAATAAAGTTGACTGGGGTGAGGGGAATCTTTAGCTCTTAAAACAGAAAATTGTTTCTAGCTGTCTCATCTAGCCCCTGTTCATGCCCTGGACCTGCGCTTGGCCAATCCCTACTAAGTCATATTTATTGGGGGACAAGGCGCAGTACTGGGGGAGAAAGCAACACAGCTGAATTACCTTGACGGTCACACTCCCCACAGCCCTCATGATGGCAGCCCTCCAGCAGGATAGGGCTGAATTTAGAAACAAGTTAATCCTCCTGAGCACCCGAGGAAAACGAAGCAGCAACTTAATTACTGGTTGTCCCTAGATATGGGCTAAGGTACAATGACTCGTTTTGGTGCTTGAGGAACAAGGGGAGGGGATCTGCATCCGGAGATGAGGGCCCCAGTGAGTCACCGCCAGCCGAAAGCCTGAAGGAGTTTGACCCATCTATTCTGAAATCAGGGGTGAGGGATGCGGTGGGTGGGGTGCCACAGCAGGCCTGGACAGAGGGACTGGGTGCAGATGTTGGTGCGGTGCACTGTTCAGCTGTTGCTGAAACCAGAGAGAACAAAAGGGCAGGTAAAAGGAAAAGGGAAGGCTACTGGGTATAAATATAAAACTCTGGGCCATGCCTAAGGATCTGAACAGCATCTCTGCTCTGCTCAGCAGGGAGGTCAGGGACCTATCTGCACCTTGTCAGCAGGGAAAGGGCCATCTTCCTGCATCATAAACTGAGATCATAATAGACTAAACCCTATCAGGGTCCAGAAGAAGCAGAAGGCAGCACCTCATCAAAAGTGGATTGAAACATTTGCTCTCCTGATCAGTGTTATTAAAATAGAATGTTTCAGTGAAATTGGCATTTTAAAATGTCAGTGGCTAATGGAAGCTACATAACTCTTTTTA
This sequence comes from Pachyuromys duprasi, assembly GCA_028658305.1. Classification (NCBI taxonomy): domain Eukaryota; kingdom Metazoa; phylum Chordata; class Mammalia; order Rodentia; family Muridae; genus Pachyuromys; species Pachyuromys duprasi. The sequence goes on from CM053744.1 coordinate 70,626,606, forward strand.
GGGAAGGATTTAGGGAAAATTAAATGGTCATGACATTTTTTGGTCAACTAGATAGACCCTGAGCTGTGTGTTTAGTAAAATTGGGAAAAATCTGATTAGAACAACTGGGTTATCAAATGTGAATCCAGAGACCTAGTTGTGGCATTGCAAGCCGGTAGTCCTAGCCACTCTGAGAGGTTGACGTGAGGTGGGTATGAAGCCAAGGCCAGGCCGGGCTAAAGAGTGAGACCTTGCACCCCTCCCCCCAAAAAATATACTAAAAAAGTAAATTTTATAAACAGAGATTTAGAAACTGAAAACTTTGTATCATTACAAAGAGGAAGCAAGACTGAAATTTTCTGGCCTTCATTGCTTCAGAGGGAAAACTACTACAGGTAGGCCTCTAAATGATATCCAATACTGGAACGAAAAGAAGGCTTCCACTGAGTACGTTAATTGGCCACTGACCATGACAAAAAGGAGGAAGATACTTATTTTCTACAGGCACTTCAGCAATCCCATGACCATGATGTATTTTTACATTTGTGCTTTTCCTACATTGTTGATGGTGGCTGCGTGTAAGCCATTCAAATTTGTATGGAAGGTGAGCCATGGCAGAAGTAAAGAAATATACGAAACAAAGAAAAGCGGTGGAGAGGAGACAATGAGGGTCAGAAATTGGAGGCTGTACCGGAGAAGTGGTGGGCGTGCAGAGAGGGTGGCTGCACTGAGGGTCAGCAGCAGCGAGCACAATCTCCTGTGCACATCTGAGGCTGTCCTGCTGGCCCCTGTGTACCCAGCTACCCAGCCCTTGCCCATCCTGACCTAATGAACCACTTTCATCGTGGCTACTCTTGCTCACGCAGTCATTTGTCTGCTGGATGTTTTCATTATTTCTCATATTCACGTGAATGACTGATAGAGTCAGTGCCTGGACCATTTCATAACAAAATCAGGCATCTGAAAAAAAACAACAACAAAACAACCATATCAAGAATTGACAGAATGGTAATGAGAACAGAAAAAAGGGACATTTAATGGTAATTGGATAAATTTCTGCAGATTGCTATTCTCGGAGATTCATTGACGTGGCGTGGTTCTGTGTGCACATCATTAATATCACACAGTTGCATCTTCCTATTTAGATGATGGGTTTGTGCTGAATAAATGTTTATGAGACAAGTGAAGTAAATGTTTGTAGAAATCAATCATTTTAAACACGCTAAGGAAGGTTTCAATTTTTCCATAATTGTCTGTGCATGCCTACTATGTAGAGGCATTATCAGAAGTACTAGGGACAAACAGACGTAGTAAAAGATGATGTCTGTGTTCCAAGAGTCCATATTTTAGTGAAGTAGCCAAATACATCCAGAAACAGTTGCGCTTCTGCTAACATTCACCATAATGGCTCTATGTCTGTAGTTGACCCCTAATCTTGTTGGCCAGGGGGGCCTTCAAAGAGAAGTCTTCTAACACTTGATGGGGGGCAGGAAGGGGAAAGGACCAGATAGAAGACTTAATAAAAGTCTAACAAGCAATTGCATGAGAAAAAAAAGGTGCAGAGGTTATGAAGACCAATGTGATTATTGGGGATCAGATCTGTACTACATTAGTTTTTTGCCATGAAGATTTTAGGAGTGTCCTGTACATTGCTGAGCCCTAGAAAGGTCTCTATGGATACTGTGTGGAGGAATGGATTGAAATAGAGCAAGGCTACAACAGGGAACTGTCTAGGTGACGCCTTGGTAATTCTGTAAAGAGGATTACTAACCTAAAATAGTAGCAAAGGGATAGGATGAGTATACTCTGTAGGAGTATGCACAGGAAAGGGAGTGCCCAAACATCAAGAGACCCAGTTAAGGCAGCAAGGCAGATGCTTGTGCTGTCTTCCCAGCAGGAGAAGGCTGTGCCAGGAGCAGGTGTGTGCAAGACACTGGCTTAGCAGAGAGGCTCTCTACTGACCTAGAGCAGAGAGGCTCTCTACTGACCTAGGACAGTGCAAAGCATGCCTAAACACTCCTCTAAGAACGCAGTAGAAGAGAAAAGTGTTTTGTTAAAAATATTCTTTAATACTCTTAAAAGACAAACACCCTAATTTTCAGAACTGGCTTTTCATTTTCTTCTATTATCTTTACTCCTTCTCTCCCCCTTTTCCTCCCCCTTTCTTCTTTCTTCTTCTTCCTGTAGAGAAGATATACTATAAGCTGACCTAATGGCATGATTTATGAATGTCTGACTTTAAAGGTTAACCCTCACAAACATTAGCGTGAGTCTTTTTATTATAGCTCATTATTATACAGATGGGAATACAAAAATTCAAAATCGATCCCCTTGCAGCATAGACCCAGCAAGATCTTAGCTCAGAACCCAGAAGACCACACTGGCAATGATTCTAGAAGAATAAATCGACAGTATTGATTTTATAACATTTTATGTCTCATGGTTATATTCCCAGGGTTTCTGACTGCCTGTAAAGTGATTCCATCTCAAAAGTAATTGAAAACTTAAAATAATTCTGCCCCTCTCCAGGGAGAACAAACAATATGTAATCAGGATATTTATATTACAATGAATAATATATAAGGACCAGGAATACTTCTTTATATTTTAAGAGTCACAAATGTACTTGTTTTAAAGAGACCTTGAAACAGTGGCTAAATGAATTATTGTTTAGAGTATGAAATTTAGGTTCTTTTTGGTACTCTATGTCTTCATATTTGAAATAAATTGAATTTAGTCTAACAGTCCATTGTTTTAGTACTACTGCTTTTTATTAAAAGTGTGCTCAGTGCACAATTTAAACCAAAGACAACCACTCACTGAAATAAGTGACCATTGCAGGAGCCGCTCACTTGACTCAGTGTTTTGCACAGAACAAAGGAAACTGTGTGTGTCCTCACAGTAAACTAGAGAATGTCCTGTGGATACTGCCACAGGGTCTAGTGTGAACAAGATTAGACGTTTGTCATGAACTTGAATATTTTTCTTGATTGGCTAATGACTGGCAGCTGCATGCAATACACAATTTTCTTTCCTTCTTTCTTTCTTTTCTTTCCTTCCATCCCTCCCTCCCTCCTACCCCTTCCTCCCTCTCTCTTCCTTTCTTTCTATCTTCCGTCCTTTCTCTCTTCTTTCTTCCTTCCTTCCTTTCTTCTTTCTTTCTTTTTTCTTTCTTTTTCTGTCCCTAATCCTGCACACTGTATATTTCAAATATTTGTATCTTCTGTTTGATTTCAAATGCAGTTTTGTATCTATTTTGTTGTGAAATTATTATCCTAACAAATTTAGAAACCAAGGCTGGTGTGACAATTCCAGTTGGTACAATTCCTGCTCTTCAAGCACCAAGACCCAAGCCAGTGCCCACGTAAAGATTTGGGAAAGGGGTGGAGACTGGTGGAGTCCTTCGAGTTGGGTGGCCAGCCAATCTAGCTAACCGGTGAGGTCTAGGTTCAGTGGGAAACACTGTTTAAACAAAATCCACCCCCCAACACCAAACAAATCCCCAACCAATTAGCTTTATAAAGCAAGTTGTTTTTCTAGCTTTAACTCTATTATAGATTTTTTTTTTCTTTTTGGTTTCAGTGGTGAGCAGGTGCATACAAATATATCCGAGAGGGAACCTGTACAGTCCAGAGTGAGGCTCCACAGCTTCAGAACTTGTGATTAGGATTATACAAATTCACTGAAATGTATAGACTTTGGGTCTGGTTAATTTCAGTGTGTGGAGTTTGTTTACCTCTTTTTTAAAAAAATCATTTAAAACAATCTTTAAATTTAAATAAGTTTTGATCACATTCTTTCCCTCTCCCAAGTCCTCCCACATCCTCTCTCCCGCTCTACCCACTCACCGTGCTTCTCAACAAAAACCCAACACACCAAGAAAATCCCCCAAACCAATAAAACAGCACCCCAAAAGAAAACAACAAAACAAACAAATAACCCCTACCAAGCTAGAACCAAGGAAAAGCACATAAAACACGAATAAGCAAACAAAAGCCTGTGGTGTCCATTATATGTTTGTCAGCCGCTCCTGAGTGTGAGGCCTGCCCTGGAGAGCCGTAATTTTTTTTATTCAAAAAGTTTATTTTTAAAAAGGTGGAGGAGAGTAGAGGAAGACACCTGATACTAACGTCTCACTCATGCAGCTGTACACACACATACACACACACATACACACACACAAAATTCAAAGTTCCTTTGAGACCACTAGATTAAAATACATTGTATAATTGCATGGAGTTTACAGTTAAAAGAAAATTTTGATAATGCCAAATGGCTCAAGTTAATAAAGAATTTTTTGTGACATAGGTCAAAATATGTACTAGATATGGTCTCTCTTGCTATCCGGATGCACACACAAACAGCGTGTAAATGTGTAATGGCTTGATGCCTCGGAACCTTCAAAGGAAAGCAAATGCCAGCTGATGTGAGAGTGGATGGAATGGAACTAAAGAGGTTTTCATTCGTCGGTCTCCGTGATGGGTCATCCTAGGCCAAGAGAGGCTTTACTGTGTATGTAACAGTACAGCATTCCAGGGATTACATACGAATCCTCACTGTAACCTCTCCTGTCTAGATGTTCACACGCTGTGTTTGACTCCTGCCGCTTGTATTTTTCTAGTTTCCTTTTTGATGGAAAGACTTGACAGCTCTGTCATGCAGCAGATAGGGCACAACTGTGTGCAGCTTTCTCACCAGGCTCTCACTAACCGTCACCTTGTCTAGGAATGTCAGCCTTCTGGATATCAGGGCACTGAACAAGAGCAATGCCGACTACTATTCATTTTAAATTTGCCTTGATTGGACAGGGTTCTGGTTATTCCTTGAAGCTGTTTTACTTAGTTCAGAAAGGTTAGAAAAGTGAAAAAAGCAAAAAACAAAAAACAAAAACCCAAATCCGGATTGGGTTTTAAAAATAACTTTTAAAATTATACTGTGACCTGGCCCCCATTTTGCGTCTTGGTTTTAATCGCTTGCCTGGCTCTTCACAGGACACTCTATTTTCTGAGTATGGTCTGTATATATCTTTTCTCCTGATCAAGCAGGAGTGCACGGTGGTTACGTTGTGGTTCATGTTGTATTTCAAATCCCCCCCCCTCCTCCAGAGAACATAGAATGGTTCAAATGGTCTTCTCTGGACACCCTACCTTTCTTGCCTCAAAGACTCCTTCATGCCAGCAAGTGACACTTATTGAGTGCCCACTTTGTGCGGGGCATAGAGTGGTGTGGCCTTTGGAAAGCTTGGTAAACTGTTAGGCTCTCTGTTAAAGAATGCTGTCCTTGATATACCACAGGTCAAGAGGCAGCAGCCTGGAATGAAAAAAATAGCTGGAAGGATTGTAAAAGTCAATTGACTGATGGACGTTTGTGGGCCCACGAATAGCTCGGTGATACTTTGGTTAATGTGTGTTAAGTACCAACAGTAGACCTCATTTGTACTGACCTCAATTCAAGAAGGGAAGCTGCCCCACTGATAGACGGAATCTAGTGGAAATCCATACATTACGCACTTTTCCTTATTGATCAATTACATAATAGATCCAGCTGGCAAAAAATCATTATGAGTTACAATTTTAGCCAAATAGTTATATCGAATGGGCTGAAACATAGAAGGAAAACAGCATGCCAACTGGGCTCCTGCACAGAATGTACCAGCTTTGTTTCCATAGTTCAATGATTCAGAAAGTTGGATTAACTTGTCCTTGGTTCATTTGATGGCATTTGGGAGAATTTGTATGCAATGGAATAACAAAATATTAGTTCAATCGGATGGATACATTTGGGTAAAACATACCCACTGAAAAAGAAATGGCAAGGGAGAAGATTGCCATTTAAGATTTTTTTAAAGAGTTATATATATTTTAAAAGATTTAAAAATGTTTATGTGCTTTATGTGCATGAATGTTTTGCTTGCATGTGTGTATGTGTGTGTACCATGTGCATGTCTGGTGTCCGAGGAACCTGTAAGAGAGACTTAGCTCTTTTGGAGCTAGAGATACAGAATGTTGTAAGCTATCATGTGAGCATGAGGAACCCAACACAAATCAGACAGCAAGTGCTCTGAGCTGCTGAGTCATCTCTGCAGTCCCTAATGTTTATTATTGTGTGTGAATTCATTCATTTGTTCAAGACTGTGTGTATGTTTGTGTATGGGGGTGTGTGAGTGTGAATGTGGCATCTAGAGGTCAACTTCAAGTGTCATGTTACAGGAGCCTTTCGCCTAGGTTGGCTTTTGTTTGGTTGGTTTTGGTTTTTTGAGGCAGGGCTCTCATTGGCCTGGGATTCATTTATTGAGCTACGCTGACTGGCCAGTAAGGCTCAGGAATCACTTGTCTCTGCCTTTACAACACTCGAATTGCAAGTGTGTACACTTGGTTTTTTATATTTTTCTTAAAGTATCTATCTATCTATTTTTGTGGGCTCTGAGTGGGAGGGGGTGGATCAAATTAGGGACTCATGCTTGCAAATCAAGAACTTTACTGGCTGATCTATATCTCCTTAGCTCTACTAAAAAATTTTAAATTCAGCAAAAGTAGCATAAAACCTACATATGAACAATGAACTGTAAAACGCAGTATTTTTTTTATCTTCTTTTTAAAAAATTATTTATTTTTATATCAATCACAGGTTAGGACTTTGCATCCCAGGCATAGCCCCCTCCCTCATTCCCTCCCACCCTCCCACTCCCTCCCTCATCTCCCTCCTCCCCACCCCCTCCAAGTC
>CM053744.1:70633807-70671001 GCA_028658305.1 Pachyuromys duprasi
TGTGGGTTCATTTCTGGGTCTTCTATTCGTTTCCATTGATCCACTATTCTGTTTCTATGTCAATACCATGCAGTTTTTGTTACTATTGCTCTGTAGTACAGCTTGAGATTGGGGATGGAGATACCTCCAGATGATCTGTTGTTGTAGAGGATTGGTAAAACGCAGTATTAAGCAACATATTATGATAGTTGTTTTGTAAATGATGGTTTAAATGTAAAAACTCTACATTGCCTTTTTGTTTGCGTGCTAACCCTTGTAACTAAGAGGTAAGGGAAAACATTACTTTTTTAAAACAATTATTTTTATTTATGTGCATGTCAGGTGGAGAAGTGGTAGGTGAGCATTCTGTATTTGAGTGAAGTTCCCAAAAAGAAGGGCAACAGATCTCGTGGTTGGAGTTAGAGTTGTGAGCCCCTCAGTGTGGGAATCACACACAGGTCCTCTGAAAGAGCAAAAACTAGCTTTAACTGTTGAACTATCTCTCTGGGCCCAAGAAAGAAAAATTAATGTCAGTAATTCTGAGTGACTTTTTCATCCTACTTTGCCCCTTAACTGACTTGCGGTAATTTAAAAAATATATTTTTAATGTGATAGTGCTCACACTTTATGAACAAGTTAATCAAAATATTTGAGGGATGCTAAGACCCCTCTTAGCCTATGCAGGTTTTGTAGACTTGTCTTACCGGGTCCTGTACCTCCTCACAGTAAGTCTGGAAGAGGAAGTCTACCTTATTTCACAGTGGTGGACTCTGGGAACTGTAGCGAAGTCTCAATCCAGTTAATGTTCCAGAAAGGCAGGTCAAGAGACGCTCTCCTTGTGAGGAGTCCTGGGTAGCTGGAAAGAATCCACCCTGTTCTGCCATGGTTCTTTCATATGCTTCAAAAGTCTTCCAGGGAAAACAGGGTGAACAAAGACAGCTCACAGAAACAGTGCCTGATTCAACACACCAAGAAATTCTTATCCCTCCACCCACAGAGAGATGGTCAGCTTCAACTACCACTGAGTGTTAAGTAGTGGTTCAAGTATTAACAGATTTTTGTGTCCTAGAAGACAAAAACCTCAGAAGCTTAGAAGGCGCTATGATCTAGTTGAAGCTCTATGCTTCCTAAAGCAGAAAATTGAAGCACGTTTGTTAGTGTTTTACAACTGCACACGGGTCAGCTAGTGGTCAAACCAGGACTTCAGTGAATAATAATTGCCTGCCAAGAGCTTTTCAAAACTTCCCTGCAGACATCTTTAAGTCAAGTGACACAACCCAAGACAGTGATTTCTTTTCCAAGTGTGACTTTTGTGATGACTTTGTAGCCAGGACTCCTTACTTAAAACGTGAAATTGAAAACAGCAACAGCTGTTTTTCAGATTTGCTGTTTTAGGGACTTGAGCAAAGACTTGTACAGCAAAGAAGCCAGCCTTTGTTCTCAGTCTGTAATTGTTTTCCTCTTGTAATGGATCAAAAGACCAATACAGATGAAATAATAACAGTAAAGTGCCCAGGAACTTGAGAAGACGCTGCAAATGTCACATCATTAGGGATTTGGATTTCACCTTCCGAATCATGTATCAAGTTCATGTATCCTGCTCCAAGCGTGGTCAAACATGCAAATATTTGCTTTCTGAGTAATTTGCCCTAATGACTTTGAAGTATTTTTTAAGGCACAGTGGTGGCATTGTTCTGCTCCAGCAGCAAGCACACCCTTTGTCAGACATCCTCAGAGACCAAGTCAGCCAGCATGTTTTTAAGACAGGGTGCTGCAATTGTTAACTTTGACAACCTTTTCCGTTGTGTAGATTATCACACCACCTACACTTTGGAGACACGCCCACCTGGCTTTTAGCTGTTTTAACTTCTATTTTAACTCTCCTGCAGACTCTTCACACTTCTGTTGTCATTTAGAAAGAACTGGATTTTGGGGAAAGTTTTAAGTGATTGCAAATAGGAAGTGTCTTGTTAGCAATTCCATTTTCACAGATATTAAGAACTTCTGGCTTGATGATCATTTAAACTTGGTCAGTAGAAACTGGGAAATTTCAGCTATCACATCATAAACATTTCTATTTACCTCTCCTCTGCAGTGGGATTTGAGGAATAGCATGTCTTTTGGGCAAGTCTAGTGATAGGAATATAGATACTCAAGGAGCAGAAAGTTTCTCTGTTGAAAGAATGAAAATGTTTCTACAAGGAAAGTCTTTTCTGAAAGTGGCCAAGATGGTACTTTAAAATTTGCTAAGTATCCATCCCCTGGCATATTTCACTCATTATTGTCCTACAATTTCTTTTCTAGTAAAATTCACCCCCATACAGTGTTAATAGTTTTTCAAATACTAACAGGGGTGTTTGTTGTTTAAGTCAAGAAATGAACTGAAAATTTTGTCATGCTTAAAGTTATTCAGTCAGTTACTATTATAAAAATTAGTAAAAGCTGATAATGGTTCCAACCTTCATCAAGAAGATATTAAAGCAAGTCAATAAGCCAACAGGTGCAGAAGGCCTTAGGTGTAACATGGAACTTCAGGCAAATGTGAATAGTAAGACGAGAAGGCAGGAAGGGCTAGTGAACGTGGATTGATGGAGAACAGAGTATATGCTGCTTGATGAAAATGCAAAAGCACCAGGTAGATAGGGCAGCATGGGTGGGACAGAGACACCAGGGAACACCTCATGCCAGTAGAACACAGCACCATTATTTGCTCACAGCTCAGAATGTTGTCCCTCTCTGGTGTAGCTAAGTGTCCTGTTTATTTATTGAAGTCCAGATCTCACTCCAGAATGAACTAGGGAGCCTAGAGATGGTTTGTAGAGTTTCCTTCCTGCCCTGCAAGTTGCATAATTCTATATTAAACGTTAGGTCCAATGTAGAATTTTGATGTTTCAAAAATGTTAAACTAATTATAAAGTATGGGGGAGTGCATCTCTTTTAGCAGCCAGAAAAATCCTGGCTTATATTCTGAATAGATCATACATATTTAAGACATATCCCTTGTAAGTCTTTGTGGACTGTAGGTCTTCCCCAGGCTTTGAGAACCTGAGGGGAAAAAAGAAAGTGAAAGCTACATCTTTGGAGATGAGGTTTTAAAACACATAATTAAACAGTGTATCTTGCCCAGTTCCTACAGTCCATGCCTCAAGTATGTGGAACATTGGATGGGGAACGTGCTGTTGCAATGAGTCAGCCGTTTCAGCCATATAAAATTATCCAACCAAGATGAAAGTCTTTGGCTGCCGCACCTCAATCCCAGTCTAACCTTGTTATGAAACCAAGGTACCATCTTCAGGTATTCCTTCTCACAATTTAGCATAATTTACCTCTTTTTTTGTTGTTTTTGTTTTTGTTTTGTTTTGTTTGAGACAAGGTTTCTCTGTGTAGCCTTGGCTGTCTGTAGGTCAGGCTGGCTTCCTTACAGAGATCCTCCTGAGTCTGCCTTCCAAGTGCTGGGGTTAAAGGTGTGTACCACCACCTCCTGGCTGAGGATGCCCTTCTTTAATGTAGTGGAGAATGTGTTCCACACATTGCTGTAGTATTTTTGCATCAGCCAGTAGTTTTTTTTTTAAATCTGATTTTAAAAGACACACTCTCTTATAGAGTTAAAAAGTAAAGCGATTTTATGGAATAGAAGTAATTGGGGGGTAGGGATAAGATCTTTAAAATATGCACTGTAATTTAGCACCATGGCCTCTGGAATGACATGGCTTGAGGTCCTATGCAGAACAATAATCCCCAGCCACCATAACTTAAAACTATTTGAAGAAGATGATTTTTTTTGTACACACATATGCACAGGTAACAAGTAAGAAAGGGGAAGGGTGTTTCATATCATTGCTTATGGGCACCTAATGGAGGTATTGGTATTACTCAGTCCATAGTAATGTCTAACACCCTCATATTCCATCATAGCTGGCCTCCTAAATCCTCTGCGTATTTACAGTATTTATCTAGTGAGAAATAAAATAAATATTTCAAAAACCTCTGATTTCAAAGATCGTGTTATGAAAGCCGTATTTTGTTACGGAATTTGTGAAGATATTTTTCAAATATTAAAAATCAATGAGAATTACAAATGAACCAAAGCGTTTGTTTGCTCTTATGCAGACACTAACTGGTAATGACATGTTGTGCATAATTTATAAAAATTCAGGCTTCCACGCAGGGTTCAAATGAACCTTTTTGACTGCTATGTTTCTAATGAATATTTTAAAGGGACAGCTAATTCCTTTCTGTGATTGGTAATGAAAGGTAGGGGATATCAGCCACTTTGGATGCCACTTGGTTTAAGCAACTACAAAGCAACAGTTGTCTGTTAAGTTGGTGGAGCAAAGTTATTAAGAGAGTTCATCTTTTGTGTGAGTGCAAGAACTAAGAACTGATAGGGGGAAAATATCAAAGGATTACCAGGAATTCATTGAGGAATGCAAAACTTGTCTTATGGAGAAGCATTTTACACAGCGGGAGCCTGAGCCCGTGTGTGAGGCAGGCTGCTTGCATGGTGAAAAACAAAACAGAACCGCCCCCTCCCCTGCTCTCTGTCTGCCTCACCCCCCTCACTCTATTGACATGCATAGCTGGCCTGGTAGGTGTAAAAATAGACTGCCAGTCCCTGGACTGGAAATGGTCACTGAATGCAGGCTACAGTTGCTGGGGTTTTGAGTTCTCTCTGACCCCAGCAAGCCCGGCAGCAGATGGGGAGAACTGGTGAGGGACGTGTCGGAGAACTGAACAGTGGAGGCACCAGGGATCATGGATTGTCTCTGCTAGCGGATCCCTGGGAGCCCAGGCCAGGGCAAGAGCAGGGCCCCCCACGCCGGCAACTGTTGAGCTGAGATGGGGAATGCGGCCCTCTGCTCGTCTTGCCAGGCGAACAAGAGCGTCCGAGCCCAGGGAAACATGCTGGAATTGGATACGGCTGTGGACTACTATGGCTGTAACGGTGATGATGTCAAAGAACCTGGCCCGCTGGTAAGTGTTAGGCCACAGATGAGGAAGATGGGAGGACATTGGACTAAGAATCAACAGTGATGCCCATTGGTCCAACCTCTCAGCTTCCAGGAAGGAAACTGACGTGAAATCAATGTGATTTCAGCACCTGACTGTCAGGGATTCAGTGTCCTACTGCTGTTAGGTCTGAAAGCTATAGTATGCCATTGATTGGTCTCTTCTTTTATCTCTATCTGACATGTAAAGAAGAGCATTGATTGCATTGTCCCTTCAGTTTGGGCTTTTGGCAAGGCTGAACATGCCATGCATGTATGTTGTTCACACACACACACACACACACACACACACACACTGTTCCAGAGCGGCTTTCAGTATTACTGTAGAGATTTACATTCAGGCTGCCAAATTCTTTCCCCTATTTATATATTCTTATCTTTCGTTAGGCCAGAGGGCATTCTGTATGCATGTGATAACTTAGAATCCCAGTTGTGGCTACAGAGGCATTGTTCATGTCACTTGTGAGTAACATCAGTGAGGCCTTTAGACACAGGCCTAGTGGTGATCATGCTAGTTTGTGAAAAGGCTTTAAGGCTGAGAACTCAGATGTCTAAGTTGGCCTTCTGCTTTCAGTAATTCCCCGACGTGCTGTGAAAAGTCTTACTGTGACTTAAAAGTACCTGTTGGCCCCGGTTATCTTTCTGACATACTTTGATTTTCGTATGTGCTGTGAGAGTCAGAAGTTGGCCAGAGTTTCACACTGAACTGGCAGAAGAAAGGTTTGTGAGTGAGGGACACAGAGGGCTTTTCTTGTCTGTGCTTGCCACAGTTCCCAGGATGGATCCTGGGTTCTGGTTCTGTTCTCTTTGACTTTCACTCTGACCCGGATCTTTGGAATTGCTAGACCACAGCTAAACTGAAACCCAGGACTTAGAGCCTGTGGATAACGATTTGCAGAGCAGTGCTCTAGCAGTTTGGGAAGGAGAGCAGAAAGCGAAGCGCTGGAGTGAGAGGAGGCAGCTCTTCCTTGCTGGGAGTTACCCAGATTGGAGGAAGTGAAGGGTTTGGGAAGCAAATCCCTCCTGGGGCGGGGGCAAGGGGAAGGGGGGGGGGAGGAAGAAAGGGCCTAGGTCACCTCAGGCAAGGTGGACCTAGGAGCCCCAGGGCAAGCCCCAGTTTCTCTTTCTGGGTCAGAGTTTAAATTAGCCAGAGTTCCCTGAGGATTTCACGGCGATCTCTTCTAGAGCTAAGCCGGGTGAGCAAGAAGTAGCCTCATGCTTGTCTGTTGCAGGATAAAAATATATTCTGTAGGAATTAATCGCCTTATTTAAAAATTGTATGTTCTTGAGCTTTTAAAAATACTTTGGGACTTAGAACATTAAAAAAATTAGTTATTAATTACCCTGATGTCTACAAGTCCAACATGTATATTTACACGTACATTTATGTACCTTTTAAGTATCAGTGGGCTGGAGATGTATCAGAGTAGCACATGTTAGGCTCTGAGTTCCATAACTCAGCACTGAAAAAAAAATGTCCAGGTAAAATGATGCACGGAAGGAAATGAGAAGCACCTTAAGAATGGAATGCAAGCGTATAACAAAGGTATGCTTTTAAATGCAGAGGACAGAGAAAGGGTAACTTCCTGAGTCTTTATGGAGTTGATACCTTCTTTGAGGTAAAGGGAAGTGACAAGGTGATCTTGAAGCCCCAGGTCTAGAATGAGAAATTCATTCAGAGCTTCAGAGTTCAAAAAGTCGCTAAACAACAACAACAAAACAAAAATAAAACCCTGATATTCCAAGCCAGATGGTGGTGGTGGTGCACTCCTTTAATCCCAGCACTCGGGTAGCAAAGGCAGGTGGATCTCTGAGCTTGCGGCCAGCCTGGTCTACAGAGAGAGTTCCAGGACAGTCAGGACTACACAGAGAAACACTATCTCTTTCTGGGTGTGCTGGTACATACTTGTAATCCCCAAACTCAGAGGCCGAAGCAGCACCATTCCCAGTGTTGGAGATAGTGAAGAACAATACATTCTTCCTGAGCACTGTTACTATCCATGTGCATTTGAGATTTCATAGATAGGCTTTAAGAAAGAGGAAACGAGTCACCGCAGAATGATTCCCAGATGCCCCGTTACAATTAAACATGGACATATATGTAAAGCAATTGTAAATGTCACACAGGGCACCATCCTGACCAGATGATAACTTTTATGTTGCAAAACAAAATTTTTTAGAAAAATTGAAGTGAAAACGTGGTATCAACATTTCTAAAATTCAGTATTTGGAGAGCAGATAGCTATTGTTAGAAGGTCGCCATACAGTGAAGCTTAAATCTATAGTAAGTTCATCAGCCTCTAGCTGGAACAGTCCAGGGAGCGAATGCTCTAATCTTGATGGCGCAGGATCTTCATTACAGCCACTCCTCGCCGCACTGGCAGCCACAGTAACAGAGTCTTTCTATTACGAAAACTTTCAGTTGCTAAGTGATTCAGTCACTAAGGAGTGACTTAAGTTACCATTTTACTGCTTTATAAAGGTAAAATTTAAAAGTTACTGCATATCTATTATTTTAATAAAAGTATATAATCTAGTGGTCTTTGAAAATGTGTCGACTCATAAGCATTCTGGGCACATTGCAAATTGTTGCAGTTACCTTGAAAGCAATTTGGGAAAGCCTACCAAAATGTGGTTACGAAACCCACTTTCCACTTTGCCAATGCCGTTTAGGACTCTAGTGCAGGGAGGTATTTGTGGTGAGGAATGCCTGCTGACCAGCTGGGCAGATGTATGGCATCCAATTCCACATAACCGGGCTCAGATCCACATTCCTACTCTTTCTTCAAAGGGCCTAGAGAATGCCCACCTGTGAAAGTCTTATTCCGGACTAACTGAGAACATGGCCGCCTTCCTGATGAAAATGTTGCCCTTCCTAGCTCATGTCAGGGATTTCCTCAGGCATGTGGTGCTACCTACCTTAATCCACAAAGAGTCAGAGATCTGCTATTTTCATCATTGTCTCGGCAGCTCCTATAAAGAGAAAACGTTCATGGCAGAAGGGGGGGGAGGAAAAAGAATTGCTTACAGATTTTTATATAGAGTGGGACCAGTAGGAGAGAATTTTCAATTCTTCATAGCATTCTTGAGTCATGTTAATTTCATGTTTATAACAGCAGGGAAAGCTGCTCTGTATCCACTTTTTAAGATGGCCTTTGCATCTTTTAATTTCAATTTGAGAGACTTAGTATAGGACAGTTTCTCCCCAGGATGCTTCTGTCTGGAACATGTACCGGAAGGCTTTGCAGCATCCAAGTAGGCTCTGTGGGATTTGACACGATCTGCTAGGGTGCCGTCTACAACACTGTCAGAGAAGTTCCCTCTCTTTGCTTTGGCTTGTATTTTTATCAGTACCATTTATGAATTTGCATATTACTCTACATGTACTCTGTTTTATCACATTGTGATAACTTTTTATTGTACTTTATTATATCAAATTGATTTTTAAATTCATCTAAGAGCAAGACCATAAAATGTGGCAGGATTTCATCACAAATGTTGCTTACATTATCTACCCTGGTTGAGTTTGGGATCATCATCTTGATTTTTTTATGAGTTTCCTTTTAGAGATTTTCATTTCCACGCTTCATTTATTTTCATACTTTGTCCCAGTTATAGTAGAAAAATTCAGCTTTTTATTTTTCTCTTTTCATTAGTCTGTGCATCTGCTTGTTACTTTGGACTGGGAGTCCCATGATCTTATAAAAACAATTCAGCACTCTTCTCTTAGGCTGATGCAACTCAACCACCATCTTTTTCCTGAGAGGGGTTACAGTTATAGGGCAAGCCATGTAAGATGACTTTCCTGATGTAGGGGGAGCAAACTCTAACCAAGCAGGGAGATGCAAGCATGCTGCCTGGCTGAGAGTGGAACGAGCCAGTGTGGTGGGGGAAAGGAAGAGGGAGAGGAAGGGAGAGAGGAGAGAGAGAAAACAGATGCTGCCACTGAAGCACAGTGAACACAGTGGACATGGTGAGTTATGAGGGGGAATCAAGGGCCAACCTTGGCAGAAGTTTAGCTCTTTTCCCCCTCCCCCCACAGAGCTTAGCTTAATAATGGGATTTTACTTTTATTCAAAATATAGCAAGGTGCCCTGAACAAATTGCAAGGCTTGACTCAGATTGAATGGATCTGTCCCTTCCTTCCTCCCCTTTCTTTCTCCCCCCCTCTCCTTCTTTCTCTTCCTTTCCCCATCTCTTTCTTCCTTCTCCTCTCCTCTCAACCCCAGCAAGAGAGGAAGAGCAGTTTCCGGCCCTTCTGCTGGCCAGTGTGATGGAGGGCTGGGTTAGTGTACACGCTGTGGAAGTGAGAAGTGTTTAGATTCAAATGTATTTTTGTTTCTGGTAAAGCTTTGTGTTAGTTTATAAAAGGGTTTTGTTGGCTTAAGCGACTACACACAAGATAAGCACTATTTACCAGAATGGAAGAGGTTTTCTATGTATATGTATGTATATGTATATGTATATGTATATTTTTATGTGTGTGTGTGTGAGCGGGCATGAAAGGAGAGAGGGAGGGAGGAAGAAAGGGGGGGAATATTGTGAGCCCTATTTGCATGTCAAGATGGTTAAACATTTCAGATATTTTTATACTAAAGGAATAAAATGAGCAACTTGATACTATATAAGCATAAGAAAAGTTGTTCATGTAGTTAAATAGCAACTCTAATAAGAACTAAGAATATAACGAAAATCATCCCATAAAGCATTTTAAAGAATAAGAAATAATACAGAACATGATCATGTACTTTGGGGATGTTTTATTTAATGATAGAGATCAGTCTAGTTGTCTAGTTTTAGAAGTAGGACCTAGACACATATAATCAAAGTATAAGACATAAAAACAAATTAAGTGGTGCCATGAAGAATGAATATAGATCCTCACAGGGTATTGATGAAGAGAAGGATCACTGTAGGCTTTTGTGTCCTGGGAGTAATTCATGGACAGGGACATTCAGCAGATATGTAGCAGAAGAACTTCCATGCAGGCTAGTTAGAGAGCTGCTGCTATGAGCCTACCAAACTAGACCTTCCACCACTGCCAATCAGACCCTATCCCCAAGAACCAACCCCTGCCTCCCCATATCTATCAAACAAACAGGATGATAGTTGCATTTCTAGGCCCATCCGCCTCAGTGCAGCAGCCAGGATCCACTGATTGGTTGGTGCCTAGATGGAGTTAGCTTTCAATATTCAGAATGTTATTCCTGCTAATGGGGAAGGTGGTGCCTGAAGTAGATCTGAAAAGCCCTTTGAAGGCAGAGTTTGAATTCCTGTGTGGAAGAAATTATACTTATGCATTCACTAAACATGAATGAGGCACTCACTGGTCTGAAAGAATGTCCAAGATGGACAAAGTGAATCCACTAGTAGATCTACTAGTAAGGTGTTATGAAGAATGTGAGGATGGCAGCTCAGTTTCCATAAGATCTGTAAAACCATTCAGTTTATTTAACTCATGTGAAGCTCATCAGGTTAATCTTGCAGCTGGTGGTGTGGCGCTAGAGAGATCTAGAAATGCTATGTACCCTCTTCCCATCTGTAACCCCTCTTGTTCAGACAGAAGAGCAATGGAATTTGGGTAAAAAGCATAGGATTTGATTATTAAGAGATACATCAAACAATATTTTAAAACATAGATTGTGTACTTGAAGGTGACCACGAACTAAAGGCTTTTTTGGAGAACTGGTTAGGTTATGCTCCTATGGCACAAATTATCCTCTCTCTGACATGCCAGATGAAGTGCTTACCACCTGCCTAGTAGGTGCTTAGGGACTATTTGTGGAAATGAGAATGAATTAACTAGGGAGTCACCCAAGGAAGCAGATCTCATTGTGGACATTTTCTAAATGCAGGTAGCATGTCCTCAGATCTTGCAGAGGTAGTAAAATGGAGGAGTTACAATAAAAAAAAAAAATTTCAAAGTCCAAGAAGCTTTTCATCATCAACTTCTGGTCAAAAAGTGAATCAATAGTTGCATTTGCAAAACACATAGTAAAATATTGTATTATTATAAGAAGAATAAACAGTAACATCTAACTCAGTATCTGGCATATTCCTCTATATCTGTTTTGCAACCAAACATTTGTGTTGATTTGAACAATGTGTCGATTTTACAGCACCATTTCTTCTGCTGTATTTCATAAAATGAACTCCACTGTATGCACAGTGTCTTTTCAAGGTCACATGCCTGGAATGGAGCTAAGAATTCACGGAAAAGAAAGCTCTTATATTTTTTGACCATATTTTGCTTTCTTCCCAAATAGACATCTGCTGTAACTCTTACTCATTTCCAGTTCCTGATTTAATCCCTTAGTTAAATTTATTTTGCTACAGGAAACATCCACTCATTTTCTCATTCCTTTATTATCACTTGAGCTTCATTTTATCTCAAATTTCATTATAAAAATCTTAGGTGTTTGACTTTTCTTTTTAATTAAATTTTTATTTTTTATATTAATTACAGTTTATTTACTTTGTATCCCAGCAGTAGACCCCTCCCTTGTTCCCTCCCAATCCCACCCTCATGTCCTCCCTGCCCCTCTCTAAGTCCACTGATAAGGGAGGTCCTCCTCCCCTTCCATCTGATCCTAGCTTATCAGGTCTCATCAGGACTGGCTGCAATGTCCTACTCTGTGGCCTAGCAAGGCTGCTCCTCCCTCCAGGGTAGGGGTGGGGAGGTCAAAGAGACAGCCACAGAGTTCATGTCAGAAATAGTCCCTCTTCCCTTTACTAGGGAACCCACTTGGATACTGAGCTGCCATGGGCTACATCTGAGCTGGGGTTCTAAGTTATATCCATGTATGGTCCTTGGTTGGAGAATCAGTCTCAGAAAAGACTCCTTTGGCCAGATATATTTGGTCCTTGTGGAGCTCCTAAAGAAGCTAAAGAAGGAGGACCTGGGGTAAGATGATCAATCCTCACTTAGAAAGACATATGGGATGGACATTGGAAGTAGGAGAAAGCAAGTAACAGGACAGGAGCCTACCACAGAGGGCCTCGGAAAGACTCTACCTAGCAGTGTATTAAAGTAGATGCTGAGACTCATAACCAAACCTTGGGCAGAGTGCAGGGACCATATGAAAGAAGGGGGAGTTAGTAAAACTGCTTATATTCACATCGTATTTGTGTGGGCTTATGCAAGTACAAGAAAGCTTTTTTTTCTTTTTTGTACCTTTATGTAATATTTTCCTTTAAGAGCACAAACATCACAATGACTACCTGACAAATAATCATTGCAATGGCATTCTCAAGGAAGTCAACTAGATATGGAAGCCCTGTGTAGGCTGAGCTTAGTAATGGACATTGTTCATTGAAACCAGGTTTTGAGAAATTATGCTTGTTGCTGACATATAGTTTATTTAAAAAAAATCTTAATTTTCTTTTCTGCCCACTCTCAAAAGGAGGATTTAAAGTAGTCTAAGACTTTGCTTTGCCCAATTTTGTAGCATTCTCCACATTCTAACAGCTGTCTTTGTTAAGCAAGCACAATGCACTAAATGTAAATGTTAAATTCTCACTTTATCACAGAAAAATCCAGGAAATTGGGATTCTCCCAGGACATAAATAATGTTTTTTTTTTACTCTGCTATTGTTGCATCTTACCTTTCTAGATTGTTGACCTCCTAAGGGAGGGGAGGAAACATCTATTGTGACATATAGAAAAGGCAATGACACACAGGAGTGTTTGTGAAACATTTTTGACAAGCCCTGGTTGTTATGTACAGCCTTGAGTCATAAAGGAGAAGGCATGTGCAGTCATTATGTTTTTATTTTTGTGATTAAAAAAAAACATTGTTAAGGCAACTTATAGGAGGAAGGGTTTACTTGGCCTAGGACCCATCATGGCAGCAGGTGGCAGGTGCTTACTGTTGATAGCTTCCATCTAGAGGTGCAAGCTTGCTGAGAGAACAAAGTAGAAGCCGCCAAACACAAGGATGCTGTTTCTAGCAAGGCCACACCCCCTGAAGCTTCCCAACAGCATCACCAACTGGAGACCAAGTGTTCAAATACATGGGCCTATGGGAAGCACCACAGCTTGTTCAGGAATAAAAGACGATCAACAATTTTCTATTCATGTGGTGGATATTTCATAAATTTGTCCAGACAGCTATTCTATGATGGATGTTTTTCTTAAAAGTGGCTTATGCGAGCTAAGTGTGATGGTGCACGCCTTTAATCCCAGAACTTGAGAGGCAGAGGCATGTGGATCTCTGCGAGTGATGCCAGGCTGGTCTACCTCGAGGGTTGAGCAGGAAAGACAGGGTGAGGCCCCATTTCAATCAAAGAAAACAAAACAAAATTGCGTATGGTATTCGACTTCTTATGCTTTGTTACCTGATAATTTTTGATGGTTGATGATGGGTTAGTTGATAAAGCATGCTTGGCATTGTGTAATAAATACAGAGCACCAAGGGTCTTGTTATTCTTTCAAAGGCAGCCCCTCTCAAAGCATATCCTGTGAATACCGTATCTGAAAGGTCACCTGTGGTATTTTAGAATTGCAGAACCTGTTGGGACCTACTGAACATGAATCTCAGGCAGCAAGTAGCCAGGAGTATGTGTTTAACAAGATTAAGTGAGATCTCTAAGGAGCTCATAAGTGAATTCAGATACCATAACTACTACTTCGTGGTGGGTTGATGTTTCTGAAGAGACAGGAATGGGTGTGTACCATCAACACACAAGGACATAAGAATGTTAATAAGCCCCTCCTGTCTAACTTGTTGGTAATCCTCTATTGGTAATTAAAGAAGCCAACACCACACGAGGCATGTGGGAACAGAGGATGTTCTTCCAGCAAACTGGACTCCCTGAGGGTTTTCTCATCACCTTAAAAGTCAGAAGAACTCTGTTTTATGTTGCAGTGGAGTTTTAAGCCTCAGCTCTTAGAACACATTTAAGTCCCACCCTCAAAAGAGAGTCATTTCTGTCACTGCAGAGAACCCTTTTATTTATTGTCTGACCTTGTCAGCTCTCATCGAAAGTCTGGGCACAGAAGCACTAAAAAGGTTATGAAAATGTGTTTCCAAGTTTTAAAATTTAGAATTTCGCTTCACTGTCGAGCTCTTTGAATAACGAGATAGTTCAGAATGGTCTGCTACTCCCTTGGAATTGAAATCCTGTCTACTATTCTGGCTGCCTTCCACACTTCTGCCTAAAAAGTCACACAGCACATAAGAGACAATTAACAACTATCTTTGGCCTTATTAAAAGTTCTTAGCACATCAACTGTTAAAAGCAAAAAAAAAAAAAAAAGCATGGGAATATTAGAGCTAGTTTGTTTCAGCCAAAGGACAGCTAATGAATACACAGCCAGGACTGGGCTCAGCAGAGGGCAGGCTGTTAGATAAAAGAAGTCCTGTACAGAAACTGCTATAGCTCTGTATTAGCCTTACTTGAGCCTGGTGTGAAGAGCCATTTTCCACCTCTGGCCATCGTCTTATCAGTGGCCTGAGACTGCACCAAAATCAGCTGCTGTTGTCTCGACTCCGCAACTTACTCTCGCTGCAGTTTACCTGTGTGGTACATTAGATCATAGTTTGCTACAGTGGGACTCATGCTACAGAGAGCTTACACATCAACAAGGTACACTGTACTTGATTTAATAGAAAATATGAAATAGAAAATACCCAGTGTTCCATACGTACATGTATATGAAATAGACTTTTTTGGGTACAGTATATTCTGAATAGGGCTTCCCCTCTTCCAATTCGATTCTTTTCACCTTCCCATCATCCATCCTTCCAAATCCATACCCTTTCTTCCTCTCTCTTGTTAGAAAACAGACACACATAAAAAATAGTAATCAAAATAAAAACATCAACAAACCTGTATAGTAATAAACAAAAAGCAGGGGGGAAAAAGGAGCCAAAGAAAAAGCACAGGAAATTCAAACAGAGAGACACATATTTGCACACACAGAAATCTCACAAAAAAGGCAAAATTGGATACCATAATAAATAAGGCATATAATTAAAAATGACATATAAAGGGGGGGGAAAAGCCCAAATAAAGCATTATGAGACCAAAAAAAAAAAGAAAGAAAAACACCCCCCAAACTACTATGCAGCTTGTTTTGTGTTGGCTCTCTACTGCCGAGCATGGGGTCTACCCTTAAGAGAGGTTTGTATACCCAGTGATATTCTATTGGATAACGCTGGTTTTTCCTTTGGGTTGTCAGGTGGAGCTAAATCTGGGATTGGGGCACATGTCCACTTTCCCTCTCAGTGCTGTGACCCCATCTGGCTTAGACATGTGCAAGATCTGTGCATGTTCCACAGTCCCTCTCAGTTCATATGTGCACCAATTTTGCTGTGTCTAGACGGCCTTGTTTCCTGGGTATCTTCCATCCCCACTGGCTTTTACCATCTCTCTGCCTCCTCTTCTGCAGAGTTCCCTGAGCCCTGAGGGGAGGGATTTGATAGGGACATATATTTAGGACTGAGTACTCCAAGGTCTCTCACTCTCTGCACATTGTTTGGTTGCAGGTCTCTGTATTTATTCCCACCTACTGCAGGAAGTAGCTTATCTGATGATGGCTGAGTGAGACACTGATCAATGAGTATAGCAGAATATCATTAGCAGTCATTTTATCGCTATGTTCCTATAGCAGAGCAGTAGTATTCGGTTTTCTCCCAGGTCCATGACCTATCTTGCTTCATTTTCTTGGCCACCTTAGCACTGTTGGTCTTGGGTTCCATCTTAGCGAGTGGGCCTTAAATCTAATCAGACAGTGGTTGTTTACTCCCGCTACTCTGTGCCACTATTACACTAGTGTATCTTGCAGGTGGGTCACCATTGTAGATGAGGGTTTGTGCAGTTGGGTTGGTGTTTATCTTTCTTCTGTGGTGGTGTAAAAAAAAACCTTCCAGTAATATGACCACGACTCAGTAAGGGTGAAGGTTCTATGTAGACATCCGCCTGACCTCTCTGTGTTCGGTGAGCTAGCTAGGTGGGTGCTGTCTTCAGCTGTGGGGTCTTACTCTCAGTTCGTGGAGAGCAACCGATAGCTTTGTAAATAGCCTAGGTTGTTTAGGGTTTTCCAGGCCTCCTTTGGCCGACAACTTTGTTAGATGTAACCATTCTTGGCACTGGAGGCTTCATTTGGTGGCAAAACAATGTTCAGTTGGGACATCATCCCTCCCATTGTTTGGCAATTTTCTTTAGATTACCTTTCTTTATGCATATCTTTTAAGAATCTTCTACTATAATAGGTTTCCATATAAGCCCCTCAAATGGCCCTTAGTTTTAGCTGTCCCTCCTATATTCTCTCTCTTATTCCTCTTTTCCTCCCCTCTCCATTTGATCCTCTGTTCTATGTATTTTTAAATTGTTTGTGATTTAATGCTGAATCAATGCATTCCAATATAGGAAATACAGAATTCCTCCATTAAGTCTCATCCTCTCTCTCTTTCCTTTCTTCCCTCCTTCCTTTCATCCATCCTTATCTCTTTCCCTCCCTTCCTCCCCTTTGTTAGCTAACATACAGACAAACATTAAAGAACTAATCTTGGCTTTGGTGATGATAAGGAATTACACAGTGATCCAGATGTCCACGCCAATTGCTGTTCTCATTTTTGCAGATTATTTATTCAATTACAGCAATGTGCCAGAACCCTAGCCATTGGTCAGCCAAGTTATTCATGCTAGGCTGTGTGCTCACCTATTTTGTGTCTAAAAATAGATATGATAATGATATTGAAACCGTATCTATTCTATAATGGATCATAAGGTGACCTAGAAGTGGAAAAAAGAAAGGAATAAAAAAAAGGGAAAGAATTATAAAAACATGAGATGTGGGAACGTGTGTAGGACACTATGCTAATTACCTACTATTGATTCTTTGTTTTCCCTGGTTTCTGTTCTGGTATACTGTGTAGTATTAAAAAAGTGTAAATTTCCACAACCCCTGACAAGAGCTTTGCAAGTCATGTTCTAAACTATATTTTCATTGGTTTTCTACTAGAACAACATTCTCAAGGGTTTACATATATCAGCCAAGTTAATTCTCAGAGTCCTCCCATTTTATACTCAAACCAACAGGATTATCGGAACTTGGTGGTTTACTTATCATCATGTAGCTCATGGAAGGCCATAGCACCAGGATTAGGAACCTAGTTCCCAGCACACCCTGCTGCTGTGCTGGCCTCTAAGAAGATTGGTTCAGGAAGGGAGACACAAGAGAAAGTGGACAGCAGGTAGTAAACTTCCGGGTACTGGAAAATTCTACTCCCTTGGAAAATTGCATGTTTGTTATTCACTTCTCCACACACATACAATTAAGAGTTAAAGAAATAAAAACGAGGAAAAATAATCTGGAAGAAAATAGAGAAACATTTTTACTGCTTTTGGCTCTGGAGAACATAAAAATGATGAAAAACAAATTTCTCATAGAAGTAGAAGTTTACATTTTGTTCTTTATATAACAGATGGGTAAATTTGGTTTTAAAAAAGAAAGAGGCAGAATTTTACCATGTCTGTGTAAATATTTTCCAAACAAAAGACAGTTTATACTCTAAGAAAACACAGACAAGATTAAGTCAAAGAAGAAAGGTGTACATGACAATAAATACCTAAGTTTTCAACTTCTTCAGAAATAAGAAGGGCGTGTCAAGACTGTAAGACTGAAGTATCAGTAGAGCATTGGTCAGTGAGCAATATCGGGAGGGTGAGCATGAGTTTGTGCTTCTGCTGAGGCTGCCCTTCCTGTGAGGAGTTCAAGGCAGGTCAGAAATGTGCGCATCCAGAGCCCCTTGAAATCATTATTCCATCCTTATGAATTTAAGGATTGCTACCATCAATCCGGGGTAGAAACTTACATATAGTTTTTAATCATAAAATTGTTTAAAATAAGGCAAGTCAAAGAGACTAGCTAGTTATGTATAAGTGATTGCAGAAAGCTAAAAATAATAACCTGTTTATAATACATTTGTGAGATTTAGAACACATTTCAAACCTTTTATGTAGGCAACACAACACTTATTTGGTAAAGTTGGTTTTTTTTTCAAGTAAAAGGCAGAATGTTTTCACCTGAAATTTGTGAAAAATTTCTGTACACATAGAATATGTACATAGAAAATTCTCAAAAAAATAACACATGAAAATATAAATTGTTAAATTAAGGTAATAGACTATTATATCTTCAGTATTTTTTAATTCAGTTTTCAAATGCTCTACTACGAGCCTATCTGTATGTGTCTATATATGTTCATAATTATCTATCTCTTTTGAGATAGGGAGATTATTAAATGCAAAAAATAAAAACAGAAACAAAGTTTCTGTGTTTCACAATATTATCTTAGAATGTATCTTCAAACATTTCTTTATATAAGTTTGTAACAATCCATTTTACTTAATGCCACATTTGTTTAAACTTTAAATCATTTTGGAGGAGAGACAAATGCATCTTCACCATTTACCTTTCAGTAGGAAAAGGAAATTTACTACTATCCTTTCTTGAAGGTGTGACCAAGCTTTAAGCAGCAGGTGGGGCTAATTAAGAACAGCTGAGAGAGGTTGTAAACAGGTCTGGAAGCAATCTCACTCAGGGAAGCACTTCTGTGTACCCGCTGGAAATGTTCATGCTGCCTCAGAAGCAGAAGTCTAAGTGGCCGTCTTTGAAGCCACCAATGTGAAGTAGCTTGGAAGGCCTTTTCCCTTCACGGTAATAGTCACAACTGTGATGGCAACATCATTATGGTTTTACATGTTGAGTATAGCATGCAGTAGCGTTGTAAAATAATGTAGCTGAGTCCGAGGATTCACAGCTCTCGTGTTCGCCTCATCACACACAGAAAGAAATTTTTTCATTTTGGATCCAGTTCAAACCTCAGGCTCTGTCCCAAGACAAGAAAGGGAATTGGGCGCCAAAGGGTCAGCATGAATGCTGAGCCAGGAATATGGTGGTAGCAGCCACCTATTTCCCAGTCAACAAAAAATCTAATATTCAGTACTAATGAAGGGGTCTGGTGAGCCGGTAATGACTGAAGTCTAGCAAGACTGACATCACTCTCAATTCTACCACTTTTTACCCCCCAGCCACAGGCAACTTGACCCCAAGCTTCCTCACTTGAGAGACTTGAGTATTGAATAAGATTATGGATGTATTTGACATGTAGTGATGCTAGCTGTTCGTGTTGTAGTACAAGGTACAAGAAAGAAATAGCATAAGTACACATTGCTTATTCCCTCAAGGTGCTGAGAATCCAGTGGGACAGCACACACGCAAAAACAGGTTGAGTCTTTATTCTTATGAATAGCTAGAGGCCTAGAGGGCAGAGAGACTTCTATCAGAATGTCATATGTGCTAAGAAGACATTTAACGTTCATAAATCAGTAAAACTGCACTCATGTCTATATATCTATAGCTATGCAACACACACACAGAGTCATGTAGAATTATTGCTCAATGTGTTGTTTGGCAAGTGTTACCTTAAAACTAGTGTGGTACACAAAACACATTGTAGTTAATTTTCTTGCTTAAAATTGCAACCACAGGAAGAAGGTTTGGGTCAGGGTAAATCTTCCTAATGCTATTGTCTACCTGACACGCTCACCGCTACCTCAGTAGCTGTGTTGGTGAGGGAACGCAGTTAAAATGCCTTTTACACCATTGGTGAGGACACTCACCTTACTTATCTTTTACACACTTTGAGTGTGAGATTACATACCCTCCCAGAGAACTACATTGAGTTAAAATTAAAATTAAAATTAATCCATCCTGACGATTGAAATTTATGGCACAAGGGTTAAGTTTGGAAAGTTAACAGGTTCTTTCCTACAAGGAGCAAGTGGTGTCTCAGTTGTATCGTGGCTTCATGGGGAAATGATAACTGCGGCACCTATCAGTGTGTGCTCAACCCGGACAAACATCCCTCACAGAAGCCGTTTTCCATTTCACTGGTGCACATGCAACACCACGGACACATGGTGAATTTCTGCCTGTCGGTCAGCACTTTCCACCTCTTCTATAGGTATGGGCAGATCACCTGCTGTACCTTATAGACGCAGCAAACTGAGCCCTTCCTTACTCCTGTGACATTGTACCTGCTGGTTGTGTGCCAGCCATGATTTTACCCAGTATCTTCAGACCCCTGAATCAAACATGCTGCTGCTGTCCCTATTTTCATGTATGTAAAATTAAGGATCATCGTAGGGATAGATCATTTTATTTATTCTTCATTTAGCCTCTAACACTCAGCCATCTGGCACACGATAGGTACTTCAGAAATAACCAGCTATCAAAAAATAACTTGCTATTATAACTGACTAGCTATTTTTAACCATTTGTTCCCAAAATACTCGAATAACTTAACTCCCCTGTTTCTAAATGGAAAGCTATTGTTTTCCAACATGTGTGCATTTAGATTGGCACAACTATAGATCCTGACAGGGATTTTAAGCACATTAATTTAAATGAGTCACAATGGGGAATCACTTCCTTTTCATATGGTGCACATAATAGATGTGTTTTTCTTCTTTTGATTTGTTTTAAATTTAACATTAGGTGTCGTGATACTTGAGTGACATGGCTAAGGTAAAGAAAAAAATGTAAAGGAAGTTTATGTGCTTAATGTAGCGTGAGTCTAGCATACTAGAGTTCTGCTTTTCCCTTCTAAAGTTCACTGTTTATATTCAACATCCATCTGGACTGCAACGGGTATACAAAAGCATGTGAGAGCTGTTCGTTCCCCTAGAAAACCCACATTCTCCAGAAGACAGGATAAATGAGTATGTTTTTGACAATTAAATGAACATTAGGAAAATGGGCTCCTGATATCCTCGAGAAGTAATGAGCTTAATAACAGTACCATGAATGGGATTAAAGACAAACAAATGATTTCTAATAAAAAGCATAATTATCATACTGACATTTGAGACACCTAATAATTATAAAGACTTTAAAAGAAAACCAGGAACTCTAAGGATTGCATAAACCATTTGTGGATTCATTATTCCCAGAAAATTAAAGTGTTGCTGTGGGATAAGAAATTAAATTATAAACATGAAAAATTTGGGTTTTAATGCTAGTCCAGTATAGATGTTAACATTGTCAAAAATTAAGATTTCAGCTCAGAATTCTGTTTTGAGGCCTGATATCGTGATATGTGGTTGTTCAGCTGTAATTAAGTGATGGTCTCTAGAAAAGGCAGTCTCACCAGTAATTACAGGCAGATTCCCGAGTGTTACAAATGAAAGACCTCAGACTGTGTATATTTACATATCTGTCTCAATGGAGCCACAGAATATCACCAGCCAAAGGAAATGTGTCACAATAGGAAAAAAAAAAAAAACAACCTGTGCAGGTTCTTTTAAAATAGTGGTTATCATGTCAGGAAGGTCATCGGGAAGCTTTGACTTCAAGATGTGATAGTTGGGTCAACCTTGGGTGATTCAATGTGAAAAAAGCAATCTAGGTTAGACTGTGCTGTCTGCGGGGAAGTCTGTGCTCTTGCCACAAAGCTGCTTCTGACTGATGGACGTCTGCCTTCAAGCAGATGCTCTCTGAAGGCAGAGAGTAATCAGACCAACCAGGAAAGAAATCACATTGCCTCTCTCAAGGGGACAGTAGTGAATTAACACTGCAGGACCGCTGGCACAATAAAACACCGATGAAGGATATTTTCAGTTGATTGGATCTGTTTTTTTCATATCATGAGAGTTGTAGAAAACATAAAGGGAGATAAAACATAATTGAAGTCCATTTATTCTCATCCTTAAGTATTTCACTGGGGTACATTTTATGTCCTTCTTGGAAAATATGCTGTAATATCCTAACACACTAATTAGTCAGGGGATGAAAAGCATTTCATTCAGTTGAACCTTAAAGTGTTAAGCAAACTGTTGTAACAGCACACTTTCCTCCTCATACCCCCCACTTTGTTCAGGACCAAAAGCTGTTAGTATTGATGATTATTCTTTTATAAAACAAACTCTTTATGATCAGTGAAGACCCAAAAGGAAATGTCTTTGAATTTGTATACATGTCATGCAAGTATGAATACTTTTGTGTATTCACTCTAGGCATGTTGAGTTGATGTGGGTGGGTAGAACATTCCTAGCAGAGTTAGGTGCCTTGCTAGTTAGATATTAGGAACATGATTATGTATAGTATTTGTACTAAAATGATTTTTTGAGTCCTGGTGGTATAGCTCAGTTGATAGAGTCCTTGCCTAACATGTATAGAGTAATGGGATTATTTTCAGAATCACATAAACCATGTGAGGTGGCCCATGTCTACAATCGTGACCCTCCTGTGGAGGAGGCAAAATCATTCCTGGCTATAGTGTAGGTTGAAGGCCAAGTTGGAATACTTAAGATCCTAAAAGAAAATAATAAAAACACTTTCTCTTATTATAAAAAAAATATCAGTTAAAGATCCTCAGTTGATGTCTGAGGACTGTTTAGACTTCAACATAATGTAGACTTGTTGATGAACTTTCAGTGTAAGGGCAGGAAAAATGGCTGAGTGGTTAAAACTAACTCCCTTCCTCCTACAACATGGTCTTAGTATGTTCCCATGGCTGGCCTGGAACTTGCTATGCAAACCAGGCTAATATCAAATTCACAAAGGTGTACCTACCTCTGCCTCCTGAGTGCTAGGATTAAAGGCAATTTGGTGGTTAAGAATACTTATTGCTGAAAAGCTTCTGTAAAGCAAAGGACACTGTCCTCAGAACAAAACGACAGCCTACAGATTGGGAAAGGATCTTCACCAACTGTATATCTGACAGAGGACTAATATCCAGTGTATATAAAGAACTCAAAAAGTTAAACAGCAACAAATCAAGTAATCCAATTAAAAAATGGGGTACAGAGCTAAACAGAGAATTCTCAACAGAAGAAAATTGAATGGCAGAGAAACACTTAAAGAAATGCTCAATGTCCTTACTCATCAGGGAAATGCAAATTAAAACAAGCCTGAGATTTCACCTTACACCCATCAGAATGGCCAAGATAAAAAACTCAAGTGACAACACATGCTGGAGAGGTTGTGGAGACAGGGGAACCCTCCTCCACTGCTGGTGGGAATGTAAACTTGTACAACCACTCTGGAAATCAATCTAGTGCTTCCTCAGACAACTAGGAATAGCGCTTCCTCAGGATCCATCTATACCACTCTTAGGCATGTATCCAAAAGAGGCTCAAGTACACAATAAGGGCATTAGCTCAACCATATTTGTAGCAGCTTTATTTGTAATAGCCAGAAGCTGGAAACAACCCAGATGCCCCTCAACTGAGGAATGGATACAGAAATTGTGGTACATCTACACAATGGAATATTACTCAGCAATAAAAAACAAGGATATCATGAAATTTGCAGGTAAATGGTGGGAACCGGAAAGGATTATCCTGAGTGAGCCATCCCAGAAGCAGAAAGAGAAACACGGTATATACTCACTCACATAGACATATAAAATACGATAAACCTACTAAAATATGTACACCTAAAGAAACTAATTAAGAGGGAGGACTCTTGTAAAATGCTCAATCCTTATCCAGAAAGGCAAAGAGGATGGACATCAGAAGAAGGAGAAAACAGGGAACAAGTTAGTAGTCTGCCATAGAGGGCCTCGGAAAGGCTCTGCCCTGCACAATATCAAAGCAGATGCTGAGACTTATGGCCAACACTTGGGCAGAGTGCAGGGAATCTTAGGAAAGATGTGGGAAATAGTAAGATCTGGAGAGGACAGGAACTCTACCAGGAGAGCAACAGAACCAAAAAATCTGAGCACAGGGGTCTTTCCTGAGTCTGATAGTCAACCAAGTACCATGCATGGAGAAAACCTAGAACCCCTGAACAGATATAGCCAACGGCAGTTCAGTGTTCAAGTGGGTTCCATAGTAATGGGAACAGGGACTGTCTCAGGTATGAACAGATTGGCCTGCTCTTTAATCACCTCCCTGTGATGGAGGAGCAGCTTTACCAGACCACAGAGGAAGAAAATAAAGCCACTCTTGATGAGAGCTGATAGACTAGGATCAGAAGGAAGGAGAGGAAGACCTCCCCTATCAATGGACTTGGGGAGGGACACGGGTGCAGAAGGGGAAGGAAGGGAGGAATTGGGACGGGAAGAGGGAGGGAACTACAGGGGCATATAAGGTGAATTAAGTATAGTTAATAAAGAATTTAATAAAAAATTAAAAAAAGGAATACTTACTGCTCTTTCAGAGGACCCGGGTGCAGTTACCAGCATCCACACTGTGTCTCACAACTATCTGGAACTCCAGGTCCAGGGCATCTGATGCCCTGATGCCTGTTCTGACCTCACCTCTGAGGGCCCTTGAATGTATACGGTACACTTATATACACCCAGGCACACATCATCTACCCATATACATGCACATAAAATAAGTATTAAAAAAAACAAAATTCATACAATCCGTCATTTATTAAGTGTGGGCTTCAGCCTACCCTGTTTAAGCAGAGAACCAAGAACTGACGTTACGAGCCCCAATCATAAGGCTCAATTTTCCATTGGTGTTCTTCTAATGTATTTCACTGAGTCTTCTTGGCTTTGTATTGCCATCGACCACAGGGCTGTCAGATAAATGTGTTTTTACTAAGTAGTAATGGCTTCCCAAATCAGTAAGCAAAATTCTGCAGGGGACAAGTGCCTTCCTTTAGTCATCACAGACTTGTTGGAGGAACGTGTACAGAAAGGAGATGGGAGAGGGATGTTCTTTCTACTTCTGGTTGACGCTCAGGACTGCCAGCTGAGTCACACTTTTATCCCAGGGTCATTCAATATTAAAGAATGGATTTATTCATTTTGAAGTATAAGGCACCCTTCATGACCCCTCAGTGTTGTTCCAGTGTTAACTAGACTATTAAAACCACAAAACTCCTTTAAATATTCATGGTATCTTGCATTTAAGGGAAAAGTCAGGGCTCTTGCTTTCCTACTAAACTAGACTTAAGCAGTGCCCTTATATGCTAATTAAACAGATAAGAGTGAAAGCAGAGAAAGGTGTTTAATCAATACTTTGGGAATAAGAAAAAAAAGGGACTTCATATTCATCTTCAAGGTACAAATACAAGTTTAATGTTTAAATAGGGGTCAGATTCGGGCAAGAGGTTCTTATAAATAAGGAGTGTAGGCCAGGGCATAGTCTCATTGATCTCTTTCTTGGTTCTAATTCTGTAAGAGGGCTCAAAGTGGTCATTTCTCTTGCTCAAGGAGATCCATTTGGCTCTCCCAAGATGACTGCTTCTTCTCTGGGCACTTCCTTGCGTTATCAGATAGTTGCCATCTTCCAGAGGTGTCTATCCAGGTGAACTGGCTAGTCCTGGAACTTAAGGCATCTGCAGGTTCAGGATCCCGGCATTCAGCTGTTTCTTTAGTCTTGAAGTGGGTGGTATAGGTTGAGCAGGGAATGAGTCTCACACCTATGCACAGTCATGCAGCAGTGTCACCCAAAGGTCTCCAGCAAAAGCAGTTTCCAAGCGCCCGTTGTATCAAAAGGAAAGTCTTAGTAACTGAGCATTTCTCATGGCACTCAAACACATGACGTTAATTTAGTAGAATGGATAAAAATGTCTAAAACTAAGCGCAAATACTCAGATTAGTAGTCATAAGATATGACCTCAACATTTGGAGTTTAACATTAGCTGACTGTATTTCTAAAGTCAGCTTCAGTAAAAACAGTATACAGAACACCATTTTAGTCAACCTGGACACAATTGTGTTAACAAGCTTAGTAGTAGGTCTCTACTCCAGGGTAATGGAACTTAAAGCAATTAAAAAAAAATTCTGGCACAGTACTTGGCAATCTTTTCAAACTCTCCTTACTGACTGAGATGAACTTAGTGTTTGACAGAGATGACCACTCAATCCAAGTAAAAGCTGAAAGTGAGAATTGCTTCTTGGTGGGATTCTTTTACACTCACTGAGAACAGTCTGTGTAAGTTGACTATGCAAGGATGACATTGGCATCCTTGTCTGTGCACACCGTCAGTTCATCAGGTTCATAGCTACCCTGCTGTGTCTCATGACCTGGTGAGAGCATTCTCTTCTCTCTGTGCTATAGCAAATCCTATTGCATAGAACACACACACACAAACACATGTACACAAACATACACATACACACATACAGACACAAACTCATACATACACACACATATACAGATACAAACACAAACACACACAAATGGACACATTCATTCACATACACACAAACACATAAATGCACGCACCAATGCATACACTAACACATGTGCACATACACACATACACATATATGCAAACATACACTCACATTCACCAACACATGTACATGCATGCATACACACAAACACACAATCATATACACGCATACACAAACACACAGTAATATACAGAAATACACATGCACATTCATACACATGCACAAATGCACTTACATACACACATACACACATGTTCTCCAGACCTCACTTGTTAGACACTGACTTAGACGCACAAAGGGATCCACCAGATAATCTGCTGTGCACCGCCGTGAGCTAGATCTACACGATCTGGAGCATTTCTTCTTTTCCTTGTTAGATTAGTATTGAAAGAACCTAATAATAAGTGTAATTATGTTTAGATCTGAGTAGAGTGGGTTCTGAGCTATTGGTGAAGCATTCTTTAGGATATGATGGGCCTCGGGAACACACATTCTTCTTCATGCTCATGCTGGAGACAAAGAAAGTCCTACTTTGCTGACGTTCAGACACATAAATGTGTCAAGACAGATTGAAAAGGAAGCTTTTTGGTTTTGGTTGGAGATGTCACACAAGGGTTATAAAGCAGGTGCACTTAATGACAATCATATGTCGAATATTAAGGTAGGCAAAACAGAACATTTGAATTCTTTCCCGGGAATGAAGTTTTATAGGTGGAAATGCAGTTGGTAAATAGGATTTACCAACTAGGAACAGATACAAAGTAGCAAAGCAGAGGGAGGTGTTAGTCCCTGGTTTGTCTAGACCTTCTCCCAAGGGAGTTACCTTTGCTTCTTTTGTTTTTTACTGAGCTTTGGGGTGAGAACTTTCCTAGCTGAAAACAGTTTTAAAAGCTTGCTTTCTTCCTGCTAATCCTTGACTTAAAATCTCTACTATTATTTTCTTCATAATCAGAGGAAAGACAGATTGGTAAAAATCTGTCTTCTCTCTTCTCCCCTCCCCTTCCCTCCGCTCTCCTCACTTCTCTCCCTTTCCCCTTCCCTCCTTTCTTCTCTCTCTGTGTGTTTAAATCCTCTTTTATCTCCTTATCGATTAAAAGTAACCAGCTCCTGTTGTCTAAAGCTGTTTTGTCAAGAGCTGTAATCACAGATTGACCTCATTGTAGGACACAGCGTATTGACATGTGCATTTGTCAATGTGTGTGTGCAAGAAAAAGAAGATATATTTCTAGGAAAAAGTATGCATTTGAACCTTAGTATGATTCCTTTTTTCTATATAAAAATTTTTGGAAGTTTATTTTAATTCTGTCCTTGAAATTCATGATTTTAACCTTATGATGGTAATGCTTTTATTTACTTCATTTCCTCACATTGGGAGAACTGAATTCTTTTGCAGGGCTGAAAAAGATTCTCATATATACTAAACTGCCTAAGAGGTCTCTAGCAGGACGGCACAAATGGTATATTTCCTCTAACACTAGGAATATTATTTGCTAAAATTCCAGGGATTTGCTCTAAGTTTTGACCTTGTATCCATTTAAATAATTAACTCAGAAAAGTGACAACCAGTTATGAAAATACTCTGTGACAACTGCCACCTGGCCATTCCTCAGAGAAATTTGGCAAAAGGCCCTTACACTCCTGTAGATTTTTATTTTTAGATCTTAAAATTAAAGCTTAACTTGAATTTGTGTATATATGTGTGTTGTGTGAGTGAATTCCACATGTGTGTGGGCACACATAAAGGCCAGAATAGGGTCTGGGGTTCCCTGGAGCTGGAATTGCAGTTGGTTGTATGCTGTGGGTTCTGGCAACCAGACATGTGTCTTCTGGAAGAGCAGCAAGTGCTTTTTAACCAGGGAACCATCTCTGCAGCCCTCGTGACTGGCTTTTTAATGCTGTGCATACATTGCTACTTTTCTCCTCATTCCTAAATGAAGAAGCTTCTGGATTCTTCTCATTCAGATCTTAAGTTTTGCTAGGTGCAAATAGCAGTAGGTGAAGGCAGATGTTGCTGATAAGAATTTCCTGTGCAGTACTTATGTCATAAATGGCATGGCTTACACAAAATGTATAGACCATGGGCATAAGTGTGGGTCATGTAAAAGGAAGTGAACTCAATTTATCGGGAAGAAATCTGCAGTGTTTTCTATTTTGGTGATTTGCACGGTTGGGGAGCAGAATAGCAGAAAAGGATTCTGCTTCTGAAATAAACATGAAATAAATCTTGAATCTCCTCCCACTCTCAAGTAATCATATGACCTAAGAAGCCTTCCAGGCATCTTTCTTTATAATGACACATCATCCTTTATACTCTTACTATGGATATTAATTATCTGACGCATATGACTCCTTTAGCTCTTTTTTGGCCCACAATAAACACTTGATAAATATTACCTACAATTATTTGCTTCATGCACAGGTTGGAGCTATTTCTTTGGCTCATTTTTTAATACAGTTTATTCTGGAAAAACTGTGTTTACATAAGAATATTTGTATATTTCACATGTGGGACTTCATATGTTATTTTTGTTGATTTTTGTAGTAAAAAGAATAAGATTTGTGTGTGTGTGTGTGTGCTCTTCATATTGCCTTGTTTAGCATCTAGCTGTACTTAAGTGATGCAGCAAGAAATCTGGAGGGAAAATCCCACTGGGGTTTAGCATTAGCTGAAAGCAGCAAAAATAATTCCATAGAAGAAGCATTTTAAAGTGAGTCACAATTCAGTGCCTGCAGCATTGCAGATGGGCTCAGGGCATTCTGCCATGGGCACGGCTTTCAGGAAGGAAGTAGCATGAGGCATCCTGGGAAGGAGAACATTTCCAAACTAGCCACACCATGAGGTATTTCCAAAGAATCAGAGTGTGGATTTTGGATGTCTAGATTTCAGCCATGCCTTTCAACTCTTAAACATCTGTGTGACTTGGAAGTATTTGTACTGATGTGGGATAATTCAGTTCTTCATTTTCCAGGGTTCCTGTGTGTAAGGCACTTAATGATGTGCAAGCAATCATATATTTGAAAATCCCTGAGAAAATATTCCCAATTCCATTACCTGCCCATCATCACAAATCTTAAAAACAGCCTTGATGGAGTATGCTAAGACTCCCTGCCAAGTGTAGCCTTCTTCCAGGGAAGGGGGCTGTGCAGTCTTCTAAGGAGAATGTCATCAAACCTAAAGGAAAACAGACCTCATCAAACTCAGCTCTCACATGCAAGTATGGGAATTAAATCCCTCTTCAGGCTCCTTTTCTCTTTGGTTAGATATTATGCCACAAGAAACTTTACAATAGTTATATAAGTGTCTTGAACCCTAACAGAAGTTTATTGTCATTATTATGTTAAGGTTTAAAAGTTAGAATGTTTATCCAAGCCTGGGGTGATGGTGTAATTCTGCCTTTGGAACAGCCTCCAGACTTTTCACGAGGCAAATGCAGCTGATTTTCCCAGGACCAGATTTGTGGAGACTGTGGGAAGATGAAAAACTGAAAACACAGTCTCCATCCAAAGAGCTATCATCTCTACCAAGATATTCCAACCCAGTATTATGTCAGCTGGCTTACATTTAATAATGTTTTCCCCAGACCACTAGGAGTACAAAATTTGCATCCGCATAGTACACACCTGCCAGCGAAAGCCTTCCCACTCTTCAAAGCATCTTATTCTCTCAACATGAGGCTGAGTGACTGTAGTGACCCCGACTCAGTGTTCTTCCGCTGAGTCAGCTGAAAACTAACAGTAAAGAGAGGAACCCAAGGAGCTTCAGTTTCATCTAGTTTGGAATTCCTTTCCTTTCCTTTCTATTTCTTTCTTCCTTCCTTTTTCTTTTCTTTTTTTTTCTTTTTCTTTTTGACTGGCTGTTAGGCTCAGTATCAGTTCACTGAAAACCCAATGCAAAAGCAAATGGATAGGGGCTGTGGAGATGGCGCAACGCATAAAGCACTGCAATACAAGCTGAGGACCAAAACTACGATCCCTAGAACCTCGCAGACATGATGGTCCCCGTAATCCCAGTACTGGGGAGGCAGAGATCCAGGAGCCCAAGGACAAGCAGATTTACTAGGTTAACCCATTGGAAAGCATTCAGTTCAGTGGGCCTCTTCTACCACCATAAATAAAATAGAAAGTAGAGTACTGATTGAGCAAGACCCCCTACATCAACCTCAGCCCTCCACAATCACACATGCTCATGCAACCCACTCATGTGCCCACTCATACACATGTGAACACCCTTGCATACAACACACAGGCATGGGGAAAAATTTTAAAATGGATAACAGTAGACTTTTGCATAGTGTAAATTCATCTTTGAATTGGCTGAAGATTGGGAATAAAGCAGTAATGGTCATTTTTTTTTATTTTAATGGTTCCTTTGCGTTCTCATACGTACAGAGTGTGTTTCTCATCAATGTCAACATCCTTAAAGCCCTGTGTGGTTGCCGCCTTATGCTATGAATGATACTTCAGTGTTTTATGATACTGCACATGTCCAAGGCAAAGCTTGTCTGACGTGAAGGGTTAACACCCTTGTCTCCCTGTATCTGGTGCATTTGATGTTCTGCCTGACTCACCAAAGGCC
Organism: Pachyuromys duprasi; assembly: GCA_028658305.1. Taxonomy (NCBI): domain Eukaryota; kingdom Metazoa; phylum Chordata; class Mammalia; order Rodentia; family Muridae; genus Pachyuromys; species Pachyuromys duprasi. The sequence continues at coordinate 70,664,524 of CM053744.1, forward strand.
TTCTTTTTCTCTTCCAGTCTGACAGCAATGCCAGCTTCCTCCGCGCTGCCAGGGCAGGCAACCTGGACAAAGTTGTGGAATACCTGAAGGGTGGCATTGACATCAACACCTGCAATCAGGTAAGAGGGAATGGCAGGCTTTGGGCCCTCAGTTGAGAAGCACCCATTATCTAAGCAGAGCCTCAGAGCTCAGTGCTTTTTTCTGTTCATATAGATTTACTGAGGTGTCAGAAAGTTAAGCTTATGTAACCTGTTCTTTGCCACCTTACCAACTTTTGAAGTGTTGCTGTTTGTTTTCAGAAGTACTAGAATAGAAAAAAAATTTGAATGCCAGTATTTTCCTCTGAAATGATGTGAACCACCTGATCTGGTATATTGATTGGCTAAGAATAACGTATTACTTAGTTCAAGGTCATCCTCAGCTACAAAGTGAGGTCAAGGCCATCCTGGGCTACATAAGATGGTGTCTCAAGCAAAAATCACACAACAAAACCTTGAAACAACTCTTTCTTCCAACTGGTTTAGAAATATGCTTAATTCTGAGAATACGTAAAAGTACTACGTTAATTTAAATGAAGTATTTGTAGTGCTCATTAGAGAAAAATATCCATTTTTTATATTGTTTGTCCCCAAGGGTATTGATATTTTCCCTGTCATTTTGACAAAGATTTTTGTACCATAAGTTAAAGTGTCTAGAAGACTCTAGTAACCACTAAATCGCTGTAGTTTATAAATGTTGTTGTTTGTAAATGTTGTTTTATGGTATGTGTGTCTGTGTGTATGTATCTGTGTCACTGTGAGTGTGACAATAATAGAAAAGAGGTCATGTCACCGATGACCTGACAGACAGTATTATGAAAAGCAAATAACTGTGGCTAAGGTCATGTTTATAGGAGGTAAATTTTATTATTTGATTCCAAGTTATCTTGGAGTTATTGGCTGGTGTTTTGCTTCCTCCTATGCATTCAGTCCACTTTTATTAAATTTCTTGAGCCAACTTGTGACTTGTGCCCCTTATTGGGTTAAAGAACTGAATGTGGGTGTCACAAAACACTGATAACAAGAAAACGTTTTAGAATGTACAATAACAATTTTTTTTTAAATCAACCCATAATGAATCCAAGGTGTTTCTCTCAGTGCTTGCCCTGTTACAAAGTACAGCTTCATTTCAGCCTCGGTTCTAGGCTCACAACATGAGCACTTTCGCCAATGGAAATGCCACAGAATTCAGTATTATTGAACATGTGCAAAGTTTTCTTTTAATAAAGAAGTGTAATTGTATAAAACAATGACTTTTAATATTTTCTCACCATCATCTCTCAACATGCAAGTATCAAATTATTATGTCTTTGGATTATACTGCATGAAAATATTTGATTTGAAAAATTGCTATAAATTTGAATTTTGCTGAATTCTTGACCTAACTTTCATAAAAAAAAAACAAGCATCAATAAATTTTGGCTTTGGACTAGGGACAGAATTGCCAATGATTTCAGAAACAATACTCAACATATTTCTGCTATTTTCTAATGCATGCTCATGTGAAATGAATTGCAAGAATGGGTGAATATAAAAGCAGAGTTCCAGCCGGGTAGTGCCACACACCTTGAATGCCAGGACTTGGGAGGTAGAGGCAGGAGGGTCTCTGAGTTTGAGGCCACCATGGCCTACAAAGTGAGGTCCAGGACAGATAAAGCCTATCTCAAGAAGAACAAAAACAAACAAACAAACAAAAACCCAAAATAAATAAAACCAGAATATCCATCAACTCTAAAGCCCTCTGTCATCAAATATTCAACCAAGATTTAATTTTTATGCAAAAATAAGCAAACATACCCATCTCAGCAGTACACAAATTTACTTTCAACTTTAGTAAATGATTAAGTACAAAACTGTTTTTAAACATGCATGTCCTTATGTTGTATTATCAGGTGATGCTTTACTTATGTACATATTTTATCTTGTTATATATACACCTAATGTTCGATAAAAATTATTTGAGTAGAAAGAGGTTGTAAGTTGAAAAAGTTTAAAGAGCCTTGCTCTTTTTTAAAAATTTGTATTTATTTATATTTATTGCAATTTTTTCACTTTGTATCCCAGCTGTTGCCCCCTCCCTTGTCTCTTCCCAATCCCTCCCTCACTCCCTTTTCTCCACCTTTGCCCCTCTCCTAGTTCACTGATAAGAGAAGGTCCTCCTTCCCTACTATCTGACCCTAGCCTGTCAGGTCTCATCATGACTGGCTGCATAATCTTCCTCTGTGGCCTGGCAAGCCTACATCCCCCAGGGGGAGGTGACCAAAGACTTGGCCACTGAGTTCATGTCAGAGACAGCCCTTGATCCCCCTACTAGGAACCCACTTAGAAACTGAGCAGCCTATGGGCTTCCTCTGAGCAGGGGACCTAGGTCCTCTCCATGCATGGTCCTTGGTGGAGCATTGGTCTCTGCAGGCCCCTTTGGGCCCAGATATTTGGTCTCCTTGTGGAGCTCCTGGATGGAACTAGAAAAGATCATCTTAAGTGAGGTAACCCAGAAACAAAAAGACACACATGGTATATACTCATTTATAGGTGGGTATTAGCCATATAATATAGGATAAACATACTAAAATCTATAGTCCTAAAGAAGCTAAACGACAAGGAGGACCCTAAGGAAGATGCTTAATCCTCATTCAGAAGGGCAAACAGGATAGACATCAGAATTGGGAGAAGACAGAGAACAGGACAGGAGCCTACCATAGAAGCCTCTGAAAGACTCTACCCAGCAGGGTATAGAAGCAGATGCTGAGATTCATAACCAAACTTTGGGTGGAGTGTAGGGAATCTTTTTTAATTTATTTTTTTATTTATTACAATTTATTCACTTTGTATCCCAGTTGCAGCCTCCTCCCTCAGCCCCTCCCAATATCACCCACCCTCCCTTTCTCTTCCAAAGGCCCTGCCACAGTACACTGATAAGGGAGGACCTCCTCTCCTTCCATCTGACCCTGGCTGCATTGTCTTCCCCTGTGGCCTGGAAAAGCTGCTCCCCAACTCAGGGGGAGGTGACCAAAGAGCCAGCCACTGAGTTCATGTCAGAGACAGTCCCTGTTCCCCTTACTAGGGAAACCCACTTGGAGACTGAGGTGCCATGGGCTACATCTGTGCAGGGGTTCTAGGTAATCTGCATGCATGGTCTTTGGTTAGAGTATCAGTCTCAGAAAAGACCCCTGTACTCAGATTTTTTGGTTCTGTTGATCTCCTTGTGGAGTTCCAGGTCTTTCATCTCCCCCTTCTTTCATAAGATGCCTTGCATTCTACCCAAAGCTTCTTTAGGTGTACAGATTTTAGTATGATTAGCCTATATTATATTTCTGATATCTGCTTATAAGTGAGTATATACCACGTGTTTCTTTCTGCTTCTGGGATACCTCACTCAGGATAATCTTTTCTAGTTCCCACCATTTGCCTGCAGATTTCATGATTTCCTTGTTTTTAATTGCTAAGTAGTGTAAATTGTATAAATGTACCACAATTTCTGTATCCATGCCTCAGTTGAGGGACATCTGAGTTGTTTCCATATTTTAGCTATTAAGAATAGAGCTGCTACAAACATGGTTGAGCAAATGTCTTTGTTGTACACTTGAGCATCTTTTGGATATATGCCTAAGAGTGGTATAGCTGGATCTTGAGGAAGCACTATTCCTAATTGTCTGAGAAAGCACCAGATTGATTTCCAAAGTGTTTGTACAGTTTACATTCCCACCAGCAGGGGAGGAGGGTTCCCCTTTCTCTACAACCTCTCCAGCATGTGTTGTCACTTGAGTTTTTTATCTGAGCCATTCTGATGGGTGTAAGGTTTTCACCCATTTCTCAGGGTCATTTTGATTTGCATTTCCCTGATAACTAAGGATGTTGAGCATTTAAGTGTTTCTCTGCCATTAGATACCCCTCTATTGAGAATTCTCTATTTAGCTCTGTAACCCCACTTTTAATTGGATTACTCGATTTGTTGCTTTTTAACTTCTTGAGTTCTTTATATTTCTGGATATTAACCCTCTGTAAAATATAGGGTTGGTGAAGATACTTTCCGAGTCTGTAGGCTAATGTTTTGTTCCGATGACAGTGTCCTTTGCTTTACAGAAGCTTTTCAGTTTCACGAAATCCTATTTATTGATTGTTGATCTTAGAGACTGTGCTGTTGGTGTTCTGTTCAGGAAGCTGTCTCCTGTGCCAATGAGCTCAAGGCTCTTCCTCATTTTTAATTCTAACTGTTTTACTGTGTCCGGTTTTATATTGAGGTCTTTGATCCACTTGGACTTTAGTTTTTTGCCAGGGTGACAAATATGGATTTATTTTCACTGTTCTACATGTAGACATCCAGTTGGACCAGCACCATTTGTTGAAGATGCTATCTTTTTTCCCCATTGTATGGTTTTGGCATCTTTGTAAAAAATCAAATATCTGCAGGTGTGTGGGTTTATTTCTGGGTCTTCTATTCAATTCCATTGATTGACCATTCTGTTTCTATGCCAGTACCATGCAGTTTTTATTACTATTGCTCAGGAGTACAGCTTGAGATCAGGGATAGAGACACTTCCAGAGGATCTGTTGTTGTACAGGATTGTTTTAGCAATTCTGTTTTCGTTTTCATTTTCTATATGAAATTTAGAATTGTTCTTTCAAGTTCTGTAAAGAATTGTGTTGGTGTTTTGGTAGGACTTGCACTGAATCTGTAGATTGCTTTTGGCAGGATGGCCATTTTCACTATGTTAATCCTTCCAAGCCAAGAGCATGGGAGATCTTTCCATCTTCAGATATCTTCTTCAATTTCTTTCTTCAAGGACCTGAAGTTGTTTTTTTTTGTACAGGTCTTTCATTTGTATGGTTAGAGTCACACCAAGGTACTTTATGTTATTTGTGGTTGTTGTGAAGGGTGGTGTTTCCCTAATTTCTTTCTCAGCCCTTTTGTCTTTTGTATACAGAAGTGCTACTGTTTTTCTGTTTGTTTGTTTGTTTGAGTTAATTTTATATCCAGCCACTTTCCTCGAGGTGTTTATCAGCTGAAGGAGTTCTCTGGTAGAATTTCTAGGTCACTATCATAACATCTGCAAATAGTGATACTTTGACTTCTTCCTTTCTGATTTTTATCGCCTTGATCTCCTTTAGTTGGAGTGCAGGGAATCTTTTTTTAAATTTCTACTCTGGTTTTTATTTCTTTTTATATTTTTTAAATATTAGTTACAGTTTATTAACTTTGTATCCCAGCTGTATCCTGCTCCCTCATTCCCTCTCAATCCTACCCTCCCTCCCTCATCTCCCCCTGCCCCTTTCCAAGTCCATTGATAGGGGAGGACCTCCTTTCCTTTCATCTGACCCTGGTTTATCAGGTATCTTCAGGACCAGCTGCAAAGTCCTCCTCTGTGGCCTAGTAGGGCTGCTCCTCCCTCAGGGGAGGGGGGAGGTCAAGGAGCCCACCATTGAGTTAATGTCAGAAATAGTCCCTGTTCCCCTTACTAGGATACCCACTTGGATACTGAGCTACCATGGGCTACATATGAGCAGAGGTACTAGGTTATAACCATACATGGTTCTTGGTTGGAGAAACAGTCTCCGAAAAGACCCCTTTGCCCAGGTATATTTGGTCCTTGTGGAGCTCCTGTCCTCTCCAGGTCCTTCTTTCTTATGATTCCCTACATTCTGCCAAAGGTTTGGTTATGATTCTTAGTATATGCTTTGATACACTGCTAGATATATATACCTTTGAGATAGGATAAACATGCTGAAAACTATACACCTAAAGAAGATAACAAACTGAAGGAGAAAAACCACATGATCATCTCCCTAGATGCCAAAAAAGCATTTGACAAAATCCAACACCCATTCATGTTTAAAATCTTGGAGAGATCAGGGATACAAGGCACATACCTAAATATAGTAAAGGCAATATACAGCAAGCCTATAGCTTACATTAAACTCAATGGAGAGAAACTTAAATCAATCCCACTGAAATCAGGGACTAGGCAAGGTTGCCCATTGTCTCCATATCTCTTCAACATAGTACGTGAAGTCCTAGCTGGAGCAATAAGACAACTAAGGGAGATCAAGGGGATACAAATTGGAAAGGAAGAAGTCAAACTATCACTATTTGCAGACGATATGATAATATACATGAGAGACCCCAAAAATTCAACCAGAGAACTCCTTCAACTGATAAACACCTTCAGTAAAGTAGCTGGATACAAAATCAACTCAAAAAAAACCAGAAGCCCTCCTATACACCAAAGACAAAAGGGCCGAGAAGGAAATTAGGAAAACAACACCCTTCACAATATCCACTAATAACATAAAGTACCTTGGGGTGACTCTAACCAAGCAAGTGAAAGACTTATATGAAAAAAAAAACCTTCAAATCTCTGAAGAAAGAAATTGAAGAAGATATTAGAAGATGGAAAGACCTCCTGTGCTCATGGATTGGTAGGATTAACATAGTAAAAATG
>CM053744.1:70671501-70693475 GCA_028658305.1 Pachyuromys duprasi
GGGAATAACAGCCTAGCTAGATCCCAGGAGAGGACATTGCAGTCAGCCCTGAAGAGACAAGATAAACTAGGGTCGGATGGAAGGGGAGGAGGTCCTCCCCCATCAGTGGACTTGGAGGGGGGCAGGGAGGAGATGAGGAAGGGATGCGGAGAGTGGGAGGGAATGAGGGAGGGGGCTATGCCTGGGATACAAAGTACCTAACCTGTGATTAATATAAAAATAAATAAATTAGATTTAAAAAAGAAGATAAACAAAGAGGCCCCGGGGTAAGATGATAAATCCTCACTTAGATAGACAAATGGGATGGACATTGGATGTAGGAGAAAACAAGCAACAGGACAGGAGCCTACCACAGAGGGCCTCTGAAAGACTCTACCTAGCAGGTAATCTTTTGGAAGAAGGGGGAGATAGAAAGACCTGGAGGAGCCTTGCTCTTCAAATGCCATTCTCAGATACTTTTCCAAAATGCAGTCTGGTTATTTATCACCCCCCCACCCCAAATTATACCTTCCTAAATTTTTATCTATCCGTTTCTTCCCCAGTTGTGTTACTAAACATTTTGAAGAATCCCCTGGAATACCTCTCATGGTACCAGGGAATCCAGGTCTCCTCTAGTGGGTCTTCCTCTTATTAGTAAAAGAACATAAGACAAAGCTGACACCATTATCCAGGATAATTTTGTTATAGTTTAAAAGCAAACTTCAGGGAGGTGAGCTGTAAACCTTGAGAGCTGCCAGGAGGATGCTGTTCAGAGTTAAGCTGGCATGAAGGTCAGCCACATGGTGGGCAGGCATCCCAGGGCAAGGAGGAGAGATTTGAAAAGAGAGAGAAGCCCTAAACATCGTTAAGAAAAAGACAAAAAAAGGGGGGGGGTTTACACTTTTCTGAGTAACTCAGAAAAATGGGTAGGCTCCAAGGTTGTGGATTCTGTGAGGGAACAACACGTTATTTTATTTAAAAGATCATTATTCCCCCTGTCGCTATAGCCTGGCTCAAGGTGGTTCTGCCTTGCTGAGGGCTGGCCCCTTGCTTAGGAGATTGCCATGCCCAACTTGATTAACTCTTATCAAGCAAGGTAATTCCCTATCTCCACAAAGAGGTACTGTACTGTTCTATACCTCTATGTCAATTGCAAGCCAGCTGTTCACATCAGTCAGCACTGGCTTATATCCGCGTGCATCTCTGGAGTGTACCATGGTGGACAAAGTCCACATCCATACTCACAGTCACTACATCTTCATGCTCACTTAGCATAGTGACCACAAAGCCCCCGTGCATTCAGCTGTCTCTTTTGTCTATTCTGGTCACTTTATGCTATTTTATGTTGACATTCTAAAATAAAAACATATTCATGGAACCTCTAACATACGTAAATTCCGTATGCCGGGAACATCCATAAGAGTAGGGTCATTGGGTTACAGTGACTTCACTATTTCCTTTTGAGAATTAGTGGCGGGAGAAACATTGTCATTGATGGTAGGATTTCTCATCCTTTATGTCTCTTATCACAAAGAAATATAGAGACTCATTTGCTTTCATAGATAACATGAGGGACAATAAGCATAGAAAGTCCTTGGGTTGCATGATCCTGGGCCATCTGCCTGTGGTGTTTGCAGTGAGCGGTCCCGACGAACTAGGACTGTGCTAACATGAATTCCCCAAGGTCTGCACGCTTGAACTCAAACTACACAAATAGGCTTCCACCGTTGCCCTTTGTGCCCACTGTGATGCATTTGGTGAGAGGAACTGACACAGTGGCATGTGATGCTTAGCTGCTGCTCTTGCTGTGGATTAGAAAGTCCTTTGCTTAAATCCAGGAGGCTCGGCTCTTGTGCTTAACATCATGGCATAGTAACAGAATGACTCTGTGGCTTCTAGGTGAGAAATGTTGATACTGAATCGTACCCTGAGACCAAATAACTTTCTCTCCATGTGTAGATGAAACAAGGTATCAGGTACATCAGATGTTGCATATACCCTCTTTATCTTATTTTCCATTAGGAATAATTTCATCTGATATGCTTCCATTACTCTTTTGGACAAATAATTTGAACTTAAAGTATATTAATTATATTAAGAAAGAAAATCCAAACTCCTATATGTATAAATGTATTCATATACATGTTTACGCAATAAAATGTCTAAGAGTTTGAATTTGAAATGTTCTCTCTTTTTGATGTTACCTTAGGTTCATTAAGTAAATTAAATATACTCTCTAATTTTAATATCAATTAATTCACTTTCTAAGTTGGCAGTATATTAATAAATAGAAAATACGGTTATTACCTCATTCATGTAAATATTAAATAAACATTTCATAATTAATGCCCAAAGCAGTATTAAGTAAAATGAAATAAATCTATTTCAGACCAAGTTCAGGTCATCTTAAAGTAATTATATGACAGATCAAAGGTTATTATTTTATATTTTAGGTGCCATTTTAGGAGGAAGTAATCTCTCAACAGTAAATTCTCTATTCATGAGTGAGTAATAATATTAAGTGAGTTAGTTTGAAAAGTTTTAACCAGTCTAGCATATTTCTTCTAGTGGCCACCTAGTCCCTAATGTCTCACCTTAAAAGAATATTTATTTCTCTGAGACATGCTATCATAAGCCATAGTCTCAAAGACAAGTTCTGTAGCTTTGGGGAAGTTACTTCAGTTCAGAAAGTGGCATTTCTTTACTCTGTAAACACTGTAAAAACATATCCAATCTTTCTTTCCCAGGGATGCAGTGAACATTAAACTATGAAATAGGAAACTTAAACATGATTTTATAAGGTTCCTACAGTCTAATTGCAATTACTGTACATAGTCAATGAAGAAATTATAACTGACTTCCACAAAACTATGAGACTGACTGTTTCAGTTTTATCACTCAGATTTAACTAGTTGTAAAGTAAATGTTGCCTGTGGTTGATGCATCATCATCATCATATTATTATTATTATTATTAAGAAATGTACATTAATTACAAGTTGGAAATTAATGTGAGCAATACCAATTAAAGAGTTATTGTGCATCAAGTTTTGGGTCCTGAATTTTACATGTGATGTTTTATCAATCAGCTGAGATAAAACCTTGTGAGATTTCGGGTTTACTGAGTTTACTGATGAAGAAAATGAATCCATGATGCTTAAGTGATTGGGCTCACCCAAATCTGTGTGTCATGTCCAAATTTTACCTGCCACAGGACATCTTGAGTACATATTTGAGCTGCCTTTCACAATAGACAGTGGTAGGATCCTTTATCCTGAAGCTTGGACCTAACTAATAATTTACCATTATTAATAAAAAAGAGTATTTATTTGTTTGTACTCAGATTAATGTAATGGGTAAAGGAATTCCTAAATAAAAAAAATCACCAGAAATTCTACTATAGTTACCAAGAATTCTACTAAAATTCAAATAAAATGTAGAACTGAATATAATTTAAAAATACATCTGAGAATGGACTCGGCAGCCACTAAAGCCAGAGTTTTCCTGTCTCTAATTATGTGTCATTCACATACTATGGTGTTGGGACAACGAAAAGAAAGATTATCCTCTGTTTTTCTTCTAAGCCGGGTTCCTGGGAACATTATGACACGCCATGTAAAAACCAGGGCTCTCTGTACTGTGTCGTATTCCTCAGTGAAAGACAATTTGGGCTGTACCAGCATTCCAAAAATATCACATGTGTTGGTGTGCTAAGAGTCCTTAAACTGAAATTGGGATCAGATTTTCTTCAAAAAGTCAGGTGTGTCTTATAACTATCATGTGAACTGTGAAATTTAATTAAAATACACCACAGTTTGTAACATTTTAAAGAAACTGGAGGGCAGGAGGCATCTGAGCTTTGTGATGAAGTAGGTACTTAAAGAACATGGGGGAAATTAACAAATTCGGCACAAGAAAACTCCCTAAAAACTTCAAGCTTTCATTTTTCTTTTCTCGATGAGTGTAATTATGGTCATTAATTTGTTTTCTTTTAAAAAAAACTGGACTGGAATTTATTAGTCTTCTTAGTTTTCCCCTAGCATTCACTCCGTTATTGAAACTCATAAATATGTTTCCTTTAAAATATTTATTTAGTAACTGTGTCTGAACTGATAATATACTGTTATAAAACAAGGCTAGCAAGCATGTAGTGAAAATAAACTCTGAAACTAAAATCCATAAATATTTACAGCCAGTTTAAATATCAATAAAAGCCCCACTAGGTTCACATACATTTATCAAATTCATTTGTTTCACTACAGTGACTTCAAAATAAAGGGCTATTGCCTGGCACCCCTTGAATGAAATCTTATACGTCACACCAAAGATCAACAGTTTTTAAGATGCCCTGATTTGGGATTTGGAATCACTGCCAACAACTTTTAGCAATAAAGACTGAAGCTTATCACTTTAACCCTATGTTTTCTTTCTCCAAAGCAGAGTCCAATCTTAAAACAACATTTTAGGGCAATATTAATGCTTCTATAGTAGCAAGCCTTCAGCCACAAGACAATATATTCAACAATCACTTCAGCAGATGTTTTCTTGGTGTGATTCAGACAATTTTTGGAAGTCAGGTTAAAAATATGGGTGCCAGAACCCATTCTCTCTCTGTGTCTCTCTTTCTTTTTTCGGCTAAGGGACCCTGGGTAATCTACTTCCTCGTGGCTGAATTTATCATAACAGCCTGAAGTCAGGGTTGTAGGTGACTGGAGGAAATGTTTGAAAAAATCCTGGTAGAATCAAAACTCCACAAATATGATTGAATATGACAGTCCACATTAGAATAATGCCATCATCTCATCTTTGTTCTTCACATACCTGTTAGCAGCAGCAGTAGTATTCTTATTGGCAGGACAGAATCTTAAACAGCATGTGTGTAGCCCGCGCCATCAGAGAGGAAAGCTTATACTTAACTGTAATTTGGTAACAGTTACTATTTATCTGGGTTGTGCTAAACTAAAATGTTTTTTTCTGCAATTAAAATCTTTCTCCCAAATGCCATTTGGATCCATCTGGTTTGGACCTGGAAAATTCCAAGAACAGTAATGCTAGTCTTGGAATTAATAAGAGCAATTAAAAATACTTGAATTCATGGAATTATTGAACTATGGAACATACAATAGTTCTATAACTAGTTAAATTAGACACAAACTTACTTGTAAAATATAGGTAAATATCAATATGATTGTCATTATTTATTTTCTACTGCTCTGATAGCACTGGCCTCAGTGGGCTGGGTCCTCCCACATCAAACATTAATTAAGGAAATGTCCTGTAGGTTAGCCAGCAGATCCATCAGATAGGGGCATCTTCTCAGTTGAAAGTCCCTCTTCCTAGCTGACCCTATCTTGTGTCGTTAACAAAAACTAACCAGGATACATTTTTAATAGAAGCAAAGGCTTCCTCCCTTATATTAGATAACGTTAATTCAAGTTTGAAATAAGTGCGGTCTGTCTAATCTTTTGTGTTTCAGCATTGATATTTATTCAGTAGTAGACAATTTTAGCATTTAAGTACTCATCCAAAGCACTAAAAAGTTTTGACTGTATTTGCGCCTACTGGAACTAAGGAAGAGGTTTGAAATGTGATGACTCTTTCATTTTGGAAAGAGGGTAGGGGTGACCTTATTCAAATTATTTCTGTGGCTGTGCTCTTAAGTACTGTCTGCATGGTTTAGTTTGGAATGGAACACTTTATATTCTGGGACCTCTCTTGAGTCCTCTCTTCCTGGGACCAAAGGACACAGGTTGATTGTGATGCTTGATTTCCCAGCAGCCACCCATTTTCCTAACTTGCTTCAGCTGTCATGAGCACAGCATTCTTTTCTTCCAATCTGATATCAGGCACAGCACTCGTTCATCTGTTTATTCAGGCACATTTTTGGTGCCGAGGATTCTGTGCGTCAGAAAGAAGTAAGACCTCTGCTGTCCTGAGGTTTACAATCTGAACCCTCAAATGAGAGTGACAAGAGCAAGGAAGTTAGGAAGAGAATGGCTTCCACAGACTCAAATATTTGACTACTCGGTCCTCAGTTGGTAGACGTCTTTGGGAAGGATTATGAAGTGTGCTTTATTGGAGGTGATATGCCAGTAGGAACCGGCTTTGAGATATCAAAACACTTGCATCATTCTCAGTGCTCTCTCTCTTTGGCTTCCTTTTTATGGAGGATGAAATGAGCTCTCAGCCGAGAAATGTCTTCACTCTACCATCATTGACTCTAACCCTCTGAAATCACAAGCCCAAAGAAATACTTTTCTTTAGAAGATATCTGGGTCATGTTTTTTGTTTATTTGTTTGTTTGTTTGTTTTTGTATTTTTCCACAGCAATAGAAAAATAACTAATGCAAATTGAATGAGAAAAAGCAGTAAAGTGAGCCAGGTATGCGGGTACACGCCTTTAATCTCAGCACTCAGGAGACAGAGGCAAGTGGATATCGGTGAATCCAGAGCCAACTAGAAATACACAAAAAGACCCATGTCAAAAAAGGGAAAGAAGTAAAAGAAAATAAACAAAAGCAGTAAAAAAAGACGTGGAGAAGTATATACCAGGGGAGGAGAAAATGGAAGGAGAGTAGTGTCATGGCTGACAAGATAGTCCAATGAATACCCAACAGAGCTGAGCATGAACCCATGCACTGTTCTCAACGAGTATGTTGCTCAAGTCTTGATAAAGAGCCCCGTCCTCTGAGAGAACACATGGCACTAGTCTTCCTGAGAGAGCGCCACAGCACATGGTGATGTGTGCAAGGACCAGCAGAGAGGTCAGCCTGCCTGAAATCAAATGAGGTTGGGGAGAGCAGAAGGCTGCACTAGGCGATGTTAGCATTTGGAGTTATTTCTTGTAGGTTATTTTAAGAAATGACCTTTGGCTTTGATTCTAAATAAGAAGAAAAGTGATTAGAAAAAAAATTTTTAAAAGAAGTGATAGAAACTGGCTTACTAAGGTTCAGTAGTTGCACCCACACAGAAGGGAGCAAGGACAGCCTAGGGAAAGATCTTAAATTACTTTAGGTGAGACATGAGGTGTTCTACACCAGAGAACCAGGCAGAAATGGTGAGCCCTGTTTGGCTTCCAGGTAGAATTCAGAGACAGAGTTGTTTGTTGATGGCTGTGGGGCTGCAAACACCACAGCAGGCAGAGTGTTGACCCACGTGGGGCAAGAATGAAGTCTGGTTCAGCTACTCAGTAGCTGACCCAGGAAGGTCATTTTAAGCATATTTAAGCATAGCATACTTTAGGGAAAAAGATTCCTGGTGATAATCAACTCAATTCCATATGTACAACAAAACTTAAGCCATGATTACATTGAAACTCTTTTTAAAGTGCGTATGACCTTTTCCGTAAAGATGGATTCTATTAACTGAGAAACAGTGCTCAGGATAAAGATATATGGAGGATGACTGAAATAAACATAAGAGTCTTTGGGAGCCATGTGTCGCCTGGTCTTACTAACAGAGCAGAGGTCACCAGGCTACTGACCTCATCCATTCCCAGCCTCCTGGGCAGAAAACAGGTTACACACGTCTTCCTTTGAAGAGACAACCCTGTGTGGTTAACGTTCCTGCTTCCCCTAGTGCTTATCTGTGAGTGGAAGGACCTTGTGCCCACCTACAAATGGATTTGACACAGGATGATGGCAGAAAGGAGGGTGAAAATGAAGTTTGGGGTTGCCATGGGAAAAGTGAGGCTTAATTTTTCATGAACTATGATGGAGAGGTCTGTGTGATGAGAAGTTTGAAGGAGTATTCCAGGCAGCTTTGAATATTTTAAGTTTGTCTATGTGGTATCCAACAATAGGTAGTTGCACACATGAGTATGAAGTTCAGAAAAGAAGCTTTGGCCAGAGATAGAAACTTCAGATTGGTCAGTGCATAGGTAAAACCCGGGAACTAGATGAGATTATCAAAAGGGTAATTATGAGTATCTGTGAACAGTAGAAGGTGTTGGAAAGCCAAACTCACACATAGGGAGAGAGAATGGTCAAGAGTGTGCAAAGATGTAGAAGGGAAACATGGTGAAATTTGTGTTTTGGAAGCCAAATAAAAATGTTATTTTCATGTCTTTGAGATGGCCAACTTTGAAAATATTGTTGACCAAGTAAGTCAGGAAACTGAATAATATCTGGGGCACTGTGGTAGGAAGAGATGATTTCATGAGAGTAATTTCAGTGGAGGGTATAGTGAAGTCAGATGAAGTTCATTCAACGGTCAAGTTAAATATTCCTTCAAAGACTTTCTACTAAGCGCAAAAGAGACAAGGGAGTAGCTGAAAGAAGAAATAAGACCAAGGGAAGTATTTCTCTTTATATGAAAGAAGCTATAGCATATTTGTTTCATAATTGGAAAAGATCAGCAAGGAAAGAAAATAAACCAACAATTTAAGGAAGAGACAGGTAGAAACTAAAGAGATGGAAGAATAGCCAAAGGTCCCTTCATTAGCTGGTAAGGTGAGCTCTCCTTGTAGAGCTCCTGTGGGCCTCACCCCCAGGTCTTCCTATCTCCCCCTACTTTCATAAGACTCCCTGCACTCTGCTTAGAGTTTAGCTATGAGTCTCAGAATCTGCTTTAATAACCTGATAGAGAGTCTCTCAGAGGCCCTCTGTGGTAGGCTCCTGTTCTGTTCCCTCTTTTTTCCCTCTTCTGATGTTTATACCATTTGCCTTTCTGAATGAGGATTGAGCATCTCACCCAGGGTCCTCCTTCTTGCTTAGCTTCCTTAGGTATGCAGATTTTAGTATGTTTGTCCTATATTACATGTCTAATATCCACGAATCAGTGAGTATATACCATGTCTGTCTTTCTACTTCTAGGTTACCTCACTCGGGGTGATCTTTTCTAGTTCCATCCATTTGCCTGCAAATTTCATGATTTCCTTGTTTTTAATTGCTGAGTAGTCTTGAGCGTTCATTTTTAATGATTCTAGGTAGTATGCCTATGTATTCTTCTGAAGTCAGGTTCAGGCAGAAGATGTCGTTGCTTGTGATTGGGAATGTGGTTTAAGCAAGCATTCATGGCTAAACTGGAGAAGTGCAAGGGAACTTAGGATACATGGAAGGAAGCATACACGACAGTATTCCCAAGAACATGCAGAGAATTTGTTCTGAGTAGAGACAAGATGACCGTGGGGTTAACAAATGAATGGATTCTAGATACCAGAGGTGGGAGCATTGCTGTCATTGGATGGATGGTGGTCAAGGGATTGAAGGAAAGTCCTCATCCTTTGAAACGGCAAGGACTAGGGTGATCTTGGAATGAGTACTCAACGTAAAGGAAAAGATGCATCAGCAGCAGAGAAGAATTCTGGCGCCTTAAATATTTTGGTAGCCTCATGAATGATTAAGTGGGAGTGCATGACAATGAAGCAAAGTTATACTTTTCAGAGGAGGAGGAATGGGAACTGGGGACACAGGCTGAAAACAGCAGGAGGCTTATGAAGAAGGAAGAAAAGTTTGGAAGATAGGATAGAATAATGAGCGAGCACAGTGAGTACAGTAGGCAGTAAGTAAGCATCCACAGCTCCAGGTAGCAACAAGAAAGCTGTGTCATCAGGCTTCAGCTAGAACAAGGTTTAGAGGAATATTTAGGGGAGATACTTAGCACAGAGAGATGCTACTGGTCGAATCACTCATGTGTTAAAGAGCTTTGTATAATTTTTCAGGAGTGGGAAATCTTAAGAGACAGAATCAGATAGATCTATAGATCTCTATAGATCTCCACCTTGATCTTTGATCAAACATGTTCTCAACACACTTCTTGTGGGCGAGGTATGAGGTGGTGAGGCCGCCACTCCTGTTCTTCATCTTCTATCTTTGGTTGTTTTCTTTGTGCCATTAGAAGCCACCTAGTCCTTCAATAGTAGCTGAGATTTTGCTCACTTGTATTTGACATTCTTGTTCTTTTTTCTGACCACTTTAATCTTTTTTTTCCATTCAGAAGAAGTTTCCTCTTTCCTCCCTCTCTTTACTTCTTTCCTCTCCAGAGGTGGAATAGAGTACCCCAATTCTAGCCTTTAGTCTCCTGGAATAAGAAGTGTAACAGAAAAAATGGTTTGTTTTAAATGCTAACTAATTGTGGGGAGCCAATTCCTAGCAATTAAAAAATACATATATTAAAGATAGTTTAGCAGTTTCATATTAAAAAATAACCATCACACTGACAATGAACATGATCCAGAGCTAAATCTGTCTGTCTGTCTCTGTCTGTCTGTCTGTCTGTCTCTGTATGAAATTATATCTAATCTCCAGAGTCAAGGTCATAATTTCTTTTCTTAGAGGAGACTGTGCGTGGCATGATGGGCTGCTGTAGGTAATATATGCTGTGTGTGGTGCAGTGATAAGCGTGGCATAGACAAATTGTCTTTTGTCTCATACTCTGTTCCTTTTCAGCCTTCTCCACCAGAAATGACAGATCTTCTAGGATAGGATGAGAGGTCACCTGACACACCTTGGAGTAGAAGGATGTGCATATGCCTGTGTGTTTGTGTCCGCACACACCCTACAGAAATTCTTTGTTTAGGGTGTTGGGTGTTAGCTGGTCCTTCAACCTTAGTGGATGTGCAATCATTGGTGGGCTGAGTGAAGGGTGTCTCCACCCCTGAAGAAAAGACTTGTTAGAGAATTCATGGCATAATATTTCCTTAGAGAAATAAGGGAAAGCATGTAATTGTCCCCATGAAGGCTGAGGAGAAATAAGGGAGGAAACAAGAACATGCTATGAGGCAGTTGGGAATGAAGTCTTTCATCTAAGATAGCAAGGAGTTTCTCAAAGGATGTTCCTCAAGTTCCTTAGAGTTAGCCATTTGGATATAAGCACTCAGCACCTTTTCTTTTCAGATTGTTGTACTTTTAGTGAGATTTTCATGCATATAAAAAAGGCACTAGAATCATAGTTACAAATTTTCATCCATTGCCAAAAATTTATATATTATTATTATTATTTATCTTATGTGTATAAGTATTTTTCTGCACATATATCTATGTACCACATATATGGTGTTCGTGAAGTCCAGTTGAGAGTATTGGATCCCCTGAAACTGGAGCTACAAAAGGTTGTGAGCCACCCTATGGGTGCTGGGAATCAAACTGGTGCCCTCTGGAGGAGCAGTCAGTGCTCTTAGCCAATGAGTCATCCCTTCAGTGCCCACTGCTAAAATTTTAGCAATATGCATGCAAGTGCCTCACATTGGGAACAGGAAACATTAGCCATACAGGAAGATTAAGGAATGGTGAAAAAAAAGCTCTGGAATATAATATAAATGTGTAAAGCTAAACTGTGACAAAAGGTTAGCACTGACTTACACGACTCAACTCACAATGACTTACAAACTAAAACTTACATACTAGAAGTTACTGTTAGTAACTTCTGTTACTGTTAGTAACTGAAGAGCTACTGCTAAATGACCTAGAACTGATGCGAATACGTATCCAATTAATATTCAGTAAATGATTGAACACTGTATGTTAGACCAATTGCTTAACTCATTCTGAATGGTAAATTAGATATTCATGGTGTGGGAATCAATAATTGCTATGGTATCAAATGCTATCGACCTTTACTGCATGCAAGCTACATGTTCATTACAGTATTGTACACAACATAATTGTTCACAGCATACTGGCTCTAAAGGAAGAATGCCAGGCCTCTAAAGTACTATACAACAACCCATCACATTGAAGTCACTTTCACTTGGGAGAACAAGTCATGACTCTGTAATGGTTGAAGTTAGATAGAATCTTGTTAACAAAAGGGGCTAGGTGCAAATGGAGGTTGCACTTACTCTACAATTACTGATATACAGATTCTAGACAAATGCAATACATTTACCCCCGAATTTTACTAAAAACACTTTGAATAAATATACTAATTATCAGACAAATTGTTGTTCTGCTGAACACAATAAATATTCTCATCCTTAGGGAGGTTCTAGGTAGATACATACACTTGTCGGCTATTGTCAACCTTGATAAATACTTTGAAAGCGAGAGAACCCAGGTGTTCAGTTCCCTTCTTTTCAACAGTTTGCTTGACGTACTAAAACAGTTAGTGACACACATATAAGACCTTGTCTAATGGATATGTCTATAAAAAGGTGCAGGGTAACATGCAGAAGAAAGTACGAGAAAGGCTAAATGTTAGGGGATGGATGAGGAAGGACTAAAATGCAGGTAATGGGCATGAGTTA
Organism: Pachyuromys duprasi; assembly: GCA_028658305.1. Taxonomy (NCBI): domain Eukaryota; kingdom Metazoa; phylum Chordata; class Mammalia; order Rodentia; family Muridae; genus Pachyuromys; species Pachyuromys duprasi. Next base: position 70,683,664 of record CM053744.1, read on the forward strand.
TGAAGGATGACAAAAAGCTAGCTGTTTTCTAGTATCAATTCTGTCATGGAGTTTTCATTTTTAGTGAGAACAAGTGAATAAAGTATAGTCAGTAGTGAAAGCATACAATTAAAGTGAAGCCCCACGGCTCCTGTTCTAAAGGGCTATAATCACTGTGTAGATGTTCGCTAAATTGTACAGGCTGGTTCTGGTTAGATTTGGTGTTTTTACTTATTTGCATGGTTTTTAAACAATGAAGTTTATAAAATTAAAAAAAGTGGGGAAGCATTATGTCATTAATTACCTTCGGACCTTTGAACTTAATTACTATGAGGAAGTAAGAGATAGCCCGACAATGCCGTTCTTTCATTTTCACTTTTAAGTGAAAACCGGCTAAGTTTATTATTTGTTAAATACCGCAGAATTCCATAATTCACTTTAATATTATTTTTATCACTTTGGCACATTTGAGCCTTGTCATTCTAAAAGCTTAAGAAATAATTTTCAGAGTCTAAGCGATTTCTCACTAATTAGAATTGCAAATAGTGACCATAAGAAGCTGAGTTCTAAAGAGTAAAATAGGATTACAGCAGGGAAGGGCAGCCTGAGTTTGGTTTTTCACCCCACATCGCTGGGTAATTCATCTTTTCTAAGTTTAATTTTAAGATTAGATGAATTAATACAATTGTGTGCTTAACACAGGGCTTGAATAATAAGAAAAACCGATAGTAAGCTTTAGCCATTATTTAAATAGTATGTTCCCTTTAAGCTGAACTTTAAAATTCCATTAAAACATGGCAACTGTAAGTAGATAAAGCAGTTTTTTCTTTGAGATTTATATGAATATTTTACTTTAATGCATATAAAGTTAGTCAACAAACAATCTATTTCTAAAAAATAATTTAACCACAGGAGTGAGACTGTGTGAAAATGGCATGTAAATGAAGAGAGTTCAAGTTTTCAGTGTCAAACATTGGCTCTCTGAGTTACTGAGTAGGTGCCTACTGATGGAACCAGGCTTGTGTCATATGCTTGCTCCCAGGGTTCCATTTGGATTTGATATACGTTAAGAAAGAAATCACTTTGTCTAAATAAATGTGTTTATTAGGAACCATATTCTTAAATAAAAAATTCCCAACTCAGCTCATCATAGTGGAAACTATCACTGTCCTCCAAGAAAGCTTGCTCAGCCCAGACAAGGCACCTTTGTCATAGCTGGAGGCATCAGAGCCAAGAGTCTCCATCGCTGGCCTTTAACATGCATTTCCTCTGAACTTTCCCTTGAACTCATTATATTTTGACTGCTTCCCTTTAAACATTTACATTTTCACTATAGTTAAAGAACTTACATATATTCGTTGGGCTTTTCTGATGTGTAAAAGCCAGAGTAGAGGGCCTGTAGGACTTACAAAGCAGATTATCCAGAGATGTGAAAATGAAATTATTGACAAGTTTATGTAGTACTTAAGATTTTTATTACTTAATCACCACATTTACAGGGTACCCTAGGACAGAAACTATGCTATATTGCTTTCTTCCCATTAAACTTCTATTAAATAGTAGCTAGCACTTTGCTTACTATTGGGTTTTTGTTGTTCCTCATCCACTATTTCTCTCCCTAACTTCATGAACTATTTGCCCACTGACTTCTTTTCTGTGCTTATATGAAATTACAAAGAGAATAAATAGTATTTTTTTTTACAGAGTGTTGATTACACTTCTGACCTAAATACAAAATCAGTAGACTTGTCCGTTTTGAAATGACAGATCTATGAAGATAGAATATAGATATAATTTCCACAGTCATGTTATTATCTATCAGAGAAATAGTGGCACCTTAAAGGAACCATGTGTGTGTGGCTTTTTCAGGGAATCAGAAGGCTCTTCTCATTTAACCACTTGGTAGAGGTGTATTAAGGCATTTAAAAATGACATATAGAAATAGCAGTATTCCGAAATGACAGTATCAGAAGTGACAGCTGTCTTGGTGACCAAAGGGCTGCAGAACCCAATGACTTAAAATAAGACCTTACTGGATATTTGCTGATTGTTTAAAAAGCTTCAGTCCACTTTACTTTATCAACATTGACGTACATGAAACCATTATCAATGATTTATCCTCAGAATAATCCTTCATTGTGTCTGTTCAATATAACTGAAAGATACTCAAACTATTACTAGAAAGAAATCTATACTGGATGAAGTAAAACTGACTGGTAAATAAGTAACTGTTGAAGTGAATCTATACCTTGAGGTGATGTGTTCAAGTCACATTTCAAATCTCCCTTTATAAGTTCAACAGGATCCTTAACTGTATTCTGTTGCTATAAATTAAAATGATGTTGGGCTATATATATATATAATGTTAGTTATTATCCCTATAATTATTATGATGGTATTATTTAACCCGCTATCACAATTCATCAGACATAGACACCTGTTAAATTTTATAATTGCCTTATTTATCTTGGGCTGGGCAGATATATACCTATGCTATTTCAGTACCCTCACCATCCACTTCCCAGCCCCCACCCAATGCCATCTGCCTTAACCATCCTTATCTGGGCTAGCTTCCATCCATAATCTGATAAATACTTGCTTATACTATTCATCTGGGCCTTTCCATGACATTATTGGAGTCCTTCCTCCTGTCCCACATGGTTCCTTCTCCATGCTAACCCATCGTGGCCTCCTCCTTCCTCTTCTCTTCTTGTCCATCTGTTTCCCATGATTCTCCAGTTCCCAATGTCCGGGAACCTTAGCCATGCCTATTCCATTCTGTCCTGCCCAGGTTTGGGGCCTTTTAATCAGCCAATTAGAAATAATGTCTTGGGAAGGTTTACACAACAAGGAAAGGTGTATCTGGGCAATAACCAGGTTTTGAGGGCCAGTAATTAGCATCAAAATACAGGCATCAGAGGGACTTCCAACAGTATGGTCACTGAATCCTCACAGCTGATCAGATGATACACAAGTGTCTGCTTTTTACATCTAAACTAATAATTAATGCCAATATTTAACTATTATTGTTCTCTGACTCCAGCATCATAAGACTTAGTCTCTTGTTTGGTGGACTGGGCCATCTCTAGTTAAGCCTGGGCTATTATTGCCCTTGCTAGCGTTTTTAATGCTACAGTAAGAGGGGAGCAATCTCTTAATGCCTTTGTATTTAGAACCATGTTTTTCTTTGTACATTTAGAATATCACTCAATCATTCTTAGATAAATATTCCTGTATAATAAAGTATATAGCTGCTGGGGAGAGGACTCAGTGATTAAGAACACTTACTGCTCTTATAAAGGATAAGTCTTCAGTCCCCAGTATCCATGTCAGGAAACCTAGAATGCTTGTACCTTCCATTCCAGAGACTCTGATGCCCTCTTCTGGTCTCTAGGGACACACACACACACACACACACACACACATATGTGCACACACATAGACACACAAACATACACATAAAATTTTAAAAATCTTTAAAATAAAGTATAGAAAATAAGTACTTCTTGCGCATAAGTGTTGGTATAGCAGAAGTCTTGTTTATATTACATTACCAAAACTAATTATTTCAACCTTTAGATTATTAATGAAATAACATTTTGTAGACTGCTTGGTATACATGATTTATATAAATGAGGGCATTTCAGTTTGTGTGTGGAAAACTTAATTATTCATTGTCAATTGCCTCGGTTGACTCATTAAAGATAATATCAGAGAGCACCAAAATGTGTCAATTTCACATTAAGGAATGAAAATAAAGCAATTTCACTTGGAATTAGTTTAAACAAGAGCAAGCCTAAATTTGAATTCTCCACTCTGTCTCTTTGCCTTCTGTGTGTTGGTAGTTGGATTACTGTCATACCTGCTTGGTGTGTCTTGTCAGTCTGTCTCTGTTTCCTGGTTTATGCGTCTGAAGTCTGCCATTCTGCCTCTAACAGAAGGCCTTGTGCTGTATTTATTGAACAGCACAAAACGCATATCTGAGAAAGGGAGGCGGGACTCTCTAAAGAAGTTTTTAACAGAGTTTTTCCTGGGAAGCAGTTAATTCACTGACCCCAGCTGACCCTGAATGGTAGTCATCACTGAGAACAGAAGTTTCTAAGCTATAGCCACGTGTTATCTGCAACATTTATGGTGGATATTTGTTTTGATATTCATCAAAACCATCATTAATGGTGGATATTCATCATGCTGGCTGCTTTCAGCAAATGATTACCACAACACACACACACACACACATCATACTGGTCAGAGGCATAAAGGGTACATAATCTAAGATTTGCATGGGGAATCCAAGGCATAGTAATGTTAGTTACATTGTTTTCTCTCTCTCTCTTTTCTTTTTCTTTTTTAATTAAATTTTTATTTTTAAATTAATTACAGTTTATTTACTTTGTATCCCAGACTGAATACTTCCCTCATTCCCTCATAATCCCACTCTTCCTCCCTCATCTCCTCCCATGCCCCTCTAAGTCCACTGATAGGGAAGGTCCTCCTCCCCTTCCATCTGAACCTAGCTTATCTGGTCTCATCAGGACTGGCTGCATTGTCTTCCTCTGTGGCTTGGCAGGGCTGCTTCCCCCTCAGGGGGAGGTGATCAAAGAGCTAGCCACTGAGCTCATGTCACAGACAATCCTTGTTCCCCTTACTAGGGAAACCCACTTGGAGACTGAGCTGCCATGGGCTACATCTGAGCAGGGGTTCTAGGTTATATCTATGAATGGACCTTAGTTGGAGTATCAGTCTCAGAAAATACCCCTGTGTCCAGATTTTTGGTTCTATTGCTCTCCTTTTGAAGTTCCTGTGCCTTCCAGATCTATCTATCTCCCCCTTCTTTCATAAGATTCCCTGCACTCCGCCCAAGTTTAGTTATGAGTATCAGCATCTGCTTTGATACAATGCTGGGTAGAGTCTTTCAGAGGCCCTCTGTGGTAGGCTCCTGTCCTGTTCCCTGTTTTTTCTTCTTCCAATGTCCATCCCATTTGCCTTGCTGAGTAAGAATTGATCATCTTACCCAGGGTCCTCCTTCTTGCTTAGCTTCATTAGATATATGGATTTTGTTGTGTTTATCCTATATTATATGTCTAATATCTACTTATAAGTGAGTATATACCATGTGTGTCTTTCTGCTTCTGGGATACCTCATTCAGGATGATCTTTTCTAGATCCCACCATTTGCCTGCAAATTTTATGATTTCCTTGTTTTTAATTGCTGAGTAGTATTCGATTGTGTAAATGTACCACAATTTCTATATCCAATCCTCAGTTGATGGACATCTGGGTTGTTTCCAGGTACTGACTATTATGAATAAAGCTTCTACGAATATGGTTGAGCAAACGTCATTGTTGTGTACTTGGGCATATTTTGGATTTTTGCCCAGGATTGGTATAGCTGGATCTTGAGGAAGTGCTATTCCTAATTTACATTGTTCTCTTAAAGGCAGGTTAAACATAAGCAGGCTGACTATGGCCGGCTAAGTATACAGTCTTAATTTCCTCAAAACTTGTTATTAACTTGGCTGCAAAGTCCAGCAAAAGGCCTGTCTTTTGGAGGCCAAAGAGAGATTTTCATTCATATGTATCACTGTAATAAATACCACAGTATTATCCTCACAAGGAAAATGGACACTAGTATTTGATCTCACGTGCCAACTGCCCAGTTGTTACTTCCCTTAAGATTTTCTCAATAAGCTGCATTACAGTATCTGGTGTGTTTGTCTGGCAGGGTGTGGCTTAACAGGCAACTCACAGACCCTCTTTCTGCATCCTTCCCTTACCAAAACAACGGATGTGACACATGCAGTTGGTCATCTGACATCTTTATGCTTGTTGTCCCGTTGTTCAAATGGGCATCCCTTGTGTCTCCAATGTCATTGTTTACAGACGTTACAGCAGACATTACAGTCAGAGGGTTGAGAAGACCAGAGAGTTGCCCACAGCCACAATGCTGGTGCACAGAATATCAGAGACAGACTTTCATTTTACCCTAGCAACGTCTTACTGCTTCCGAAATTAGCCATACTCTAAAAATTTAAAAAAACAAGCAGGAAATAAAAAAAAATAAGAAAAGATAGAAAAAGAAAAATCTTAATAATTACAGACAAATGAAAAACACTGTCCTTTTTAGCTCAGAGACAGAAAGACTTCCAACCCTTTTTTTATTAACTCATTGACAGCTGGTACTGTCAATCATTGTTTGGAAATTATTTTTACTGTGTATTCATCTATTTTCTTTCAGATTTGCTGTAGTTCATTATATGGTTTCCCTTTCCCCTGACACACACTGATGTACTAAAAATACCAACTCATTTTTTTAGCCTACTATTTTAAAAGTTTAAGTAGTTCTTAGATTTGCATCTTAAATTTTTGTTTTTAATTCTTGATATTAAATTTTAAGTTTTTTTTAAAGAAACCTGCCATTTGTTAGTATCTTGAGTCTGGTTAGAAGGAACTATTATACTGATTAAGCATAATTGCTGTCCATTTATCAACTCTAGGAAGCAGGGCTCATAATAAAAGTAGTGCAGAAGTGCTTAGCATAGTGCTGTGCGGAGATAAAAATGCACCTCAACATGGCTGTGCGGAGATAAAAACGAACCACAAAATGTCCTTAAGAAATTATTGGTATATTTACATGTGTATATACACATGATCATAGATATTGTGATTATGGCATCATTAACAATGAAACGTCACAAAACAAAGTAAGTAGCAAGAGCTAGAAAATGGAGTTCCTTAACTTAGGCAGACGTTGAATCTATTCGATGTTTTCTGGCAACCCTCAAAAAAGTCACGCACTGAATTATGCTTCTTTTTTAAAATTAAAGGACAGTAAAAGGAAGCAGGGCGCCTTTCTCTATTCTCATTTTGGAGGATGGCAATAGTTAATTGAAAGCCTGGACTATTCACACAAAGCTGTGAGTGTCGCTCAGATGAACGTCCCATATCCACCTTCCGAGAACCACACGTGTAGTGAGTGTTATTCACAAGGCAGAGAAGCCCTTTCTGCATGGAATAGTGATAACGCATTCCAGACTCAAAACTTTCTAAAGACCTCACCACACATCTACCCTGATATCTGGGGAATTAATTTTCAATGTCTCAGATAAATAAATTGTCCCAGAAATTTCTTTGTTTCTGCCAAACTCAATAAGCTTATGTTGAATGTTCTAATGAATGGAATGAAGAAACAGATTTTTTTATATTTTAATGTGGGAAGAACACTTAGTCCTCAAACACACGTGTGTGAATCCCTGTTGGGAAAGTTCTAGATCTCGCCTTGTGTTTCCACCTGAGCAAAAAGGCTACCTGTTCTCCATACTTGTCTCCTTCCTGGACCCTGAGCAGTGTGAAACAGAGTTATCAAAAGTGAAAAACCCTGTGTGATGTGACTCACGCTGCCAGGTGTCTGCTGTAGCACAGTGTCATTGAGGCTCCTATGGGAAGTTTAGTCTTCAGGAGAGCGACCCGCAGGACTGACCGTGAAGGTTAACAGCAACAAATGGAGTCTCAGTGAAGGAACTGGGCTGTGCAATTAAATCAAATTGTTCATCACTGTGCACTCTCATAATAATTCCAATGCTACCTCATGTTAATAAGATAAAACAGTTTTTAAGTCAAGTGATACCAAGTTGCTGTTTATTGTATTCATTCATGAATTAATGAACATTAATTCATTCATGAATGAACACAGAAATAAACAAAAAAATAAAGTGTGTCTGTGCGTGTGTGTGTGTGTGTGCGTGCGCGCGCTCACATGCCACAGCAGGCCTGAGGAGCTCAGAAGACAGTTTTCAGGAGTCTCTTTTTCTAGCATGTGGAATCTAGGGATTAAATTCAGGTGTCAGACTTGGCAGCAAGCACCTCACCTCACTGAGCTGTGTCCACATGCTAAGCTGCTACTTCTAACAATATATATCAAACAAATTCTGCTTCTGACTAATTCTGTTTTTAGTTAAAAGTTCCAAAGCCAAGATATCAGTGTAAGGGGGTTTTAGCGTCTATTTGCTATAGTTTAAAACAAACAAACAAACTAGGAACTCAGAGTGGGAAATCCCCTCCCATCTTACCCCAGCTAGAAATGCCATTTTAAAAAGTTTAAATTTGTTTTTAACTTGTCATAAAGACAGCCATTTCTCAGGGTTTTTAAAGAAAACTTTAAAAAAAATTTTTAAAGTCTTTTAAAAGTTAAAGTACTTACATGGAAAATTCTAGTGAAGTACAAACGATCACTAAAAAGATTGTGTGTGTGTGTGTGTGTGCTTCTGTGTGTGCATGTGTCTGTGCTTGTGTGGTATATGAATCTTTTCCTGTTTGAGCATGTGTGCACATGTGTGTTGAGGTCACAGATCTACATCAGGAGTCTTTCTCATTTGATGGCCCCCTTATATTTCAAATGGCGGTCTCATCACTTAGCCTCATTGATTTCACTTGGCTTACTGGCTTCTGAGCTCCAGAGAGCCTCCTGTGTCCCCCTGGCCTCTCTTAGCCATGGGGTTCCAGGTACACTGGGCTTCTTACATGGCTGCTGAGGATCTGAATGTGAGTTCTCATACTTGCATGGCCAGCTCTCTAGCCTGAAGATCCTCTTTTTAAGCCAAAAGAGATAGGATTTCAGAAGAGCGAACAGGGTCTTGGAAAGGAAGTTGGCAGAGTACATCATCACAGAAAGTCACAGAGAGAGAGAAAGAGAGAGAGAGAGAGAGAGAGAGAGAGAGAGAGAGAGAGAGAGAGAGAGAGAGAGAGAGAGAGAGAGAGATCTGTCAGTCAATATGCCAGTCCTTGGCCTGGAGTAAGAGGCTTACTGAATGATGTAAGGCTTACCTCATGTTGTAGAAAGGAGAGGGTTTTGGCAGAGCAAGTGTTTGTTTCATTAGAAGACCTAAAACATCTGGAAAAAAAATCTTCCAACCCCGAAACACTAATCCTATTTAGATGAAACCCTGGCATTAAAAACAAAATCCATACATGGTCCTTGGTTTTAGAAACAGGGACAATGTATGGATATAACCTAGAACCCCTGCTCAGATGTGGCCCATGGTAGCTCAGTTTCCAACTGGAGACCCTAGTAAGGGGAACAGGGACTATTTCTGTCATGAACTCAATGGCTGGCTCTTCGACCCTCCCCCCCCCCCCACACACACACCTGGGAGGAACAGCCTAGTTAGATCCCAGAAGAGGACATTGCAGCCAGCCCTGAAGAGACAAGATAAGCTAGGGTTGGATGGAAGGTCCTCCCCCATCAGTGGACTTGGAGGGGGGCAGGGAGGAGATAAGGGAGGGATGGGGAAAGCGGGAGGGAATGAGAGAGGGGGCTACGCCTGGGATACAAAGTATCTAACCTGTGATTAATATAAAAATAAATAAATTACATAAAACATCTTATCACTGTAATGTCTGTTGTCTTTTTATTTCAAAGTAATCACATTAAATGATCATGAGTCATTATTCATGCTAAAAATTCCTCATTAAATGGTTTAATAAAAACAATGAAATGCTATATAGAACAGTCAGAAAAAAAAACCCACCAGATGCATAAAAAGCTCTCAAATATCACTTTGTTGTCCTCAGAATAAGAACACCATTCATGAAATAAATGATGTAAATAAACAAATGGAATCTCCTTGTAAAAAAAACCCACATGCTATTTTATTCTTTTTTAAAAAAATTTTTATTTTTTATTAATTACACTTTATTCACTTTGTATCCCCCCATAAACCTCTCCCTCCTCCCCTCCCAACCCCACCTTCCATCCCCCTTCTCTACACATGCCTCTCCCCAAGTCCACTGATAGGGGAGGTGTTCCTTTCCTTCCTTCTGATTCCAGTCTATCT
>CM053744.1:70693575-70793081 GCA_028658305.1 Pachyuromys duprasi
GTGCAGGGGTTCTAGGTTTTCTCCATGCATGGTTCTTGGTTGGAGTATCAGTCTCAGAAGCTGGAAATAACCCAGATGCCCCTCAACTGAGGAATGGATACAGAAATTGTGGTACATCAACACAATGGAATATTACTCAGCAATAAAAAACAAGGATATCATGAAATTTTGCACATAAATGGTGGGAACTGGAAAGGATCATCCTGAGTGAGCTATCTCAGAAGCAGAAAGACACACATGGTATATGCTCACTCATATAGACGTATAAAATAGGATAAACCTACTAAAATCTGTACACCTAAAGAAACTAATCAAGAGGGAGGACTCTGGCTAAAATGCTCAATCCCCAGCCAGAAAGGCAAAGCAGATTGACATCAGAAGAAGAAAACAGGAAACAAGCTAGGAGTCTGTCACAGAGGCCCCCTGAAAGGCTCTGCCCTGCACAAAATCAAAGCGGATGCTGAGACTTATGGCCAACTGTTGGGCAGAGTGCATGGAATCTTACGAAAGATGTGGGAAATAGTAAGATAGGGAGAGGACAGGAGCTCCACAAGGAGAGCAACAGAACCAAAAATCTGAGCACAGGGGTCTTTCCTGATGCTATTTTATTCTTAATGAAACATAAAGTCCAATTAATCCATTAGGGTAATTTAATAAAGCACCACACACACAGTGACCACACAATTTATTTCAAAGCATGTTCTGTTTATATTTGGTCTTCTATATGTTTGATAAGGTTTACTTTCAAACCTTATGTGAGCTAATACACAAAAATATATTTAGTGATGCTTTAAATGATTTTCCTGTTTTTAGGTAATTTATTTTATCTTTAATTGGCACATGACAACTGTACATATTTATAGGATGCAGGATGTAGTTTCAACACGTGTAAAGTTGTGCTTATGATTGATGGAGGTAACTACCTTATCCATCACCTCAACGACGATTATTTGTTCTGTACAGAACATTTACAATCTTTCTTCCTGCAATTTAGAAATTATTTATTCTCTCTAGCAGCCACATTGTCCCCATTGGTCAGTGCGTCCCCATCCTACCCTCTCCTCTACCCTCCCCCCACCTCTGGTAACCAGCATTCTATCCACAACTTGTATAAAATCAGTCTTCAGATTCCACAGGAGAGTGACATAGCATTCATATTTCCGTGCCTGGCTTATTGCAGCTAATATAATGCTCTACAGCTTCACTCTTGTCACAAATGACAACTACACTTTTATGTGAGAACAATACTTATGGTATCTTTTTAAAAAAAATCTATTCTTCCACTATGAGCACTTGAGAGATTTTTATTTCATAGCTCCTGTGAGTGATGTTGTTCTGAACACAGAGGTGCAGGAATCTTTCTAGAATACTGCTTTCATTTTCTTTGGTATCCTCAGTAGTGAGACTGTTGAATTATAAGATAGTTCTGTTCTTAAAGCTTAAGACTCTATACCATTTTCTATACTGGCTGAACTAATCTTCCCTAACAATAATGTGTAATGGTTCACTTTTCACTAATTTTAAACAACACTTGATATTTTTGTCTTCTTGATAAGATTGTTGGTTATTCTAATAGAAACACTTTAATATCTTCTGGTTTTGATTTACATTTCCCTAATAATTAGTAATATTTTCACATATCTGTCCCTCTCATGTATGTCTTTTTTTTTTCTGAGAAAAGTCTGTTTAGGTGGCTGGCTCACTTTTGTCACTTTTTAAATATCTTGTTGGTTGTTTTCTTTTCTGTGTGTACGCTTTTCTGGGTGACCTGATCCCATTCTTCTGTTTTTTTTTAAATTTATTTTATTGCTGTTTTTGAGATTAATCCTAAAAACCTCTGTCCAGTCATGAAGCATTTCCCAACACTTATCCTAATAGGTTTATAGTTTCAGGCCTTATATTTAAGTCTTCAGTTGATTTTGTGGGGTTTGTTTTGTTTTATTGTTGTTTTTGTTTTTGTAACTGGTAAGGGACTTGCTTCACTAGTGTTAGGTTATTGAATTTTTTTTTTGGTTCCATTTCTTGAGGAGGCTATCTTTTACCAAATGTGTGTTCTTCATATTCTTGTCAAAAATCAATTGACTGCAAATATATTGATTCATTCCTGGGTCCTGCATTCAGTTTCATAAGTTCATGTGTCTTTCTATGTCCATGCCTGCCACTTGGGTTGCTCTAACTTTGTTACACATTTTGAGGTCAGGTTTGGGTATTTGGGGTCTTTTGTGATTTCTTGAATTTTAGAAGAGGATTTGTGTGTGTGAAGAATGTCATTCATTGGTACTTTAACAAATATGCTGAATGTATAGGTCACATTTAGATACAGATGTGCTGTGGTACATAGATTTTTATTTTAGGGAGTTAGGTAGCTGGAAATGGGATATGACAGTATTATTAGAGATTATAAGATAATTTTTTCTTTAAGAAAAGGCTCTTGGGTTCTAAATGTATTTGAAGTATAATACTATCATTGCAGAGTTGTGTAACCTTAAACATGGTATTTTAGCTTTTTTTAGTTACTTCATAAAAGACATTTTTCTACTATTTATTTAAAAATAATATTTATTGAAAACCTGTGAATTTGATATCGAACAGTTTTGAATTTAGCCAGCACAGTATATAATTCAGAATTATTCTCTTTATCTTCTCACTAGAAAAATATTTGATACTTGGTGTATATGTATGTGTGTGTATGCTTTGTGTATGTGTGCATATATGTATGAGTGTGTCATATGTGCACATGTGTGTCCTGTGCATGCTTGTACATATGCAGAAGCCGAAGAAGGACATACAGTGTTTTGCCATACCGCTCTCTGCTCTATTGCTATGAGGCAATCTATCGCTGACCCTGGAGCTAGGATACTTACCAGCTAACCCAGGGATCCTCGTGTCCTGTTCCCTATGAGCACAGAGTCCTAGATGGTGTGTAGCAATGACTAGCTTTTAAAATAAAAGGTTTAAATTATTAATTTAACATTTCATGCCTGTGGCTGTTTTGCCTGCAAGTACACCTGTGCACTACTTGTATGCCTGGTGCCCTTAGAGGCCAGAGGAGGTCAAGGGAAACCCCGGAATTGCAGTTTCAGACAGTAGTGAGCTGCCTTGTGGGTGCCAGGAAATCCCCCCGGGCCCTCTAGAAAAGTAGCCAGCGTTCCCAATCATTGAACTGAGTATCTTCAGGCCTGAGACTCAGATTTTTATATGGGTTCTGGAGGTGCTGGGATCTAAACTTAGAGCCTTAGGTCTAAACATAGAGACCTCTTTTTAGCCCTGTGTTCCTATAGTTCTTAATTGGAGAACTAAAGGTTTGATGAAATGAAGTTCTCTGAATCTTGCGTCTCGTGTGCAATTACCGTTATGCCTCTATCTCTGGAAATTATATCTCTTTGAACCAAAATAGACTCCAGCTAACAAAAATAAAGTAAAGGAATAAAATAAAAAAGAAAGAAAAGAAAAGCAGAGACAAGACTTAAGTGCACATGTCTGTTCTGGGTTGTGTTTGAGTATGATTAGCACTGTATCCTAATCATTTCTCTGCTTCTAAGCCTGACTTGTTCTTCTTTCAGAATGGACTCAACGCTCTCCATCTGGCAGCCAAGGAAGGCCACGTGGGCCTCGTGCAGGAGCTGCTGGGAAGAGGGTCCTCCGTGGATTCTGCCACTAAGGTACCATTTCTGCTCATAAAATTTATCTTAATAATAAGGAGCAGGTGTGTGTGTGTGTGTGTGTGTGTGTGTTTAAATTTATAGTAATTTGTTCGGTTTTTGAAGAGGAAAAGCTTTAAAGCTTTCTCCAGTACTCAGAGTCTTCTGGGAATTGTTGACCACTCAGAAACAACACTGCAACCTTCTTCATGTCTCTGCAACATTTGGATCATTTCATTCCAGGGCTAAAATGTGAGACTTGAGAAGTCTGGAAGCCCAGATCTTGTTCCTAATGTACGATCTTTCTTCCTTTGATTCACAAAGAAGCCTAGAACAGCATGATCCTCTGTAGACACTTGCACCTGTTTTCCTAAAGTCAATTTATTTAAAAACAAACAAAGAACAGAAAAAAACAACTCAACTGAAATGGTTGTCTTCTCAATGGAAATGAACAGTCATTTTTTTTGCCTTGGTTAAACTGATATGTCTTTTCTTGAATTCACTATGTTTGATATGAGTATACCAGATCCTTTATGTTTTACTGGGAGAGAACTTTTGGGTCATAGATTCAGTTACTAGAACTATTCGAGAATTGATTTTAATGTAGCTCACAGTATTTTTTTTCCTCTGAATTGTCCATATTAGCATAACATATTCATTAAACCCACCACTTTTTGCTTGCTTAAATGTTTGTTATTGCATTTATTTTTCCTTCTAAGTTCTACCGATGTTTTTTTTTTCTTCTTGTCTCTCCTCCATTATCTTTTCTTTTGCATGCTTTTTTCTTGGTGGGGAAAGGACTGCTCTGGGATCAAACCCAGAGCCTTGCACATATGGGGAAGCTGTGCAACTCTTGACTTGTTGAAATAAGGATCTCAACTGTGGATCCCAGATGGTCCGGGACCCTGAGCGCCTCTGCCTTAGCCCATTAGTGCAGGGATTTCAGTTGTGTTCCATCACGCCCAGTTCTGATTTACTTTTAATCCTAGATTAAAGCTGTAGGATTTTCTAGAGAAAAAAAAATCTTTTAAAGGGAGATGGAACCCCAGGAATGCTGAGTGGTTAGTAGCTCCACAGTAAGCTGTAAGTCGAAAGAGAAAAAGAACCAAACGTTAAGGTTTAGACTATATGTTTCTGTTTTCATTATTTCTCTTAATCGCATCTTCATTCTCTTTGGTAAGTGTCGACTTGTATCATAAATTTTTGACCTAGCAAGTTGTAGAAATCATAGGTAATTTTATAGTTGATGCAGAATTTATTTTTTTTAATTTCTAAATCATTTGGGACATAAAAAGGTGTGCTTGTAGGCAGAGACCTAACTTACCCACTGAAAGTCCCTAGTTGCTTCTTTTTAAAAGACTTATTTTATAAACTCTGTGTGTGTGTGTACGTGTACCTGCTTACACGCATGCATGCACAAATGGGGCACACGTGCACATGTGTGCAGCTGTCTAAGAGGCCAGAACAGAACATCCAGTCTTCTAGAACTGGAGTTACAGGTGATTGTAAGCCACCTGATGTAAATGATGGGATCTGTGTGCATGTACTCTTAGCTACCAGGCCGTTTCTCTTGCCTCTCTACTTATTTTCGCACAGTTAAACGAGCAATGTTTCCAGGAACACTTTTAAATTGGTATTTTCTCACAATAGAAGTGTTTGGACTTTGTAAAAACTCGTGAATCCTACAAGACACTGCCACTTGCCCACACATCCGTAAGCTATGACTTTGCTAAAATTCAGTCCTCTTCTGTTCCCAGCAGGGCACCATATTACAAAAGACATCCTTTACACGGTGGGCTTGATGAAAGCCAATGGTTTACCTTGACAAAATGCAGAGCTTAACAATCTGAAATACGAATAAACTCAAAAGTGCCTGGGCATTTTGATTTCCACACAACTTGGAAACCTGTAACATTTTCTATTCTGTTTTGTCAAAACAGAAGGGAAACACTGCTCTTCACATTGCTTCACTGGCCGGACAAGCGGAAGTTGTCAAAGTTCTAGTAAAGGAAGGCGCCAATATCAACGCCCAGTCGCAGGTACTGATTGTATTCGGATGTTGATTTAATGTGGTTTCTTTGAAAATTCTTCCTTTACATAGTTTAACCAAGTGTTCTGTGAAATCATGGAACTAGATTTCTCATTTCTAAACACTGCAAATGCCAGTCCATTGTTGTCACTGTGTATTCAAAAAGAAGGGGACCTGATGGCAGGGACATCTGTGAAATGTAGTTCATGAAAGTCCTGTGCTGTCCCATAATGCTAGTTTTTTTGTATAATTTTAAAACTTTATCCAAATTCCATCATTTCTCTGGGAGAGTCTTGTACGGTGCAGGACTCGCCATACTTTTTGTTATCTGTGGCTTTACTAAAAAGCTGAGGGAAGCTAGTAGATTCTAACAGTTTTATGATATATTGAATCATAAGGAGAAATTCATGATCCTACTGAAATCAACAAAAGAGAAATAAGAAATCACACTATAAACCTGATATCTGTACTTTTTTGGTAGAAAGTGTATGCACATGATAACTTGCCCCTCATCTTGACCTTGATATTTATGGTGTCTGTCTGTAGGAATTGAACTATGTATCTTTCCAATAAAATCCATTCCTTCCACATGTAGGAAGTACTGGGATCAATACTGTATTTAAAAAAAAAAAGAAAGAAAGAAAAACCAGGGCTGGAGAGTGGCTCAGAGGTTAAGAAAGAAAAACCAAACCAAAACAACCCAGATCTCTCTCTACTTGGTCATGCTCTCTTTTTAGCATGCTGTCACACTGTACTACAGGAGATATTGGCAACTCATTTTTTTATCCATTCTCTGGGACATCCTCATTAGTTTGCCTTGTGTAGCAGTATCTACTCCCTGTACTGTCCATCTCTCATCATGTCTACACAGATATGATTGTATAAATGACACACACCCCAGACCCAGGAAATGCTAAAGATAAATGCTGTAATCAACTTATTTTTTTTTCATTTTGATTACAGGGACAAATCTATTTAGGGCAGATAAGGCATCCGCTTTTGTCAGTGTAATGTTATGTTTTAATTAATCGCTTTCATTTTTGGTTGTAACTCGAAGTTTTCAGCTAAAATTTGTGACAATGACTTAATAAGAATTGAAAGCATACGTTAGTGTAAAGCTTTAATAAAACTTTTTGAAGACTGGAACCATTGTAAAAAACCATTGATGGGTTTCACTAGGTACTGACTAAGAAACACAGGATGATACAAAGTTGTACTGCTTTAATAACTATATTTGAGTGTGGGTCAAGAGGGTCACTTTAGTGGTAGAATAGTTGTCCAGCAGGCAGGCAGGAGGCTCTGGGTTCTTTCTCTAGCCTTGCAACACAGACATTTTTTGTATAGCAAAATAACATCCTTTTATTAGAGCAAGAAGTTCTCAAACATTCGCCCGCATTGTAATCACCTGCAGAGCATGCAAAAAATATGTTCATGGGTCTCCCTTCAGTTTCTGGTTGTTCTCAGAAAATGTGGGTGCTGCCAGTCTGGAAGCTTCAGGGGACATGAGAGATGACTGGTGTGTTTCAGACCACAGACTATGTATCTCAATCAGTAGTGAACTTATAAAGCCTGGAGCTGAAAGCCAATTATGTTCAAATGGGCAACAGGGTTCTTCCTTAGGTTGGCGGAGCAATACCCTGCATGCAGAGATTTCCATCTATAAAAAGAACAGGGTTGTTTTTCTCCAAATGACTCATTGAACCCAGTGATGTGATAGAAGTTGACATATGGAGAATGTTGCAAAGTAAATGCTTGTTAGAAGCTATGATATTGGTTATTACACAGTGGTTTATATGCTTTGGCGACAATTCAAGTATAACAAGCTAAAACCATCTTATCATTCATTTGTTTTCAGAGTCACTGAAGCTTTTCTCTGCAGTCCTAATCATATCAGCTTCTAACAGAGCTTAAAGGAAGGCTGATGTCGTCATTATAAGATTAAAATAATCTTTATTTGTGCAGTGTATTGTTAGCTCAATGTGAAACAGTCCTGGCAAACAGATTTAAATGTTTTTTTTAATTATTGTGAGAAAATTTATGAGTGAGAAAAATTGATCAATTTTTTAAAAAAATTATTTATTTTTTATAAATTAGTTTATTCACTTTATACCCCAACTGTAGCTCCCTCATCCCCTCCTAATCCTACTCTGCCTCTTTCATCTCTCCCATGCCCTCCCCAAGTCCACTGATAGGGGAGGACCTCCTCCCATTCCCTCTGACCCTAGCCTATCAGGTCTCATCAGGACTGGCTGCTTTGTCTTCCTCTGTGGCCTGGTAAGGCTGCTCCCCCCTCAGGGGAGGGGGGAAGTGATCAAAGAGCAAGCCACTGAGTTCATCTCAGACACAGTCCCTGTTCCCATTACAGGGAACCCACCTAGAGACTGAAATTGATCAAATTTTAAGATGTTTTTCTAAATGCCTAAGTCATGTAGTCAGGTTGGTGGCGTTATTGAATTAGGATAGCAACCACTGTCAATTGACTCCTATTTTAGATTTTAAAAAGATCTTTCTACAGGAAAGTTAACTATCTTGCTATTGAGTCTTAGCAAATTGGAGAAGGTATGGTTTAAGGTCATGGATGTGGGTTTGAGTCCTTGCTTGTTTTGCATTTCCTTCATTCCTAACTTACTCATGGCACAGATTTTTGTATACACCATTTGGTGTTAGATGAATGCGTGCGGACATATGAAGGAAATGGAACCACTACTTCCCCTAAGAACCATGAAAAGGATGTAGGAATCCTAGATTCACAGCACAAATCCTACATTTTATATTCAAAGTCTACCCTGTTTTATATCTTTCTAAAAAGTTAATTCAGGGTACAGAAATGAAGAGCAGTCTGATATTCAGGGAACTCATATCTAAGTTATTTGGAAGTAGATTAATAAAATTGTTTTTTTGAGAAGGCAAAAAAGAAAGCTCCAAGTAATCAATATTTGGCCAAGTTCCTGTGGTTAATAAGTTATCGAGACATGCATTCCTGTGGTTTTCCGGCATTAATCATGTAAATTGACACCTCCAAGTGTATTATGTTAATGGGTGGTAACGCAAATTCTTGGGGATCGCTGTGATGCAAAATGGACAATGTCTTGATTGTAAATGCAGCAGTCGGTGAGTGAGGAATTTATGGGCAAGAAGGAGTGTGTGGTCAGTGGATGCAACATTACTCCGTGGGAATGACATGGGTAGAGGACAGGCTGGCTTTCTGCAGGAAGCCAGGACCTCGGCAGGTATAGGGATGTGAGGGTGAGTAACCTCCCTGGTCGCTGAGGGTGAAGAGGTATCAAGTTTTATCTGAAACAGTTTGCAGCAGTCTCTTGGTAAAGCTAGATGTTACAAGACGGTGCGCAGATGGGGCTGGGAGAAAGTCAGAAGCTTGACTAATGTCTGGCCAGGCAAAGGACCTTTGGCCTTCATCAGAAGACACAATGCCAATCATGACAGGAAGTGTTTAAATTGTTGGGGAATCTGGGACACCGTGATGTCTGACACACGTGTGTTAAGTGGAAGTAGGCACTGTTGAGTAACAATGGAACAGTGTTCATTGCACATCTGTGTTCTATGGGTTGAAGAATGTAGTGGACGCTGAGCCAGCATTTAGTGTGAACAGGCTCACTTCTTTTCTCTCCTGTGAGTCCATGAGTTCACTCACAATTTTTGCGATAGCTGTTTGATGGGGTATACGGGGCTGGAAGTGAAAACAGAGTGAACAGAGACAAGCTACTGGCCTTGGGAAAGGCTGCCTAATTCCTGCAGCACAGACACTTTCTGGCACTCTACTCTGCACCGGAAAATTTTGCACAGTCCTGCAGAGTGATGTTGCCAAGCTTCATAACAGTCCATGCGGGACCTTTGCCTTTATTCTTTTGTAACTTGCAAATCTACTAGATTCAGAGACATGGCTTTAAGGTTCTTACGATTGTATATCATTAAATAGAAGTGATTCTTTGAAAGATTTACTTTGCGTGCTGAAATTTTCTTGTTACTGTTTTGAATGTGTATCTACATTTTCCCCAAGATGCTCAGCTTCTTGGCAACAGATACTCTTTCTCAAAACTCTTGAAAGTTTGAGGATTCTGTGTAATTTCTTCTGCATATGAGACTGGCAGCTGAACATGTGTGCCCATTTTTCATGCATAAGAACTCACTTTGTTGTGTATTCTATTCACCCTTAAGAATAGATAGTAATAATATAATATAATATAATATAATATAATGGTAACTACCCTAACTCATTTGCTGTCATTATTGATTACAAATTGAGACTCAAATGATTCCTCTGCATGCCTCTAATCATCCCAGGTGCCTCCTCATAGTTCCTATAACTACATCTTCCTTCTACACTTCTGTTCATGCCAAGCACAGGTCTCATCTCAAAGGGATGAATAGACCAAATGTGAGTGAAATATGAGTGACTCTGACCCGAGACCACAGATTTAGGCTGTCCCAACTTGTACAGTAATGCATTCCACCACAGAAATGCTTCCATGGACTTTTAGCATCATAGAATGAAAGAAAAGTCATAAATTAATGTACTATCAAATGCATTTGTAGGTAGGTGGGTTACATAGAGCAAAGAGCTGAAAACTCTCCTATAGGTTTCAGATGCTATCTGGTCACATTTTTTTTTCATTTTTAGAGGTGCTATCTTTATTTGTAAAAATATTTCATTTAAAATTTCATTCATGCATATGTTTTGAACAAATCCACCCCTATTGCTCTTCTGCTCCTCCCTGTCCCCAACACTGCTTTTCCTTCCCTACTTCAAGTGTTTTCTTTCTTTCTTTAAACTCAGAACTCAACGGATTCCATTTAGCTCTGTCTGTACTCTGTGTGGGATGATTTAGCAGAGCACGGATACCTCTCAGGGCCCGCCTCTCTGAAGAAAACAGACGTGATGACATTTCTAGCTGGGTTGGTGGAAGCTAGAAGTTTGCTAAGAATAAATTTTAAATACTTCACTTGACAGGGAAATAAAGACAGCCCAATATAATTTGGCTCTTGATCTCCAACATTCTAACACTCCATAGTCAAATGGGCTAACTGTTCATTCTCTTTTGTAGAATATTTAATGCAGTTATGACTTTTATGGGGTGAAAAGTGCCAGGGAATTTTACAGTATAGTTTCTCCAGTTGGTCAGGCATCACATTTTGGGTGTGATCAGGTCAAATGTTGCTTTATGTTCTGTGGGGAAGGTCCATCCCGAGGATCTAATAAAGGTGAGGCTGGGAAGCTAGGGAAGTAGTCTGCAGGAGACAGACTAGTTGGTAAAGCCATTTCTTTTACATAAGAAATCTCAGGTTCATACCAGTATTCCTAGCCACCATTATCTGAGCCTCTTTGTGTTTTAACTCCCTATGCCTTTGCTGGAACATGTACATGGACTTATACTAAGTATATTTTTGCTAAAGATAAAGAATCATGCCACAAATTGGCTTTCAAAAATAGGTATTTTCACCAATCAAAAATTCTCTTTATTTATCATCTATCATCTCTCTCCATCATCCATCCATCTATCTATCTATCTATCTATCTATCTATCTATCTATCTATCTATCTATCTATCTATCTATCATTTTAAAAGCATAAAGGAAATAAAAGGCTAACAGGAAACATTTTGTGACATTGTCCATGTATTTTACATTGACAAAAAAATGAGCACTGTTTAGTATTTTTTCTAATCCTGGCTAAGAGTAGTATGGGACACCCTAAGGACAAGTATATCTGTGGTTTTCAGCAAACACAGCTGAATCTGAACTTTTCACTTACCCACCCTTCCCCAGTGTGGTATCTTTCTTTCCAGCACCAAACTGTTACAGCGTCATGATTCTTGTCCTTGGAGACGGATTTTCTTTTTGTATGATTTGGATAAGAAGATTTAATCCAAAACTTTTGAATATCAAAAGCAGGAGACAGTAGAGCCAAATTCACTGGAGGATGGGCAAGAGTTTGGGTGTACCATAGCATTCCCAGAAACTTTAATTTGCTGTGTCAACAAAATAATCCAACTGGCTGGACCCAAGCAGAATTCCTTTCTCTCTCATAGCAGGAAGAAATTTTGTTTTGGACACCAGGAATTTGGATTTTAAACAAAGGTACACCCAAGTGAAGCTCTTTTTGAAGATTTCAAGCAGGTCTCTATCCATCTAAAAACTGGATTATTTTCATCCAGATAATAAGGAGTGGTGAGAGAACACTTTTATAAAAATAACGGAAAACTGAAATCTTTAAAGCATAAAGCCTTGTTATAAGTAAAGTAGGATGTCTGGGTAAGCAATGGGCTGTAAGTGGGAGAGTACTATACTCTATGGCTCTGTGTCCAGTGGAGTAAGAACTGAAAGAAACACACACAACAACGTCAAATAATGGGTTTCATTATGAGATCCTCACCCACATTTGCTCATATTCACCCCCTTGCCCTCTTGTGTTCCTCGCCATTGCCCTCTCCTGTGTCTCCTTTCTCCTGCTGTTCCCTTCCTTCCCTCTATGCACCTCCTCTTATTTTCATGCCGCATGTATTTGTTTTCTGAGCTGATTACATAGAGCTTTTTTGACCTTTGTGTGTATGGAGCCATTGTGCTTACGTCAGCAACAGGAGTCAAGGCACACCTTGTCTCTTCTGCATGAGTGCACATTTTACATGTTAGTCAAGGGTGCCTTATGGAGGAAATTCCCTGTTTTCGTTGTTGTTTTGCTTTGTTTTGTTTTTTTTTTCTTTTACTTTCTCTCAACTCTTAGCCCAGATTACTCTCCTGAGAGTTTCTAGATATATTTCTGTTCTTAACCCCTATTTCCTTACTTCATGTGACAAGAAAACAATTTCTCATAAAACTGTTTGATTACTAGCATTCATAACCTCTTAGTTTATTGAGAAAATGGCTCAAATGGTGTAAGTCTCTGAAAACCACTCGGTGGTTTGTTTGCTCTCCCTGGTTCTGTAGCAGACTGTGTTTGTGGCCCTGCTGCAGGATTCTGCCATAGTGTCAGGGAATGACTGTTTTTTCCAAGAATGTCCCTGCACAGTTGATGCCACCGGGACAGGGAAGCACAATTTATTGGCAGATCACATTTCAGTTAGAGACTCTGTAAAAGTATTTACATCAAAACAGATTCATCCCTTAGGAAAACCGATGTTCATGCTGTTCATATAGCCCACGGTAAAAGTCCTGCTAAATGGCAGTGGAAATGCCATGGGAACAAGTGGTCCTGGGTAGGCATCATCGCTTGAAAGCGTAATAATAATTGTCATCCCATCTGCTTTGAAAACTATTGTTTTAAATAGCCATGTTCCAGAAATATAGCTAAATAGAGTAGGGTTTTGCTTTGTTGGGTTGTGTTTTGTTTTGGTGTGTGTGTGTGTGTGTGTTGGGGTGGTGGTGGATATTTTGGAATTGATAATCCCCAGGTAGTGTTATGGGGAGTCATTAATTCTTGTTTTTACCTCAGAAAGCATTCTTGGTTGTTTTTTTTAATTTATTCTCCTCACAAGAGGAATTCAAGGACACTCTACAGAAAAACAGTGGGCTGAGCCAAGCAGCGACAGCCAGATTCAAGCAGGCAGGGGGCCATCTCTTCTCCTGTGTCATTCCTCTCCATCCTGCCTCTCTTGGGAATGGGTCACGCTTTTTTTTGAGTCCATTTTACCTTGAATTCAGTCTGTTATAATTAGATATATTCAATGGAAAAATATGTATAGGATTGAAGGACCTTAAAGTTAAAACAGTTCCCAGGAGCAAGGGTAACGACTCTGGAGTGAAGTCTGGAAGCTGATTTGGCACAGCTAGAGTTGACTACCAGCGTTTTGGGGGCCCTGATCTGGTCCTTTGGGACTAACTGCTACTGTCTGATTTGGCCACTATCAGTTCTTTCCTTGCATGTCCTGTTTAGTGTCTGTTCGAAGTCCCTCCTAATCATATTTGGCTAGCAACAGGACAGTCAAAATAGACTATTGTTCGACTTAGAAATCTGATGTTTGAAGGAACAGCTATGAAGTGAGTTAGCTGTAAGTGTGCCTTTTCATGGGCGAAATTTAGAGGTGAAGGTAATTCCCTAAACTTTGGGGCCCGGACTGTGGCTCATATATTGGGATTGGGGAGTCTGTACGTCCAGATTCTTAAGTAAATAAAGCACTTTCTAAAGGAACAGGTTGCTGTAAGAAGCTCCTTGTTGGAATGAGACAGCCTGCTGCACACTGTACAGTTATGAGTAGCATGGATCAAGCTTGTTACCTCTCCTGTTAATCAGAGCCCATTGTTCTGGAAGGGAATTCACCTTCTCCATCAGCCAGGATTCTTTACTGCATACTTGAGGGTATTCTTCTAGGCAGGAACCTTGGGCACTTAAGAAGGTAGTTTCTATGTGTTCTCTGTCCTTTGCATGCATCGAATCAATGTTTTAGAGAGAAAATAAAATAAGTTTTCTTTTCTCAGGGCTATGTCAACTTACCCATCAATCACATTCTCATCTTCTCATGATTGACCAGTTCCAGTTGGTCAGTTATTGTATTTACATCGTCCTGGTTTATCAGTTTAACAAATTTAAAGCTAACATATACCTCTATGACCTTATCTTAAGTGTGTGTATGTGTACATGGGCATATACTATGTTTATCTAAAAATACTTTAAGAAGCCTTAACTCCATTATTAATATAATTCCAGGTGTAATTTATAAGCAAATAACGCAAAGGCTATACAGTATGTATATTGACATATTTTTGTGTTCTTTGTACGGGTTTTTGCACTGTTAAAAATTTATTTAGGCTTTATTTTATGTGAATGGGTGTTTTGCCCTCATGTATGTCTTCACATATGAGTACTGTGCCATGGAGGCCAAAAGAGGGCTCCAGATCCTCTGGAACTATTGTTGCAGATAGCAGTGGACTGTCATGTGGGTGCTGGGAATCAAAGCTAGGTCTTCTGAAAGAGAAGCCAGTGCTCTTAATCGCTGAGCCATCTCTCCAGCCCAGGGTTTTTGGGTTAATATTTATTATCATTGAAAACACTGATCTTGAGAAAGGGTTATCTGTGGGGAGCTGTAAACTAGAGGAGGCTAAAGGGCTTTTAGATACTGTATCTACTGGCGGTTGCACCTCTTCTTGAGCTCAGCGTGTCTGAGAGCGCCACCTGCTGCAGCTGATAAGTCAGCACAGTCCCAATACTTACTTGGGGGTGGGGGGAGTTTTATACTGAGGCTCTCGCCTTAAACCATGACGTTTTCTAACATTAGTGACCCTACTAATATCATTCATATACTCGGGTGTCCTAACACATAAAAAGGACTTAAAATGGGACCTTGGTAATATTCAAAACCGATTTTTTGTTTGTTTACTTGTCCGTTTTGCTCAGCACAGAGATGAACCTAGGGCCTCACACACGGTAGGCAAGTCCTTCTACCACTGCACCACAATTCTCACATTCCATGCGGGTTAATATCAGACAGGAGATAAGAGGAGCTCTATAGTTCTGCCAGCTTTTTTGTGATTCTCAGAAAAGAAATGTATCATAAATATTATGTAAAATAGGATGAAATTTTTATGTTGGAAAACTCAAAGATATTTTTGAATTCCCATGAAATATGTCAGTATATTTGTGTGTCTGCATATGTTAGGCCACATATTGTAATTTTCGATTTGCAGGTACTCTCTCAGGTTGATTAGTAATCATTAAGTGACAAAATGATTGACATCCATGAAGGAAGCAATAATTTTATTTGATTGAGTAGTCAGACTTTCTGGGTATGTCTGGCTGGCGGGGGGGGGGGGGTATCTACACTGTTACCATGTGTACTTGCTAACAAAGCCAGAGTCTGCAGTTGGTGACATGATACCGAGTCTCTCTGTGAGCTGTTCTCCATGAAACCTGCAGTGCTTTCATGCTGGGTTTGCCTTTCGATACTTGCACCAGCATTTTATTTCCTCAGAGACAGCTGAAATAGGAAACACATTTAGTAGTTAACTCATCACCCCCCCACACACACACACAATGTGTATTGTAAGAGAGAAGCAGAGGGGCCCTAGCTTCTTCGGAATATTTTGATCTTCAAAGTTAAATTAATGCCCACTTAATCAACTTTAAAACAATACAGTGATAACTGATTGAATTAGTACAATGGCTTAATTCAAGAGCAGAACTTCAGGCTATAGGGTTTGGTTTTTTTTTTTTAGCCCTAGTGGTGGAAATAAATGAAAGTGCTCTACAGCGGTTGCTGTTGACTTAATTTTTTCTTGGCACATGTAACACATTTTCCTGCATAACTTACTGAATCACATAGGATGTTGCTCAAAAACAAGATATTTTAAAGCTCTAGCTCCACTGCCAGGCAGAGCACCCTGCGTACTAAAAACCAAACCAAACCACACCAAACCACACCCAAAAACCTGGATCACATCCTCTATACTGTTTGCCTGGAAATCCAGAAAATGTTCCAGAGAACATATGGTCACCCAGTTTCAATATTCAAATATTTAGTGACTTCATTAAATTTTTTTTCTCACACGAAAACATTTTTATTAATCCACTAATCATTTTTTCAGGTTTCAACATCTGCAAGATGTAATTTTAGTTTATATCTTTAAAACGATTTATTCTATGCACATTGTAGAGTAATTTATCCATGTGATTATAAAGATGAACGTGATATGATGATAACATTTCTTTAAAGACATTTGCTATATGTGTGCATGTGTGTATGGGGTGGGAGCTGTGATACTCTGGGCATGACCTTGTGTGGATGTCAGATGTAATGTGCACGAGTCGGTCCTCTCCTGATGGTGTTGTGGGTTCCTGGTTATAGAACTCAGGTACTCAGGTTGGGCAGCCGTCACCTTTATCCACTAAACCATGTCTGTGCAAGCTCAACACACCATTGACAACTTAAATGAAAATTAGCATGCAAAAAAAAAAGAGCAATGGAAGCAAACCTCTCACTGAATTTTGTCTGCTTACAGACAAAATTTGTTTTAAAATTTCAGGTTTTGTGAAGAGTTGAGGCCTTGTGGGTTTGCCCGCTTCCACATTAACATGCTTATAGGTTTAGTGCTCATTCAGCTCAGGCCTGGGGAGCAGTCATTTTAGTGAGACTTTATGAATGTGGCTTCTGACATTCAAGGGAGACACAATCTCACAGCCAACTCCCTGATCCTCTAGGACTTACAGTCTTCCCACACCCTCTTCTCCAGTGAGCTCTGAGCCTGATGTCAATTGTATTGTAGACGTATCATATGGAATTGGGCTCTGTAACTCTACATTTTGATTGGCTGTGGCTTTCTGTAATGGTCTCCAGCTGTTGCAAAGAGAAGTTTACTTGATGAGGTGTAAGGTATCTGTAGACATAAGAACAAATATTTAGGATGTAGTTAGGGATTATGCTGGTTTAGTAAAGTGGTGATCATAGGATCTCCTCCAGGATTTTCTAACTTCAAGTAGCTGTCTAGGTTTCAGGTACTAGGCATGGATTTCCTTCTTGTTGAGTGGTGTCTTGAGTCCATTTAGAAAGCTGTTGATTTCTGTCAATGCCATGCTGGTTGTTGCAGTGGTTCATAGATATCATAGCTGGTTGCAGTGATTATTGTTTCAGTCTATTGGAAGATGTCATGGTGCCTTCTGGTACCATGGAAGCTGGTCCTCAGGGAGAAGGCTTTTAGGTCAGTTCCAGCTCAGGGGCCTGGGGTTCCTGTGTCTGAAGTGCGTGGTGTCTTTAGCAATAGGGAGAAATGTCTGCGGGGAAGCCAAGGGCAATTGCAGTAGCCTGTAATGTTTTGGGAGCCTCTTGGACAACCCTGACCAACAGCTGCACAAGAGGGCTTCTCGTGTCTGGTGTTGTGCTTTTGATAGGTGGTCTTCCCTGGTTCTTGGAGATACCATTGTAAGGCCAGATGAGAACATTATATTTAAACTATATCTCCATATTTATATATAAATTGATGTATATTATAGGTATTTTAGATAGTTAATAATATGACTATGAGTTTTTCAGTCATCCTTACTATTGTTTTTCCCCTCCCTTCTTTCTCTACATTTATCTCCTTCCTCTCCCTAATTAGAGCCTCCCATTTTACCCATTTTCTCAGTCAGATCACTGGTACCCTGCTATTGGCCTCTCTATTGCTCCCCTACTTCTACAATGGCTCCTTTGTACTTTATGGTTTCTGAAGTTACTCAGGTTATATTCAAGCAACTAAGGAACACTGTGAGGAGGAGAATAGTCTTCCCCAGGAAACAGCATGCCAATTGGTAGTCTATGACCAAATCATCAGCCATGAGAACATGCATGCAAGGAACATTATACAGACTGAGCAGATTGTCATTATGTGTTTAGGAAATGTGTGTATGCATATTTATAAATATGTACACGCATATATCTGTAACAGCAATTAAATAAAAAAGGGGCTATGAATTTGAAAGAGAACAAGGAGTAGTATATGGGATAGTTTGTAAGGTTGAAAGAAAAGGGGGAAATGATGTAATCACAATCTCAAAAACTAAAAAATGGTAATAACACAGTTTGATTGCTTGAGCCAGCTGATTTATTGCACTGTGTGTACTCTTCAGAGTTCCTGCCTAAGGTGCTTTATTTTACTTTTTTTTTAACTGAAGATTAATTTATTCTCATTTTATGTGTATGGGTATTTTTGTTGTATGTATGTATGTATATCTTGCACCATATGTATGTCTGGTCACTCAAAGTCCAGGAGAAGGCATTAGGGTGCCCTAAAGCAGGAGGTTACAGATGGTTGTGAGCCACTATGTGAGTGCTGAGAGTGGAACCTAGGTCCTCCCAAATAACAATAAGTGCACTTAACTGCTGAGCCATGTCTCCAGCCCAGAGTGCTTCATTTTAAATTAATAGCAATATTGAAAACTGCATTTTGGTTTAGATGCTGTATTAACTAGGATGCCTCCAATTGCACATAATTTTGTGTGTAAATAAA
This sequence comes from Pachyuromys duprasi, assembly GCA_028658305.1. Classification (NCBI taxonomy): domain Eukaryota; kingdom Metazoa; phylum Chordata; class Mammalia; order Rodentia; family Muridae; genus Pachyuromys; species Pachyuromys duprasi. Next base: position 70,712,176 of record CM053744.1, read on the forward strand.
TTTTAAAAATCTTTCTTGGCTTCCTTGATATAAAATTTAGACAGGTCAGTCAGCTTCACCCCCAAAGGCTTCCTCCATAACCAAGACTCAGAGTGTTTTTCCATCACTCCTGTGACTCATGTAACATCTGATTTATTCTAGACTGTGTTTCATTGTAGACCTACAATGGTGGCTATCCTTTTGTTGTCTAGAATCAAAAGAGATCATTTCTGTTCCTCAGTCCCAATTTTCTAAAAAAGAATCCTGAATTTGGTTGAAGGAAGGAGCTCAAATGTGACGTGCAAACTTGAAGCCTCTGTATCCTAGAGAATGTCCTGTGTTGATTGGCTTCAGTCACCTGAAGATATTTTGAACTCCGAAGACGAGGAGAGCAGCTGAGCTTTACTATCTAATAATGTATGATCCTATTTTTTCTTCTTGTTCCCTAAGCACACCCCCAAAGCTGTCTTTATTTTCATGGCTACAATTAGTCCAGATTGGTTTCCTGCATCCTTCACAGCTGGGCGTTCATGGTGTATTTAGGGACATGACTTGAATCATCCTGACCTTCAAGCTTGCTGATAATTTTAGGATCCTTCTCTATCTCATCTCTCATAATGTTTCAATAGGAGAGGGATATGCAAGGCCCAGAGAATGATGAACACAGTAGCAACCACCAGCTACTCCTAATTACTAATGCCAGACTATGTTTCACTATTCTGTTTTTTTCCGTTATTACAGATAGTTGTAAGATTTGCTCTCTGAGACTTTCATAAGAACAGAGAGTAAACTCAAAGAACACATTGGAATTTAGGGCACCATGAACGTTGAAAGCTATAGTGTATGTGTGTGTGTGTTTTAATTCTGCTTCAGACTAAGTGTGATCTGACCTAGACAAATGCACAGTGGTTATCTGTCCCATCTATTCCTTTTTATCAATTCAGGGGTCTAATATTTTTCTGACTTAAAAATACTCTATAGACAGTAACTGGACACAGTGGCTTCTAGCTCGTAGTGCTTTCACTTAAGGCTAACCGAAATCCTAGGGTTTTGCAGGATGCATCCCTTGTATGTCTTTTTGGAATCCAATATAGTTAAATGCCATTGTCCTGGAGGTTTGGGGATTATTAGACCTTGAGGGCCACTTATTCTTCAGTCAACCTCAAGAAGAGCATTGTGTTTAGATTTTATTGTTAGCATTTGAAGAGTTATATGTCTGAAATATTTGAAGGTAACTGTATGAGATAATTTCTTTCGTCAACATAAAGGAAGGACTGTTGAGTAATAATGGCAAGATATATGCCTGGTGAGGGAGACACAGGTCTGAGCATGCCCATCACCAATTGGGCATTGTGCTTATTAACTGTTGCCACTGAGTAATTTTTCTGAGCAAACTTAACAACGTCTAACAACACACATGTATTATCATCACAGTTTCTGATCAGGGGCTTAGCTTGTGTCATTGTGCTTCAGAGTCCCTCCTGAGAGCATGGTGGGGACATCCTGAGCTATAGCCACAGAAAAGCAGTGACTTTTAAGGACTAGGTCTTGAAGCCACCCACTACCAATCCCTCCTTAATCAATGCCTTAAAGCAAACTATTAAGATATTCTACATTTAAAAAGAAAAGACCAGACTCATCTGTTTCAGAATAATTTAGACATGAGTTGAAAACATCACAGATGTAGGAAAAAATATAGATTCTGTTTATTTTCTTCATTTATACATTAAAGGCATATTGATTGAGCACCTTCTGTGGGCCAGGCATCGTGTGTGGAAATATGTGCATGTGGAGGCCAAAGGTGGACATTGCTTGTTTTCATGTACTGATCTCCTCCTTCTCGTTATATTTGAGATAGTATCTTTCACTGAACCCAGAGCTCACCAGTTTGCTAGACTTGCAGGCTGGTGGGCTCCAGGGATCTGTCTGTCTCTGCCTGCCTCTAGGGTTGAAGCTACAGAGGCGAACCCCACTTTTAAAATCAATGCTGGGATCTGAACTCAGGCCCCATGCTTACACAGCAAGCACTTTTTACCCACTGAGCCACCCACAACTGTGTGAGACATTTTATAAGCACTAAATAAAGATTAGTGATGTGAGTCTTACTTGATATTTGGATTCTCCCAAAGTCCGCTTGATTTCTGGATCTGAAAAAGTTGTAACTAATGTGACAACTATTAACAATGGTTAATAAATACGTATTAAGCCTTCTTGTGCTTCTTCTATTCACAGAGTGTAGTATAAATATCTCAATATAGCTTACCTTTGGCTGAACCAAAATTATCTCAATATTTTTCCTTCTTGGCTCTTCCTTACATTCTTACCTTCTTACAAAAACCTTCCTTTCATTTTCAGTATCTATAGTCAGAGCATTTTCCGTTTCATCCTCTCTATTCACATCACAATCTCCTAAAATGCAGATACGTTCATGTCAAATCCCTGTTTAAAGAACTTGAGTGACTCTCACACCATTTACAACAAATTTCCAAGCCCTTAGTGAGGGAAGCAGGCCCAAGCTCTGCCAAACGCAGTCCCCTCACCATCTGGCATTGAGTCATGATAAGGCCCGTTTGCCCTCTCTTTTCTCATCTCCATCTCAAAAGCTGTTCCTGCTTCTGTACTTCCGTGATTCCCCTACTCTTTACACTGAGTCACTTCAGTGACATCCTGCTGACAGAATTTCCTCACACATGAGTGCTGTGTCCATCATCTGTGCTCTCTTTTTATAACATGTAATACAAAAACAAGTCGAGTCGTCATATGTGTCCCTCAATCTGTGCATGGTAGTTTAAGTGTGGTTATCTCAGTTTGGGACTGGGTGTGCTCATGGAAAGAGGGAGAGCAGAGTAAGCCATGAGTGGAGGGGTAAGGAGTGGGTGAAGTCCTCCATGAATGTGTATTATTATCAAGGACCAGTATAGTGACTCACGCTCATGGGAGTAGGCAAAGCCTTTCACAGGCCACGCTGAAGGAGGAGGCAAGGCCTTCTTCTGGTCTGTGTCTGGATATTGACTGTACATCATAAACCCGCTGAGGCTCTGGGTTGCTTGGGCAGTTGGAACTGCTCTACCACAGCAAGCATGACTCACCTGATCACAGCTCTTCTGTAAGTCGATGTGTCTAACTCTGCTTCAGTCTCTCTTTGTCCCAGTCCAGTTTCCAGGACCAACCTGTCTGTTTTGGATGTAACAAAGAGGTTTTGTGTTTGTTTCTGAATCACTGGCTGAGTATAGTTCTAAACAGTAAATAGTGACCAAACACTTTTTTTGGTGGAATAAATATAAAAGAGTGACAAATAATTGATATTTTCCTATAGACAGAGGTAGTGTTCACAGGATTTAGCAAGCAGAGGCTCAAAGGTGGACTCTACATTTTTATCACTGCTGGGGATCTGAACTCTGTACCTCATGCTCACACAGCAAGCCCTTTACCCACCAAGCCATCCACCCAGCCCTGTGCGAGGCATTTTTGTGAGCACTATAAAATTAAAGCTTCTTGATGAGAGTCCTACTTGATGTTTGAATTCTCCAAAGTTCAGCCTGATTTCTGGATCTGAGAAAGAGTTATAACTAACCTGAGACCCATTAACAATGATTAATAAATAGTATACATTGAAACCATTTGTACCCAAGGAGGTTTGGATTCATTATTCAAGAACTACCTTGTACAACTCTCCTTTCTTGAACCTAGGATAAGCCAAAGATGCAGGTGTCTTTGACCTTGTGTATAACGATGAGAAATTATATATGCTTTCATACATATCTCCACTTAAGCCCTTTAAGAAAACCAAAAAGGCATGATATATTGAGCAGCACCTTCATGTATGTATGAGAATTTCTGGAATGCTAGGTTAAGCAATGTTTGAGTGAGGAAGAAGAGTTTTCTATACAGTTTACAATGGTGTCAGTACACTGCCTTTTTCTCTGTCCTAATTGCTAAAAGGAATATTCATGGCTCCAGTTCTCCATGTCGTGAAGTGTGGTGACATCATGGTTCCAGGTCTCCACCTTCAATATACACTATGGCAGATGCTGATCTGCAAAAGCTGACTAATGGCTAGCATCTGTTCTGGTCTCCTACACCCAAAGTCAAGACATTTGATTTTGTTGCTGTTATAACAGATTAACAGACATACTTAACAAGCTCAGTAGTTTATGAAAATGCAAAATATTTCTCCCTTAGTTTTGTAAATTTACACTCCAGGGTTAAAGCCATGGTCTTGACAAGGCTCTTTTCTTCTGAAGGCTGTAGCTGATAGTTCATTTCTTGGCTGGTTCCATCTTCTAAAGGTGCATTCCTTGGATCACAGCCCCTTCCTCCATTGTTATTACCAGCAGATAGAGTTTACTCTTCTCTACAGTCTCCTGCTTCTCTGAGTCATATAAAGATGTGCATTGTTATGCTGAGCCCACTGGCTCACCATCTCTGCAGCTCAAGATCCTTAACTTAATCACACCTAAAAAGTTCTTTTGTGCCCTATAAGGGAGATTCTAATGATTAGGCTGATGTTGTCATTTCAGTCTGCAGTGTTCCCCAAAGGCTCGTGTTGAGTATTTGGCGCCTGGCGTGAGTGACACTGTTATGTGCAGAGAGACTTTAGGAGGTATCATCTGTGTGGAAGAAGGCAGGTTTCTAGTGGCAGGTCTTTGAAGTTACCCCTGCCTCTGGTTCTGAATCAGCTTTCTCTCTCCTTCCTTGATCTCGGTCATGTCAGTGCCCAGTGCCCCATACTCCCACTGCCTTGGACACGACCATTCCTGCTTCCATAGCTTTACTCTCATGGTGGGCTGAAATTCCCCAGAAACCTTGAACCAAAACAAACCCTTTTTCTATTATGTTTTTCTATCATATATTTGGTCAGCAAAAAATAAATAATACAGATGGATATAGATATCTGTAAGGCCATCACTCAGATGGCCAAAGGATGTCTGAAAGGATGACAGAGAAGCCTGAGCAAGGACTGGAACCGTCCTTGGGAACATTAGGTAGAAAGTCCTGTAGTCAGGTAATCTGTAACAAGGAAACATGAGGATCCTGGTTTTACTGAATTTTTTTTTTCTAGTCATGCACATACTCCCCCCTAACCTAGTCTGTTATAGATAATAATCTGAAGCACAAAGAGTGCTGTGTAAGTTGCATGCATTCAGGATGATGAAAATAATCTGTGAACTGGTAAATGCAGAAGACATTATATAGATACCGTTTTATGCAGGTCATATATACAACAAGAATCTATATAATCTATGGAGTTAATATTAATCTATCTTAAGTAGTTTCAACAGTTCAAATGGTTCAGCAAATGAGGGTCTCTCTGCAGCTCAAAACCCCGGGTTGAGTCTTCTACTGGTAGAGGTCTAAGTGTGGAACATTTTCCCCTGAGGAACTCATGACCTCTTCCTGTTTCCTTTTCTCTTGACCTAACTACAAAGTTCTATCAGAGGAGAACTGTTAGCAATGGCTGTGCGCCGTTAAAGTTCTTTTTCTCTCTCTGCATCCCTACCTCTTACTTGTCGTGAAAGATCCTCATTCCACACCTACTCGTTGTTTTGAACAGTCTTTCTTGGCTTTCCCTTCCTTTGAATCTCTAATTCCATCCTTCCGCCACCTCTTCAGTGATCTTAAAATACACCCGATTTCACCTGCTTGATATGCCTTGGAGAATACGCTCTCCAGCTAGCAGTACTTATTCACAAATTCTAACACTACTGTTAACTTACTCCTCTCAAACTATTTCTATTTTAGATTAAAAATTACTTTTACCATTTAGAACTTGGATATTTTCTTTCAAAAACATAAGTTAAATTTCTTTACTTATTTTACTTGTATAATTGGTATTTATATTTTGCCGGTTATTGAATAATGTTTCCACTTCTACAGTGCATGGGAAAATATTATTCCAACAAAGCAGTTTATATTTTACTACTTTCTAAGAGAGGAAGAGGTTAATAATCCCCAAGTGCTCATTTCACTTTTGCTCTTTCTCAGTAATATAGGGGAAGCGTAAACAACAATGTTTAACAATCTGAAAAAAGAATTGTCCAACTGTTTGAGAATTTTGAGTCAAGCTTTTTTTTAAATGTGTTTCCCCTATTCAGCAAAAGTTGGTACAAAATTAAGCATACAGAAAAGAAAAGGAAATATGACAATTAAATTTAATTTTAAAGTCATGGTGTAACATTTCTGTGGGTTTTTTTCTTAAAGTTCATTATAATGATTGTCATTATGGTATGTACTCTGTGAGGGCACAGGTGTTTGTCCTGTTTGTCACTGTATCATAGGGATAGCTCAGTTGCTGATGGCTGCACTTCAGTAAATAATTAGGCAAATGGATGTGAAAGTGAACGCTAAAATTTCAGAGTGGCTTTAAAAATAATGTATAAGTTAAATGTAAAAATGAGGTATAAGCAGTCAAGTTCATAATCTCTTCTACCATGATCTGCTATGAATAATAACTGTCACTAAGATTGTTAAGTCAGTATGTATACATATATGTACATATATACATATGTATATAGAGAGTCAGATATTACATAGATACTATTATATTAGGACAATGGTAGTCTGTTTAAGATTCAGTGTTTCTCAACCTTTCTAATACTGCAACACTTTAATATAGTTCTTCATGTTGTAGGGACCACCAACCATAAAATTATTTTGCTACTACTCCATAACTGCAATTTTGCTACTGTTATGAATAATAATGTAAATCTCTGATATGCTACCCCCAAAGGGTTCACAGCCCACAGTTTGAGCACTGTTGGTTTAAATGGTTTGTGGATTGATATGGAAGATATTACATAGATAATATATGTATGTATAATGAAATCTGTTATAGAGTTCATCTTTTAAATTTATTAAGCAGTTTGAATAGTTCATTTTGCTTACTTATGAAATGACAACTACAAAAGATATTTCATCATAAAGCGTGTCAATTTTTTCCTTATGATATAATTTGAGTTACACTTTAACTTTCCAAATGACTGAGATTTCTGTTTTTGTTCTCTGTCCTCAGAATGGCTTCACACCTTTATATATGGCTGCCCAGGAAAATCACATTGACGTTGTAAAATATTTGCTGGAAAATGGAGCTAATCAGAGCACTGCTACAGAGGTAAGTCTGGTCTCAGATTCTTTTGTTTTAAGGTCCATATTCTTTATATTGGTTGCATTTTGTCTGAAGCATGCTGGGATTGTTCATATTACTATTATAATCCACAATAATGGCCCCTGAGTGACCTCGGTTTGTGCACCTCAACATGAGTTCATACCTTCATTTTAGACTGATGATCATGCATTATTATTTCTATTATCATTAAGCTTGGAATTCTTGTTGGTAAAACATGGGTATCAGTCTGTAGTCCAAGTAGGCCTTGAATTTGCAATTCTCTGGGAATTATAGGCGTGCTTGCAACTTGACTTGGTTTTGTAATATTCACAGCATTCTAAAATTAGATTACCGTGAGTGATCCCTGCCCCTTTTTGTTAATATTCTATCTTACGATCCAAAGCACTTCCTTGAGGGAACAATTTCTAACCATTAGAAATAATGTATAGCCATTTGTGTTAGCCATTTTCTAGGGACTATATCACAATAGTATTATTTATGACAAATAGATCACAACACAGGTATGTGACTATGACCATTGCACCCCCTGACAAGAACATTTGACATTAGCTCAGATTCTGAGGATTCAGAACTTCTGGACACACGTAGGAGTTAGAGGGAAGGGGACTCAGATCTCTACTTTCCTTTCCTATGCACATCTTCCTTAGAAGCAGAGATGCCTTTCTGTTTCCTATAACTTGATGCAAAACATGACTGATAGCCCAGAAGCTATCTTGATCTTTCTTAATGTCTAGTGTGTCTTCCTTTCTGACAATTAAATTTTTAGGCAAAGTGAACACAAGCCCCCTTTCATGCTGTGCTGGGCAGAAAAGTCAATGAAATGAATTAAACTTTCTTGGGGGGTGAGGTGGGCCGATAAACCTACTATGGAACCACTCACCATCACCTTCTGACAGTTTATTCTCGTTATAGAGAGAGTCACTATCATTGCTGTGCAGGGTGTGTGTAACTAAGTTATATTGATAAGCCTTGATTATAGCTAGAAAATACAACTGCCCATTGTGTTCTGCATTCGGTAACACAGACATAATTTATACACTTGCAGCATGGCTATGTGGGTGTTTTTTTTTTTTATAACCTGGGCCTTTTTGTCCCTCGAGACACTCATTTTGTCTGTGAGTAGACTGTGGATACCTTAAGGCAATGCTCAGAGACATGTCTCAGAGACTGTGTCTCAAAGAAGCATCCCAGCATAAGGGAATCCATCTGTTTTTCCTTGAAGGCTGAATTGTTAATCAGATGAAAGCTTTGTGTCAGAATTCTCTCACCCTCCCAGGAGACTTAGGGGGGCTAGCGTGGGTTTTCTCTGAACTCAGTTCATGACGTTCTCAGCAGATTGGCAACGTTTTTGGTCTAGTTGATCATTGCAGCATTGCAGTGTGATTCCAAAAATAGCCCTTAGTAATCATTGCATCAGCAGAGGCCATGGTATACAGTGGGCTGCAGAGGCTTTGAGTCTGTGCTTCTTTAACCTAACATAACACCTGCAAAGGAATCAGTCAAAAGGGCGTGGGATGAAGTCCAGCCTAGCCATTAGTATGCCTTACATTTCAGCCTTAAAAATACCATTGGACAACTAAAGTCATTTTCTTATAATAATTGGAAATTTATAAACTTAATATACTGAACCCTACCACCTATGCTAATGGTTACGCGGGTTCACATGGGCAAGCTGTGTCATTCTGTAACAAAGAATACTGTGCCAGAGATGAACAGCTGATTCTCTAGTGCTCCGCCATGAAATATGTCCTTTGGCTTCACTGGCGTATGTGTGATCTGCATAAGGAGCACCTCTGTGCTAGTGAGGAACAATGCTGTGTAAAAATCGATTATCAGCCAAGTGCTATGCCCACTTAAAAAAAAATCAGATAATCATGCAATCCTTCCACTTGGCAGTGAAATACAGACACATGAAGACATACTTAGTTTTCAGTTTTCTCATAAATAGGATTAGCAAATAAAGGATGAAATAAATCAAAGCTGCTGTACTTAGTGGGGTTTCTTTTCACAGAGTTCAATTTTTAACAGATTTTTTTTGCTCATATTTAGCCTTCTTCCCTGTTACACAGGTCAGAATGAATTCTTCATAGCTGGAATCAGCTTCCATTACTCTGTACTCTGTACAGCCAGCAGCATCATTTTCATAGCTCTCCCTTTCATAGTCTCCCTTCCTTCCTCCTGAATTTTGCCAAATTTAAGGCTATAATCTTTTTTTTTTTTGCTGGAGTTCCATTCTGTGGATTTTGTCTCCAAGGGAAAAAAAAAAAACAAAACAGAATGAAAACAAAGTCCTCATTCTGTTGGGACAGATTGCTGCAGAGTACTAGATCTGAATAAGCAAATGACCTGGGTGTGTCCTTCATTCTCACAGTACCCAATTCATGATGCACCTGTACACTGTGGCTGCGTGCGCCTTAAGACACAACACCCTCCACACCTCCGTTGGGTGAAGCAGTGTGCTTTATTGAAAAGTCCAAACGTGTTCAAACGAACAATCAACATTTTATGCTGCTTATGTGGTTCATGCTGCCTGTGTGGTATGAAACGCTTGAGAAAATTATTTTCCCTCAGAAGCTCACAGTTGTCGCTTAAACAGTTAATACCGATAACAAATTGAGTAGTCAGATTTGGATGAATCACCCTTAACATGGAATGGCATATTTTTAAAATTAATTAATTACAGTTTATTCACTTTGTATCCCAGCTGTGGCCCCCTCCCTCGTCTCCTCCCAATCCCACCCTCTTTTCTTCTTCTCCCCCTCTACCCTCTACTGATTATCAATGGAATGATATCTTTTAGTGTACAATCTACCAACCTTGTTCCTGCTATTCAACTGGACTTCTAACATTTGCTTTCAAATGTCAGAAAATCAAGGAGGGATACACTTGTCATCTTTCCAGGAGCTAAATACTTGCTTCTGAAGATACAAAAAATGACTTTCCAAAATTTGTAGCTTCTTCTTTTATTTTCTTTTTTAAAAAATCTCATCCTGGAGATCTTCCTAGCTTTGCATTGTTTGTTGCTGTTGTTTGTTGAGTTCTCTGTTCTTAAGTTAACAATTGAGAAGTTGGGTTTTAAGTGTTATCTTGCATATGCAACTTCATGCTGAAACGATCTTAATGAAATGATCTAAAATGAAAGTAGTTGAAAAATTAATCGCTAGTCTAATTTACCAAACAGCTTTAGGTCACATTAAATCTCTGACATCCTAATATAAATTATATCAATTACTCTATCATCAACTTCCCCCCTTCCCAAATGCAGAAACACCTATCCATCTTGTACTGCTGTACACTGATTTTTCTGTATAGACCACCACTATTTTTCACTCCCAGTTAGATTTGGCTTCCATTATTTTTTCCTTGACATTAAAAGACAATTTTATTTTCCTTTTACAAACATGTATTTGACCCACTCCTTTTGTAATATGACCACATTCCATAATCAGCAGGATTTGTTTTGATGCAGACGGTGTTGAGTGCAAAGAATAGACATCAGGAAAACAGTCTGAGGAAGCAGCTGGTAAATGGCAGAGGCCACTCTGCTGCCGGACTTCTCAGTGATGCTTCGCCCTGCTTGTCAGTCTCACTCATCCATGTAAATTCCATTCCAGGATGGCTTTACTCCTCTAGCTGTGGCACTTCAGCAGGGACACAACCAGGCTGTGGCCATCCTCCTGGAGAATGACACCAAAGGGAAGGTGAGGCTGCCGGCTCTGCACATCGCGGCTCGGAAAGATGACACCAAGTCCGCTGCCCTCCTGCTTCAGAATGATCACAACGCAGATGTACAATCCAAGGTAAGAGCCTGTGGATAGGTCCCCTCCGCCTGCCAACATCCTTCTGGGTGATGACCAAGGGACAGGCCCTGCTGATGCAGCATTCTGTCAGGAGAACAGAAATCGTTTCCATGAGTATGCCAGATGGAAGGGGACTGTCAGGAGACAGGAACAAAAAATAAGGCTAAATGAGTTTCTTTAGAAGACCAGATTCCATCTCTGAGATATTTGTTTCAACATTGTGTTTACTCCACTGACTATAGACTCAGAAAGAATGACTATTCTGTAATGGAGTGGCTGTTTCTCACTCTGTCTTGTTGGAATAGACTACTCAGTGGCCTTGATCTGCTGTACCTTTAATTCTGCATTGTGTAACATCTTCCCTCTTTTCCCCACAAAACATTGCTTCAGATGATGGTGAACAGGACAACTGAGGTACAGTATTGCCATTATGCCAACATTTACCTTGTTTTTATTTATTGTTAGTTTTCGCCCAGTTAGAATAAATGCTCACTAATTCATACTAATGATTAAAGTTCTACTAGTGGGAAACTGTTTAGAGAAAAACCTGTAATTAAGAAATATTGGCAATTTAATTGTATTTGATAAAACATATATTTGAAACATTATTAAGCCAACTATTTAAATAATTTATGAATCCAGCATGAAATAAAACACTACCATTGCATATGTTTTAATGAGTGAACCCTATTCTGAAACTTGCAAAGGGATATGAATTTTTTTTCTCTTAGCGAGAATATACAGACTGGACTTTAGGGAGGTAAAACTTCAGGAGGTGTCTCTGTTATTTAATTGCAGGTGCCTTTTTTTCTGAATTTTTTTCTTTACCACATTGTTTATAGTCAATAATGGCTCTGCGAATCACGAGCAAAGCAACTGATTTTCCCCCCCGTAAATCTCAAAATACTTGCCATTAAATCCTTTTGCTCGTATAAAATAGGTCATTATAAACGAGAACACTGAGTTCATAAGCCTCTAGTGTCTGTGTCTTTTTAGCCACAGCATAAACATTATTGAAAGTATGCTATAAAAATTAATCTACACTCAAAAGCAAGTGACTGCTTATGAAGGCTTTTGTTTTGGTGAGGCATTCTCTACAAAAAAAATTTTTTTTTCCAGCACTGATCTGGGACTCGGCAGAGTTGTAGAGCTTTGGGCATTCATACAGCACTCACAGAACATGACATATTTCTCAATTCTATTAACATATTCATCTACAATGAATGCAATTTACTTGAATTATTTGCACTGCTTCTTTTGTTTGTACCTTTTTTGTGTGTGTGCATGACATGGGTACTTCAGCTCAACTGCTTGATAAAACTGTTCAGGACTCATACAAATTTATCTTAATTACTAACTTTAATTTTTAGGTACTCCTTGGGGATTACTTTTGTACATTATGAAGGATGCAAACGAACAGGGAGTTGGGCAACATTTCACAGCCTGGTACATTATGATCACTAAGGCCAAGGAGAGAAAGCATTAATTAATTAATTGATTAATTAATTAATTAATACAAATGATAAAATAATATTATCTTACTTGAAATTGGGAAATCATTTTCCAGCAACTAATAAAATTTTTTGAAATTAAATTATCACTTGAATAATTGTTGCTTGACAAAGCTTTTCCAGGGAGACAGAGCACACATGTCTACTCAGTCCAACAGGGAGCCCAAAACAAAACAAAGTACAGATACCACCAAATCCAACTTACTAAAACGATGAGTTTTATTGGGGGGTTACAAGAATATGGATGAGAGAGAAGAGACTCAAAGACAACTATATCAACAAAACCTACTCCAGCAGGGGTGACAACCCAAAAGCCTGGGAACCTGAAGCACACTGCACAGCCAGCAGAGAGCTCAGAGGTTGGAGGGTGACCTTTCCAAGCCATTCTGGTTCAGCTAGTTTTGGCTTCTTCCAGGCAGCTGGTCTGGTCTTCTCTGCAGGTTGGCTTATCTAAGAGTCTTCTCTGCAGCTTGGTTTATCTGAGAGGGACTCTCAACTTTTATTGCTTATTCAACTTCTATTGCAGGGAGGGCCCTAGTGAGCTTCAGGGACTTCCTGGAACTATTCTGAGTGGTTCACTTTCCTGCTTTTAAGAATCTCCCCCTCCCTCCCGAAGGTTGAAATGTTTCAGTCCTTGAAGAAATTATTACAGTGACAATAGACATGTAGTCAGAATATGCTTAGGTGACAGGAAATATCAAGATTAAAATAGGAAAAAAAGATGACATTTTATAAAATAATTATGGGTTATGTACTGATTTTTTTTCTTAGTTTTGGCATTAATACATCACCTACATGCAGAGTAAAATAACCTTGATCACATTTGTGGGGACTGAATTTAGTTACTATTCTTGTTTTCACATCTTGCTTCTCCACAGTTAAAAATCATTGGCAACTGATGTTGCTGAATGCATCAGCATCAGTAGCCTTCGATTACCTAAATCATCTAAATATTTAGCTTAATGTTTGAAAACAGTATCACCAATTCTATACACAATGTCAATAAAATCTGACTGTGGCTTGTAAAATATTTCTTAGAAGCAAAAAAGTACATGTTAAAATCAATTTCCAAGTAAAAAAGAATAGGAAATAATCTTCCAAGTGTGGAATGTGTTAACCAGTGAATGCTGTTTGTTTCCCCATTTTTATTAAGTTATGAAAACTTTAGGGTAAGGAAAATTATCAGCTCTTTGAGCACTGTAATAAGAAAAGAGCTAATATGCATCCATTATGAAGAACAACAAAAATATAAAACGATAGCTTCATCATAAAAAATGAGGTTTCTTCTTTTGATTTTCAGATTTTGTTTTTGAAGCATTTGGGAAATAAAATATTTCTCTATCTACATTGTTCCCTTAATGTGTTTAATCATCTTAGTGAAAAAATATATTTGATTTACATCAAGATTGTATTCAACTGAACTATTTTCTTTATTTCGTGTTTATATTGATACCAAGCATGTCTTTCTTTTTATTGAAAATAGACTTTTTTTCATACAATATATTTCAACCAAAGTCTCTTCTCCCTCCACTCTTCCCAACACCTTCCCCCACATACAGACACAGAAAGACACACAGACGCACACACACACAAACACACACACTCACACACTTCCAGATCCACTCTTCCTCTGTTTCCCTTCAGGAGAGATCAGGCCTCCAAGAGACAACAACCATACACAGTCAAATAGATACGTTAAGATAAGGCAAAAGCCCTTATTCCGACGTTGGACAAGGCAAACCAATAGGAGGGAAAGTTGTTAAAAATGGGTTTTTTAATTCTTTTTCACCATAAGTCACAATCTGACTAAGCAATTGTGAAAGGGATAGAAAATCAGTAAGTTTGTCCTGACAAATTTTCACAGTCCTGAGGAGGAAATGCTAACCAATGTTCTTTCAAAAGTAAGATCAAGGGGTTGGAAAGATAGCTCAGTGAGTAGGACAATCTCTGTACAAACTCAAGGACCCCAGTTCCAGTTTCCTGAGCCCATGTGAAAAAGCTGGGTGTGGCCAGGTGCAAGCCTATAACTTAGTGCTAAGAGTGTGGAAACGAGAAAATTGCTTATGCTTACTGGTTGCCAGGTAACTCCAGGTTTTGTAAGACATCCTGTCTCAAGAGAATAAAACAGAAAGTCATACAACAGGAGACCTTGCCCAGCCCTTCTAGCACACACAACTATACATAACCCCCGTCCCACACAAAACAGAAAAAAAGATCAAAACAAAACAAAAAAAACCCCGCTGTTTTAAAAAAAATCTTTGATTAAAACACTTATTAATGATGGTCAATCCTATGTTTGAAAGTTTATTTGGTTTCATCATGGTTTGTTTTTCTCTAATAAGCCAGAAAGACTCAGGAAACACACTTTTGTGTCGACACTAGCCTCATAAATTAAAATTTAATTTGCGGATAAGTGGAAGGTGTTTATTTCTCTCTTATAACATTAACCTACAGAATTGTATCAAAGTGTTTATTACATGAATTGTGTCTCTCATGTACGTGGCAGACAGTTGCCCTGTACGTTTTCTTGCTGGTCAGTGGGTGCTTTCCGCAGTGTGAGCTGTACCCCTACCCACCCTTTTTCTCTTTCCCTAGAGCGGCTTCACCCCTTTACACATAGCAGCACACTATGGAAACGTCAATGTGGCCACTCTTCTTCTAAACCGGGGAGCTGCGGTGGACTTCACGGCCAGGGTACGTGGCAAAACGTCAATCCGTGTGTATTCTCGGAAAGTGGACATGAACACGAATGGCTTCCAATAAATAAGGTCTTATATCTAACCCCCTTCTTTCATCCTAAAGAGTCTGAAGTTTTTGCTGTGTTAATCACAGGGTGATATCATAACCCTATAAATGAAACACAAGAATATAAGAACTGGGAGATGGCTCAGGGTGTGCCTGTTGCTTTTCCAGAGAGCAAGAGTTCAATTACCACCCTTGTTAGGCTGCTCACAACCATCAAGTCCATCGTCAGGGGACCCAAAGCCTTCTTTGGCCCTTTGAGAGCAGAACACTCAAACACATGGAAAATGAAAATAAACAAAATAAGCAGGAGAGATGGATCAAAGGTTAAGAGCACTGGCTGTTCTTCCAAAGGTCCTGAGTTCAATTCCCAGCAACCACATGGTGGCTCATAACCATCTACAATGAGATCTGTTGCCTTCTTCTGGCCTGTGGGCACACATGCAGGCAGGATACTGTATAAATAAATGTTTAAAAAATATTAAGCACAAAGTATGTAAGGACAAATAGACACACAGAGGGGTGAGATTTTTTTTTCTGTTGATTTAATGAATTTAAATTTTACTCTGATGTCTTCCTAAAATACACGGGAAGACAGCACATGGGATTGTCCATTTAATGGTCTACTTCTGTTAGAAAATTTATATGCGTAATAGTATGAAATTCATATATTAGATGGCATTTACCATGACTCAGTTGATACATTATCTAAATATTTGGAAACGTATGACATACCACGATGACCCCTGATATATCATAAGACTAATATAAGTTTTTGCTGTACTATTGTAGTTTTTGGAAGTCTTCTATACAATCCATGTGTGGTAGCATATAGCTGTAATTCTTGGAATCTGGAGGCTTAGGCAGGAGAATTTCCAGCTTAAGGCCAGCTTGTATTACACAGCAAGTTCTAGGCTATCCCAAGTTACACAGTGAAATCCTGTTTGGGAAAAAAAAATTCTTTTGTTCTAAAACTATGTTGTACTATTTTCTAGTTGCTTCTCTCTGTGAATTATTCTGAAGGGGTTTTAAAGAATAATTACCACTGGATATTAATATAGATTTCTTTTTCCATTTTTAAGTACATAAAACTTTGAGATATCAAACTCTACAGTACATGAGTATTACAGAAAGACATTTTCCTGGGCTCCATATCACAAATTGGGTCTTTGCTTCTATTACACAGACGTCCTCTTCCTGTCTCTCAACTGTGGTTTTACATTCAATGTGTATATTGAAGTTCTTGACTAACAGGCATTTTTGTTCCAGAGTTCATTTTTTAACACTTAATATTCATGATTTATGGGCTGACTTGTTCATTCCTTAAAAGCAAACCTATTGAACCATAGATACCATGGGTTAAAGCAACACCGAGGTCACAACCCCTTATACTCTTTACTGGGAAGCCATGCACTCATGACCTGCCATGGCCAACCTGCTCTATATTGTCTTTCCACGGTACAGAATGGAATCACCCCCCTGCACGTGGCCTCCAAACGGGGAAATACCAACATGGTGAGGCTCCTCCTGGACCGAGGTGGTCAGATCGATGCCAAAACTAGGGTGAGTGTCTCTGCCCCTGGAATGTCCTCCCATCCTGAAACCCCACAGCCACCCACCCACACCTCAGAACACTTGTCAGAAAAACACAAGCCATGTGTTTTCAAGGAACTTGCTCTTATGTTTGATGTCAAACTCACAGAACATTTAAAGATTCCAAATGAAAAGAAGAAATTAATGTTTGCACATAAATGCCTAAAGAAAAAGACCACCAGTCCCTCGGTGTGAGAGTTTTTCATGCTCAGTTTCTGGGACAAAGATCAAAGAAGGCGCTTACACAGCTCTCCTTTGGGTAGTCACGAAGAAGGCATATTGACTGGCACATTCCGGCTGGGAGTCTGTGGCTTTGGCATAAAGTGCTCTCCTGCATATTGATGGGTTTTGTGCCTCTAGCCGTTGAACCCATTAGTTAATTCTTAAGCACTCATGCCACAGTCATCAGAACAAAAGATTTTTCTGTTGTGCTGATAGGAAGACAGCAGAGCGTTGGCAAGGCATACCTTCATCTTGGTAGAAGTAGAGCCCTTCATTCATTTCAAACTTCTGAAGTAAAATCACATCCTACCATCTTAATGCACACATAGTGAATAAATAAACTAATATGTTAAAAACAGACTCTGAAGGCAGGCTGCCTGATTTACAGTCCTATTTGTACCATTGATGAAGCTTGATACTGTTGGCATTTTTCTGACCTCAAAATTTAGCTAGCTAAATTCTCCATAACTTCAGGAGATTGTGTGAGGATTAACCTGCAGCTGTGTTATTTTCCTTCATAAAGTGGAGATGTAGTTCAGTCGGTACAATATGGGCCTACCTGGCACGAAGCTCTGGATTAGATGTTGAGCACCACATAAACTCAGTGTGGTTACCAACACTCAGGAGCTCTAGGCTAGAGGGTCAGAAGTTCAGTTTTATTCTTGGCTAGCCAGAGCTATGTGAAATTGTTACAGAAAGAAAGGAAAGAAAGAAGGAAGGAAAGAAAGAGAAAGAAAGAAGAAAGAGAAAGAGGGAAAGAAAGAGAAAGAAAGGAAAGAAGAGAGAGGGAAAGGAGTGAATCAATTCCTTAGCTACTCGTAATTTTATAATAGTGTTGATATTATATGCAGTTTTTCTTTAAACACACCACACAGAGATTTAATATCAGCTTTTGTAAGTAGATTTGGCTAATGAGAGACTTTACAAAAATTTTAAATATTTTTGAAACACAAAATTGAGCCAGGCATAGTAATGTACACCTGTAATTTCAGTATGGTGATATACACATACAAGTCCAGTACTCGGACAGAAGAGAGCAGAAGGATTGTAATTCTGAAGTCAGCCTGGGCTACAGAGTGAGTTTGAGGACAGCCTGGGCCTGTAGAGAGACCCTGTCTCAACAACAAACAGAAGAAACAGTCCCCCATATTTCACTACAAAGATAGTATCCTCTATGTATGAGAGGGAAACCAGACACACGAAACCTAAAAATATGGCCCCCTAAACAAGGCCTGTGTAACAACAACATCAGTTGACGTGCCAACACAGATGGGGGAAAATACAGACAATCTATTGCTACTGAAAGGGGACAATCAATCTTCCCCAGGTACATTATCTAATCCCAACAGGTCAGCCTCAACATGTATGCACATGAGCTACTCTCCAGGGATTCAGCAGGTGTGTGTGTGTCAATAATAAAGAAGATGTCAGGATTTGAGGAGGAAAGGAGGGAGTTTGAAATGGGGAAAGGTATGGGTGGAAATACAGCAGGCATTTACGAAAATCTCAAAAATGTTTTAAGTTAAAAACTGTTTAAAAACCTCTTTAAAACAGAAAGAAAACACTCAACCAAACAAGAAAGCCAAAAGCAAATCAAAACACCCGAAAACTAAACAAAAAAACCCGAAACAACACAAACCCTTCCCCCACAAAACAAAACAAGTGAACAAAACCAAAACCCTGCTACGTGGGAAGCAAAGTCTATTAAAGAGGGTAGTTGGAACATGCATTTTCTCAATAGATTTTTACATCCTTGGACTTTATAGTCTCACAGCCCAAACAATAATGGTCAAATCCGGCCTGCACCCATAGCCATCCTGAAGCTAGCAACTGTTAACAAACAACAACTTATGTTCTTTTCATTACCTCACAAACGGTGCTAAAAAAATGAAAGAAAAAAAAAACCCTTTCATTTCTCTTAAGACCTTTGTTCCAGGGTTGCAGGGAGTTTGGGGGCAGTTTGTTTTGTCTGTCTAGAGTCTGGTGCCCTAGGCATGGCAGTTTTGCCTGGTTTCAATCTTTGCCTTGTAACCATGGTCCTTCCCTTGTTATGCTGAGGATGGTAACAAGGGGCAACCTGACAATTTGAGGGTGCTCGGGCTTCGCCTGCGCCCTGCTTCCTGCATTGCTGTCATTTTTCTTACTTTAGGTCACCCCTTGTTTTTAAACCTTAGTGCATTTAAAAAAATTTTTTGGCCAGTGTCTTACGGATATTCACTGCTTTTGTTAATGCCGGCTGGATTAGGCACTCATTAGTACCAGGTGGTTTTCTTTCTATTTGCCATTATAGTGCATTTTTAGTTCTTCAATGTTTCTTGTTTTCATGGTTCACATACACCGCGCGTACAATTAAAAAGTCCAACACCGATTAGCACTGTATCTCCAAAAATCATAGTCTACTCAGAGGGAGAGAGATGTGTATTCTCATGCTCGTCTTGCCCTTACCTAACTGCTCTTAGGGAAGTAATCAAGTGGAAAGAGTGGGAGTGGAACTCAGGGCCACACTTTGTACTCCGTAGCCTTTGGATAGAGCAAATAAGTTCAATTTTAATCAAGAGTTAAGAATTAAGGTGCAAAGAGTAGATTATCTAGTTCTGATTAGAGTGTGGAATTCTATTCTTTTGTTCTCTCAGCAGTTTCTGAGTTCTTGTGCCAGGGATTGAGGAGACCCAATACTGAACAAGCCAGATAGCTATCTGTATTTCTAGAGCAAGTCATGGGCTGGTGGCATCACTCGGTGAGAGAGTGTTTGCCTAGTGTGAGGCCACACTTGGCACGCAGTACTGTGGAGAGGGAGGAAGAGAGAGCAGGTATGGCAAAGAGGGGTGGAGGGAGGGAAAGGCTGGGGCAAGCAAAGGGAGACAGAGAGAGAGGGCTGACCACTGGTCCCAAGGAATACTGTATGCTGATGCATATTTAATAGTAAGTTCCTGAAAAACAAGGTGAAATTAAATTTCCTGATCTGTAGGCTTTCCCCTTGCTGACTTCCAATATATAAATATTCTCCCCACTATCCACTGAGAGCTGCTAACATGGTGTTGCTGTAAGCAGAACTGGCCTGGGATATGAAAGTGAGCTCCTGCTAGCTAGCTTCATTTCAGCACGTGTGTGATGGCGTACAATGTTGAATGGTGGTAAGCTTTCTATTCAGGAGCTAAACATCTCTCATGTCTAAGTAACAGTGGTTTACAGCATTGCTAGAGTCTCACACCCTGGCCACAGCTAAAAGGGTCATGCCCCTCTTACCAAATATGAATGAAGCCCGAACTCAAGAACTGTGACCTGGGGTTGAGAGGCCCACTCTGGAATTACATATTCAATTACTAAGATAATGAAAAATACTGGAATTGAGTTTGAAATAGAAAATGCTTAGTTTCTTTGGCTATCATCATTAAAGGGTTTCTACACACATAATTTTAAAAACTTAATTATCATGATTTCCAGTTACTTCTAGCAATAAGATTATCCACAAACAATCAGAATATAGTGTACTGCATCTAGAATTCTTTCTTACCTACTCATTCCTTTTCACATGTTTGAGGTTTCCATTATCTGGAGAAAAGCAAAATTTTATAGAGGTTTTGTCTGAATAATAAAATGAATTTTCCCCCTGATTCTTCCTTACTACATGGAAGCCTCATCATTAACTGACTTTAGTATGAAAGTCAGAGACATTGTACCCAGAGTCCCCTGTCATTGTCTAAAACTCCGTACTTTAATGTTAAACTATAAATTTTATAGCTAGTTAAAATGAGACTATTAATTTGGCTTTTATTAAGGTCATTATTCTTTTCTGTTTTGTACCTTTTTTATTATTTAAATGTAGAGCTACCCATAGGAGGGTTTTATTTAAAATATTAAAACATATTTCAATGCCAACAATAAAAGTACACAAACTGCTAAAAGATATTGAACAAAATACAACAGAAAAAAAGGAACCCCTCTCTCTCCTTATTAGAAGAGATAATTAAAGGAGTGGTAATAGCTACTGATTGTCATGTGTGTATGATTCTCTTTGTACTTTGCTAAATATATTAGGAATATCTTACTTCCTTCTCCCAAAAACTTATAAAACATATTATTTTCTTGAGCTATGTGAAGGTTTTCCTTTTGAGAAGTGAGATTGCTAAAGAGGTGAAACGGATTTTAACACAGTTATGTAACATGAGTTGGGACACACAACATTTTTATAATTATCTGATTTCAGTGCCCATTCCTTGAAATACAGCACAGTCAGAGATTGAGGAGAGGAAAAGATAAGGAAAGGAGGGATTAGATGAAGCAGTTCTGAACTATCAGCTAGGTAGTGATGCTGCTCGAATGTTAACTGAGAGCCTTTGCCAAAGTATCACAGAAGAGAGGCTGGCACTTCTGTGTGTCTGAGTGTCTATGTGTCTGCTTTTAGTGAGGAAGAAAGTGGGGGCAGAACAATTTAGCCTTCAGACATAGGCTCATAACATAACGGTGCTGAAATATAAAACCTGAACAAGAAGTGGCAATAATCTGACAGTGTGCTTTGTAGTAAAGATTTAGATTCCAGCCAGACTGGGTTCGTTGGACAATGAATTTGGTATCAGTGGACACTGCTCTCTCATAAGGGCGGGCCCACTGCATCATTAGCCATGAGACTGAGAACTTAGTCCTCTCTGGTTTGTCAATGTTCTTGTGGGACTGCTGAAAGTTCTCTACAGAGTTCTTGTTACCTAAGGGGAATTTTTTGTGGTTTTACCATGATTACACAGAGAATATTTCGGGCAATTCATAAACAAATGCTATCTGTCCCTATACTTAAAACCATGTAAGCCAGCGTCTCTCCTCTTGCCTTTCTCCTAAGGCTGTGAGACAGAGCAAGAAGACCCTTCCTCACGCATCTCATGGAAGCTCACCTCATAAACGTTAGCCAATAGTTTTTAATCTTTGACTCGCCCCAGGGCTTTGTGTCTCTGGAGTGCAGGGCAGAGTTTTCTGCTTACTGTAGGACATTCCACACACTAAATACTGATGGAATCTCAACAAGCATGCATCTGAGGACCCACCCTGTGTCATTTACTACACACCTTGTATCATTACTCCAAGGTGCTAGTATCAAGACAGAAAAGAACTGTCATTTTCTTTTCTTTTTCTGTTTTTCTTTCCCCCCAACAGCAGTGGTTAAATGCTTTCTTTAAAACGGGGCCTCTTTGTGCTAATTCTGATACCCTAAACTGCAAGAGTGATTTTAGTTATTATCTTTTCACTGGCTTAATAGACTCAATAAAACAAAGAGTCATTATCGTTTAAAATCTTAGCCAAAAATAGGTGGGATACTCAAATTTAGTAAGGTAGAGGTTTTAGTGAACCTATTTATGGGGCCGGAGAGACAGCTCCTTTGGTAAAGTGCTTGCTGTAAACATGAGGGCCAGAGTTTGATGCCGGAGCCCACGTGACAAGGTCCCCTATGGTGGTTGGGCATTATAATCCCAATTCTAAGGACTTAGTGACAGGTACATCCCCTCGGGATTCCAACCATCCATCCTACTCTCCTGTTCATGAGCTTTTGGCCAAGTTAGAGACCTGGGCTTAAAAAGTAGCTGGACGGCTCCTGAGGAACGAGGCTGGAGGCCCAACTTCTAATCTCCATACAGACGTGTCTCATGGCCACATATGCACACACACGGGTATATGTTCACATACAAAGCCAAAAAAAGTTCTTATGGTATCATGGACAGCATGTTAGGCAAGCTCAGTGTTCTGGGTAGGGGGGACATAAACATTGCAGCTCTGAGAGCCCACAGGTGAGAAAACGAAGCTCTTGTAGGAACACTTAACCAAAGCTCTCAGCCAGGCGTGAAAGTTTCTGTAGATTCCCCCTGCCCCCAGCCACCCACACACATCCCCTTGCCTTCTCCCTTTGTCAAACCCAGCCAGCAGCCAGAGAGGGTCTGCTCAGTCATGTAGAGAGGTAACCTGTGGCAGTGAGTCTGGGGGTCAAACTGAAAGAATCTAGCATGAGATGCAGACTGCGGCCACCCCAGAAACCACTGTTTACAAGGAAGGTACAGCCTGGCAAGATGACTTTGGAAACAGAGACATGGAAGACCAGCCATCAGACTTCCGGATAAATCAAAGCTGAAACCTTCTCAACCATTCTCTGTTTTTCTGATTGGTACCCACTTTCTGTGTTTCTTTCCTTGGACAATCTTGATTGCTTTCCCGAAGTCCTACACCACCAGGCTGGTTTAGGCATGCTGCATTTCATTTGTCTTTCACTATTTCCTTGGTAGTCTTTAAAGTGATTTCATCTCATAGTTTTCCTGTTCCACCCACTCTTCCTTTTGTCCATGCTACCCTGAAGGGAAATAAAATAAGAAATACAGAGGCCATTCAGAGGGTTCTCAAGAACCAGAAGTTACCTCCAAAAGTATTTAACTTAGAAGGTATATAAACAACACATAGTCCAGTTTTGTCATATATTATTTGATAGTTTTAATTCCAATCCGCGAGGATTGGAATTGTGGCAATGGGGAGGTGGGGTAGGAGGGGGTGGGGTTTCTGTTTTTCCTTTCTTATTCTGTACGTCATGATTTTTTCTGCTTTTTTGTCTTTTTTCTTTTACTCCTCGATTTCTTTCTCTCCCTTCCTCCCTCCCCTTCCTCCCTCTCCTTCCTTCTCCCACCCACCCCCCTCAGGTAAGTAGCTGCCACTGTGTATTTTTGACAGCTCAATGAGATCAAATTTCAGAGCATGTCTCTTGTCAGTAGCAGTAGACGCAATCTTGTTTTTGTTTGTTTTTAAAGGCGTGTGAACACAGGCTTAACTTCTTAATTCTCTTGTCAGGACGGGTTGACACCACTTCACTGTGCTGCTCGGAGTGGGCATGACCAAGTTGTGGAGCTGCTGCTGGAACGGGGTGCTCCCTTGCTGGCAAGGACCAAGGTGGGTCAGTATGAGTAAGATGGCATCTGAGGACACCTTACCATGCTAGTCTCTGTTCTGGGAGCAGGGCCTGTAATCTGACATGCACTCAGAGGCTGGCTCTCTGTTCACCTCCCCCGGAGAGGAGATGAGCAGCCTTGCCAGGCCACAGAGGAAGACAATGCAGCCTGTCCTGATGAGACCGGTTAAGCTAGGGTCAGATGGAAGGAGAGGAGGACCTCCCCTATCAGTGGACTAGGGGAGGGGCATGGGAGGAGATGAGGGAGGGAGGATGGGATTGGGAGGAGATGAAGGAGGGGACCCCAGCTGGGATACAAAGTGAATAAGTTATAATAAATAATAAATAATAAATTTTAAAACACCAATCATTTTTTTACTCATTCAGTGTGCTAAGAATAAGAAATATATACCAAACTTGCAAAATTATTAAAATGAGCAAATGCAAGCATCAAGATGTACCAAATGGATACTTCTATGTTCTTCCTGCTTTTTTAACCTATTGTTACTGTAGATAAAAACTAGTCTAACTAGATTACAATATTAGCAATATTAAATATATTAATATATATGAGATTCTTACATTGAATTAGCTAAGTTTTTTTATTATTATTTTCTAAGGTAACCATGTAATACTTGTAGAATTATCTGTCAAGGTAATACCATTAACTAGATAAAGCTTTGAGCTTCTATAATCTGTTTCTTTGCAGTAATACTAATTATAAAAATTAATTAATAGTAAAGTTGGTTGACTATATTAGGGATTAATAAATATGATAGTAGCAGCATACCTTTAGATTAGCCACCTCTAAAGAACCATAAAGCAAGTATTCTGTTCCTTATAGCATAACACACTAAGAAACTTTTTTGCCTCATTTTAGTAATGTGCTGAAGAAAGAAAACCCATTTCCCTGTGAATAAAATTCAGAGTCAATAAATTGTTTGGAGGTTTTTATTATCAATACTTATAAGCTTTATTTTACTGTTACGTTTTCTCCAGTGTCTATCAGAAATACTATTAAACATAAAGTGACATTAACCACCCAGAGTTATTTAATGGGATATGCAATAATTTTTAGATCCTTAAATATAAAAAATGCTGACAATGTAAACCTGTTACATTTTCTCCTGATTTCTTGTTCTTCCTACTTCTTAATAATGCTGATATCCATTGATGCTAGCAATAGGGCAAGATGAAGAAACTAAGACAGAGGCCACACATAAATCATCTTCATTATATACATCTATATCCACACACACATGCCCATACATGTATATGATATATGCATGCAACATTCACAGTACAGAATGATAATGGAAATACTACAGACAACCAATGTAGTCAACCAACTCTATTATTAAGTAATTATTCTAATTAGTATTACCCAAAAGAAAAAGAAAGAAGCTCAAAGCTTTAGCTTCTAGCATTAATGCAATTACCTTGACAGCTACTCCATATATAAATATAGAATATGTATATATGCTCATTATGTATAATATATTATATATTTTTTTCTGATTACATGTAATATAGATAGGGAGGGAGAGAGATGTGTTTTTTTTTGAGACAAGGTTTCTCTGTGTAGCCCTGTAATTAACTCTGTAGATCAGATTGTCCTCAAATTCAGCCTGTCTCTGCCTCCCAAGTGCTAGGATTAAAGGCACATGCTACCACACACAGCTCAATTTATATTTTTATGAACAATTTCATTGCTATCATTTGGAGCAAATGAGAGCTCACACTTAACATAAACAGAGAATGCAGTTATTCTGTAAAAGATGTGTTCTACCAGCCATTTAAACAAAGAACAACAACAACAACAAAACCCTGACTTCATACAAAAAATACATGAAGTGAAATAATTTATCTGTATTGTTTTTTCATTATCATTCTCTAGTGTGAATGTTACAAAAATATATTTTAAAATGTGCAACATTTTAGACTGGGCTATGCAGAGATAATTGTCCAAAGTTTGTTGAAGAAACAGATTGCAATTTAAATGAAAACAAAATTTCACTCCAATCATGTTACACTCAAAAATTTTAAGTGCACATTAAACTGGGGGCATGCATGATCATCCAAGGAATTTTCATATAAGCTTGTTTATAGCTTACCTGCAATGACACATAGCCACAAGAGTATGGATTACCTAAGTGTAATTTTTAAGGTGACCTTTCTGTCTAATCAGGAGTCATTCAGATCTAAGGGTCCAGCAGAGAGTATTGTTGACCACATGGTGATAACCCGTTCATTCCTGTATCTAGCCGCCATGGAGGGGGAAGATACAATGTGACAGGCACTGTTCTGGTTACCAAGAAACTAGCAAGATGAATACTAACCAAAAAGTGTCTTTAAGATGCTTACAATCATCAGAGCAGGAGAGACAGGAAAAGGTTATGAAAAAGAGTTCTGTGAGGGCAAAGGACGCAGGACAGATGACCTAATCAGCCTTGGAGTAGGACTATGCCCCTAGCATGTGTGTGGCATCGTGTCCTTCCCACGGCAGCTCTCAGTTTTGAGTCACCCAGTCTTCTAATCCCTTGAAACAACTTCACCTCATTCTTTAAAGGTCTAGCTCTCAGCAAAATGACTCTTCGCCATAATCCATGAGGAGTTCTCAGTGTGCTGACTATGAGACCTCTGTAATTCCCATGCCTAACCTCACGTTTTCCAGCTACCCTTTCTATGTCCCATCTCACTTACTCGAAATCCCCAATCCCAGTCAATCTCACTGTCTCCATCCTCACCCTAGACTCTTCCCTCTGCATAGCCCAAGTTTCGTTTCTATCACTCCACACCCATACTCACTCCCTATGGCCTCTTCTGACTAAGTCCATGTCCCAGTCCTGTACTTGAGTGTGGCAGCTATGATAGGATTGCCTTCAGACTTGTAATCACTAACCAAAGGTTAGCCCAATGTGTTGCCTGACAAATTACACTGCAATTTCTAGTGCTTTATCTTGCTCCCTGCTACCTAACTAAGCCATAGTTGTTTGTTTTTTCATCGTTTGGACATCTTTTCCTTTTTTTTTTTTATTTCTTCATGCAACACAGAGAAAAACTGAAGCAATGAGACAATGTCCACAAACGTCCATGTTCACAGCTGTGTGGTTCTAGCTTCCTACGTCTCCCCTTTCTAAACGCTTTCCTTATTCGCCTTCTAGGACGGTACTTCTTTGGATGCCTCCTGCATCGCTAGCATCCGCTTCCTTGTCTCCGTGACTGTTTCCTCTTTATCTCTCAGTTCTCAGGCTGTTAGCAGCTCTGAAGACCGTGCTCTGTCTTTGGCCCGTCTCTCCTCACTCACTTGCTCTGAGGTGCCCTACAGTTCATCTTTAAGCAGTACCTATATGCTGTTGACACACATGTGCATATTGCTAGAACCCTATGTGTTCATGGTAGCTTCCCATGACTGCTTGGATATTTACTGGGCAGCTCCAAATAAGTTAAAAAAATAAGCTCATATTTTGCCCACTTTTTGAATCTTGTATCTTCATTCATGGGCATCTCATTCTTTCAGATTCTCAGATGAAGTGCTGGACTCTTCTTTTTTTCACTCTACATTCTGTCATCTCCCTTCTATACATATCATTAAGCCAAAAGCTGTTGAACAGCCTTATTGCCACCACGTGTCCCACTTGGATCCTTGCAGGAGGCCTTCAACTGGCTTCTGTTCTCTCTGCAAGCCAGCTCTTCTGAACACATTACACATACCCAAGGCAATCCTGTCGTCCCAGCCCTTCCAACCATCCATGATCTCTCTTGTGATGTCCCTTTTGCCTCTGAACCCCTCTCCTTATTCACTCTTCTTTTTTTGTTTCTAAGATTTATTTGTTTTATGCAGATGAGTACTTTATCTGCATGTACACCTGTATGCCATAAGAGGGCATCAGATCTCAGTATAGGTGGTTGTAAGCCACCCTATGGTTGCTGGGAACTCAGGACCTGTGGTAGAGCAGACAATGTCCTTAACCACTGAGCATCTCTCCAGCACTTATTTACCCTTCTTATTCACTTAACTTACTGTCTGTTGAGATCTTTCATGTGTGGCCCCAATACAGAGGGCTTACATTTGTTTTCTTCTGTCTTACACACTCTTTTGCCAAATCATCAGATATAGTAGCCTACGGTGGCATTTGTTGTGTCTTAGAGATTGCATAACATACCTTTATGCCATGCTGGTTTTCACTGTCTCCACTGAAAAGTCAGGTGTTATTATGATGAGTCTGTGACTTGGTCTTTCTCTCACAAAGCTTCTTATATCCTTTCTTTGTTCTGAACATCCAGTGCCTTGATTATTATGTATCATGGGGAGTTCCTGTCTGTTTGGTGTTCTGTATGCTTCTTGTACCTTGATAGGCATATCTTTCTTTAGACTGCAGAAAGTTTTTTTCTATGTCTTATTAAAAAATATTTTCTATGCCTTTGACCTGGGTTTCTTCTTATTATTCTATGGCTATTATTTATAGGTTTGGTCTTTTCATAGTGTCCCATATTTCTTGTATATTTCTTTATTTCTATCTACCTTCCTTTTCTTTTTTCTTTCTTTGTTCTTTATTTCTTTGATTTAACATCTTCTTGGACTGAGCTATTCATTTCTTCTATCTTGTCTTCATTCTCTTTCCTTTGACTTGTAATCTCTGGTGAGGCTTACCTCTAAGGTTTTTGTTTGATATCCTCAGTTTTTCATTTCCAGTTTTATTTCAGTCTGTGTTTTTTTTAGTGATTCTAGTTCTACCTTTATATCTTGAAAGGTTTTCATTATTTCATTCAACTGTTTGGGTTTTCATAGTCTTTATGAGGCTTTAATGCATGTTCTCCTTAAGATCTTTGAACACATTCATATTTCATAATTGTTATTTTGAAGACCCTGTCTTGTGCTTCAGCTAAAGTGCATTTCTCAGGAGATATTGTTAGAATGTTTCTGGCTTCTGGAGTATGCATGTTGTCTTAGTTATTCATGTTTGGTTTTGCATTTGGATTTAGGCATCTGGTGTAATGATGTTTGAAGTATTTCTTGGCATAGATATATGGTCTTGTCTTTGCTGGGTGAGTGTTCTGTTCACTAGTTGCTGTTGCAAACTCTAGGCCCTAGGCAAGTGTGATGTCTGTGGGGTCCCTGGTAAAAGGGTTTCTGCAGGTTAGTGGGTGACACAAATGAGTGGAGATGGGCTAGAAAGAAAGGCTGAGAGGGACAGCAGAAGAATGGTAGGAAGACCTGGATCCGCATCAAGAAGCTGAGTCTCCAGGCAGTGCAGATAGGGTGGGAGAGGGTCTTTTGCAGACAGACTTCTGCAGTACTAAGAGTAATTCTGAAGAGACCTGAAGAGGAGGACAGGAAGGATAGTGAAAATTATCTACCTGTTTCCTGGCCCAGTGGTAGTCCCTAGTAGAAACTGTTTCTGAGGGTGGCGGCTCACACAAAGGCGTGGAGCTGGGATAGTAGGGAAGGCTGAGAGGATCATGGGAAATAACTAGGGGAACCTGGATTAGACAGAGATTGATATGGTGACCAGTTTCACACACAACCTTCAAGTGGATGAAATGGCATTGGCGAATGACAGAATTTTTTTTAAGATCTGTTTAATGGATTTCTAAATCCATATCAAAGCAATGATTCCTAGCATAGTTCATTTCAGAAACAAATAATATCATTTTTAATTCCCTTAAACTCTTCCACCCATAAACAGCCACAATAAGATTTTCATATCTCAGGAGCTCCACAAGGACCAAATATAGCAGGGCACAGGGGTCTTTTATGAGACTGTCTCTCCAACCAAGGACCATGTATGGATATAACCTAGAACCCCTGCTTGAATGTAGCAAATGGTAGCTCAATATCCAAGTGGGTACCCTAGTAAGGGGAACAGGGACTATTTCGGACATGAACACAATGGCTGGCTCTTCGACCCCCTCGCCCAAGAGGGAGGATCAGCCTTGCTAGGCCACAGAAGAGGACATTGCAGCCAGTCCTGAAGAGACCTGATAAGCTAGAGTCAGAAGGAAGGGGAGGAGGTCCTCCCCTATCAGTGGACTTGGAAAGGGGCAGGGAAGAGATGAGGATGGGATGGGAGGGACAGGGAGGAAATTCAGGAGGAGGCTACGGCTGGGATACAAAGTACATAACCTGTGATTAATATAAAACAAAAATGTAAATAAAATAAAATAAAACAAAACAAAAAACAAAAAAAAGATTTTCATATCTTTGCAGCTGTTTCTCATTCTTGAAGTCATCTTTCTTGTTGATTATATTGGGCTGTGGGTCTTTTCTACCATATTATGCAAACACAGTTCTTCTTTGAACTGATATCATGATTACCAAAATATATATTTGATCAACAAACTATATTTGATGGCTCCTGTGTGGTTATTAAGCACAAGCAATAGTATAGTCGCTTCTGATTTTTTTCCTTATATTGTGTGAATGTTTTCTTGACTTTTATTTGCGTAGCTTTAAAAAGGTAGGGGATGGGGGTGGGGCAAATTATTCAGCAGGTTAAAAGGCACATGTCGAGCAAGCCTCCCAGAACCCATATAAAAGTGGAAGGAGAGAACCAACTTCACAATATAGGGAGTTGTTTTACTTAGATCGTGAATAATGGCTTACCTTGATCTCTTAAGTACTGCTATTGACTGCCTTCACAATTAAGGGGAAAACTGTTTGAGGCTAAATAAGTAATCACAAATCTAGACTATCATAAAATTTGAGAGCTATGAGATCATTAATATAAAGTCTACTTTGGCTTCATGCTCTTCTAGCATTTATCTGTCTTTTCCCTCCCTCTTTAAAGTAAGTCTTGTACTTTTACTGGAAAAAAAGACCTTAGAATTTTTCTGAACTTAAGATATGGGGAATTTTTTCCTACTGCTTTGACCCATTCACACACTTTTCCCTCCATTACCAACATACTCCTCTTTCTATGTAAAGAAATGCAGGTAGAGAGAGAATTAAATGTAGACTGCTATGCATAGTATTAGATATAAATGATTTTTGCATGAGCCATCACTCCTATATATCTAAAACTGTTCTCACAATCTGTAAAATCAAGTTGAATTTTATGAAAAATGTGATATCTTTTTTGCTTTATAATCATTATGATTATAAAATTAAATACAGTTTTTCCTTCCGCCTTTTACCAAATGTCATCTGTTCTACATTTAGATTTTACGAGAGAGAGTTATTTCTCATGCTTCCAACTGTGCTACAGATTAAGATTGACTTTGTCAGGTCCCCAAACATGAGAGTCATGAAAACAAACGATGGACTTTGTTTTTCTTTGTTTCCATGTGCAGAATGGGCTGTCTCCGCTTCACATGGCTGCACAGGGGGACCACGTGGAATGTGTGAAGCACCTGCTACAACATAAGGCGCCTGTTGACGATGTCACCCTGGATTACCTGACGGCCCTTCATGTTGCTGCACATTGTGGTCACTACCGTGTAACCAAACTCCTTCTGGACAAGAGAGCCAACCCGAACGCAAGAGCCCTGGTAAACCTGGCCCATTCCACGTTCACAAAATATAGCCCGGGAAAGCAAAATCACGTTAATTGGCCAGTGGCGCCTACACCAATGCATGGTTACAGATCCACAGTTAATAACTGCCAACCTTGCCATCTCCTGAAAGCTGACAGCCCACTTCATGCTTCCATAGTTTCCTAAGTGTTAGTGAGCATGGGCAGATTTACGACAACACCAGGTTATTATTTCTGAAACTAGTGAGTGGCAAACAGTAAGAAACTCTGGGATGACAGGTACTTTAAAATAGAAGGTTGATGTTAAAAAAAAAAGAGAAAGAAATAGCTGGGTGTGGTGATACACACCTTTAATCCCAGCATGCAGGAGGCAGAGGCAGATGGATCTCTGGGTTCAAGGCTAACCTGGTCTACAGAGTGAATTCAAGGACAGCCAACACTAGACAGAAAAGAAAAGCATCTTGGGGGGGGGGACCCCAAATTAGTTTTAGTTGCCTCTAAATACTAATAGAGTTAGTATACAGGTATGAAGAGTGTGAGCTTTCTGAATCATTTAAGGGAAAAAAAGCATTGTAAAATGAAGACTACATTTGGCTCTGTGAGAAAGTATATGATGTAAGCTGCCGGAGAGGTCATTTGGATGTGTTCTATGTGGACTGACTACCCACCCAGCCGAGTTCTGGATGGTCCTCGGTGTGTTACTGCTTTGCAAAGCATTTTAAGGAAAGCATTCCATGACCTGCTCAGGAAAAAAAAAAATTGTAGGAGGCCATCCCCAGAACAGCTGTTATGTCTCCCACAGTCTAATCTGGAATAAATCTTTCTTGCTTCATCTAAAGCCTAACTAATTAGTACATTAGGCAGGACTAATTTATGCCTTTTGTTTGCTAATTCTCAATCTAAGAGCACATTGTTTTGTTTTACTGTATGTTCACATGGTTTGTGTCAATTAAAATTCACTTCAAATAGTTTTGAGTGTCTATTGTTAAAATGATGACATATTGGGCTAGGGTCATAGGTAAATATGTAGACCATTTGCCTAGCATGTGTGAAGCCCTTAGGTTTGATCTCCAGTACCACAAAACCAGGCATGCTGGCACTTGCCTATAGTCTTAGCATCCAGAAGGTGGAGGCCGGAGATCAGAAGTTCCAGGTCATCTTGGCTACATAGCAAGTTCGAGGCCAGCCTGGGATAAATGAGATTACGCAATCTCAAACGTCAATCAAACATTTGATCAATAAGTAAAGTAATAAATTGGTTAAAGTATTAAATATTGAATTATTTGAAAATATTCAGTGGAATCCCCTTATTACTATTAATTAGAAAGGGATTATACCTCCAGGGTCATGTTCAAATATGTGAAGACCTTAATTTTCCCATAGGTTGAAAATCCTTTTTATTGAATAGTGAGGAATAAGCTTATAGTATCACAGGTGACTAGTCACATGGACTTTAATGGCACATGTACATGCTGCTACTTATCTCTGGCTTATGGCATAGTTTATAAACAGGAGACATGATTCAACCAATTATGTTGATTATTCCACTGTAAAGACTACAAAGTCACCAGTCTGAGTGAGACCATATGTTTTCCTGAGGACTGGTAACATATAAAAACATCAAATGATACTCAGTCCCCACTGGGACATTTAAAGCTGTTAGCTAGCAAAATAGGTATCATTCTGTAAAAGATTATTCAAAAAAGAAGACAACAGATATAATGCATAACAACTTAGCATGGGACCAGGTCAATTTTTGTGATTTCTCCAATTCTTGAATAGTAACCTAGTTTACAAAGCCTTTCAGAAATCCTGCTTAGGTTTAGATCTCAGCGGTGGCGCCTAGCAGCCATCCCAGAAATTCAGCACATCTTTCTTTAAAATGTTCAAATTCCATGGAGATTAAAATATATCTGGGAACTTAATCGTTTCTTTATAAAATCAAATGTATATGATTGGTACACATGTTATAAGATAAAATTTAACTTCTCATATAAATATTGTCTACATAATGAAGCCTGCTAATCTGAAACGCTCCCTAAGACAATAATAGCAAAGCTGAAACACTTTTTTATTATAAAGCCATCATATTTCTAGCTTTTTGAAATTAGATGAATAATTCTTAAGCTCTGAGAAACTGGCCTTTCTTCATCAAAATACACTTTTACTCAGTCCATCTTTCTCTCCATAATTCAACCAGACATCCTAAAACATCTTAGGCCATCTGAAACATAATTGCTCTCTGTTTCTCCTTCTCCGAAAAGTAGGCTCACATACTTCCCTCTGCTTTCGTTTCCTCTGTTATGCACTCCGAATGATAGAAACAAATTTTAATACTCATGCGAACACACCACCACTTCTCCTCTCAAATTTCACCACCTGCATAGGGTTGAAGAGACGGTGACATTATGTGGTGACGTAACATTATCGCCTGCAATGTGCCAGCATGGAGTTGCGTGAGAACTGTTTCTGCATGTTTTCAACTAACCCGATTGTCTTTTGCACAGAATGGTTTTACTCCACTGCACATTGCCTGCAAGAAAAACCGCATCAAAGTCATGGAGCTGCTGGTGAAATATGGGGCTTCAATCCAAGCTATCACAGAGGTAGAAAAGTGTTTCAGCTTCTCACCAAACATTTCTTCTCTTATGCCCGCCTCTTCCTCTCACCCATCTCCTGTCCTCTTCACTCGTTTCATTTATCTGAAGAAGCCCCAAAGCCCACGGTGCAGAGGAGTAAAACTGCTGTTGCTTTGTTTCGCAGTCTGGCCTCACGCCAATACATGTGGCTGCCTTCATGGGCCACTTGAACATTGTCCTCCTCCTGCTGCAGAGCGGAGCCTCCCCAGATGTCACTAACATTGTGAGTATGGCTTGGGTCACAATAACCACAGGGAGAAAGAGCGAGAGCATCAGTGTGTGTGTGTGTGTGTGTGTGTGTGATCAGAGCTCAGAGACGGGCCTCTGAAAAACAGCATTTTGTAATGTAACGCTTGGAACTCTACAGAAGGCAGGGGCCCCATGTCAGAAAACAGAATGGAAGCTAGGCGTTGACAGAACTTAGGCTTCCTGGTGCAGGTGAATTAGACACTCATCTAATGCAGTTAATGAAACAAATAAAAAAAAAACACCCCTAAGGCAGAGTGTGATCATAAACAGTTGCAGTCACAAGGTGTTGTGAAACTGAGACAGGTAGCTCGTGAGTCTGAGCCAGCCTTGGGAGCAATCCTTAACACACACACACACACACACACACACCTCTGAAAGCCATGGGTTGCAGAACAGCCTTAAGATTCACCCTCGTGTGCTTGGATGCCCTGTGTTCCAGGTAATCTTAGTTAATGTAGGCTCCATACTCAGTCATAGCAGAGACCAGCCAGATACAGGTCAGCAATGAGGATAACTGATAGCAAAGCACCCCTGTTATACGTGCATTTGCCACTTCCTACTGAGTGTTAGCTTTGATGTTATTCATATGTGCAGTGGAGGCTTCTCACACCTGAAATAGTTATCAACAGTATTCGGAGATGAATGCTAGTCTCTGGGCACCTTTCTTGCTACCAATAAGTACTTGGGTGTTCCAGAATTCTCTCTGGTCTAAGTTAGGATTTTTTGCTTGATGTATATATTTCTCTCACGGTTCTGAACCACCCTTTAAAACCTCTCTTTTCATTGTTTCATGGCAAATCATCTGGTAGAAATTTTCCCCAGAGAAGGAGAACCCACTGTACATGCCCTTCCAGATCATAGACATTCCCAGGACAAAACAGATGCAACAGAATGCGTCTCCTCACATGCATGCTAGCGGCCATTATTAAAGTGATCACACTTGTAGCTGTTGACTTCGGCATGTGCTAATTTCAGGATAGTTTCCCCATTTAAGGTGTGAAGCAGACTCTTAGGTTCTTTTTTCCCTGCACTCTCCCCACATTCTCATTTCTCTGTATGTTATGTAGTTGTTGAAGGCTCTGGTGCTTGGACAAAGTCCACTGTAGAACGCAATTTATTTGATATACTCTTTATATTATTCAAAAGTGAGAACATAAAAGTATTAAAGAATTTTGGGTCTGCATTTAGGTTTCCTTTATCATAGCATATTGGTCCTACTGTAATATTACATGGCAATTCTTAATCACCAAGTACAGGAGTAACTTCCCAATATGCCCAACTTGAATTTAACCTTTTCTGGGTACTTAACAAACTCGTGGGGCTGGAGATATGGTTCAGTCACTAAAACAGTCGCCTTGTAAGAATGAGGACCTGAGTCCCATCCCTGTTACTCTATATTAAAAGTCCTGTGTATTTGTTTCTGCAATCCCAGTGCTGACATTGAGACAGACAGGAGCCTCCCTCCCCCCCCAACCAGGCCTCTTGACGAGCTAGTCTAGCCGACCTTGTGAGTTCCAGGTTCAGTGAGAAACCCTGTTGTCCCACCCCCCAAATAAGGTGGTGAAGCAATTGAGGAAGTCATTGAATCCCTGACTTACACATAGCTTCTGCATGCTCTCACACAAGCGTGTACATGCACACACACAAAGACACACACACAGAGAGACACAGAGAGAAAAATAATTCATCTTTTGCTTTTTATTAATCTTTTACTTTCCTTGACTCTTATCAAAGAGTTAACAAATACATGTCAATATTGGGAATTATTTTACTCAATGTGAAATTCTCCCCTTTTAAAATAAGGATTTGTCATTTCCTACAATATTTAGATTTTTGTTTCATTTCATTTTTTATAAATGAAACCTGAACAGTCTTGTACAGACTAGTAACTTTCAAGAAAAGCACTCCTGTCTGCTAACCATTTTTAGCATTTTGCTTTTATTCTTCTTATTTCTATGCTTTTTCCACTTTTCAAATTTGCATTCCTATATCTATGGAATCACAGGAGCAATGGTAGTATTATGTTAAAACATATCATCATATTACCACAATGGTGTATGTAATTGTATTAAATAGTGAGCTTGACTGAAACTCTTTTTCTTTTTTGAGACAGGGTCTCTCTATGTAGCCCTGGCTGTCCTAGAATTCATTATGTAGACCAGGCTTACCTCAAACTCACAGATCCAGCTGTCTCTGTCTCCTGAAAGCTTCAAATAAAGGTGAGCCCCCACCACACTGGGTGAAATTTCTTTTAGTAGAGATTTTTTGAAAATGCTTCAAAACAAAGTACAAAAACATCTTAACCACTTAAGTGACCAAGGCTGGATCCTATGCTGATTACTTAATGGTTGTATGGTCTCCTCAGAGGAGAGAGTTAGACTGCACATAGGTCTCTACTATTCCTGTCCTTCCAGGCTTAGAAAGAATCTTAGATTTGGCAATGTTGTTAACCTTCAGCTCCCACATGACAGCCATCCCAATTTCTCTGTTGGTTTGATCTGCTCATCCTTACCTTGTTTCCCTTCCACCCACTCCAAACAAACACCTGGGAAGCACCTGCTAGCCAACGGTTCTCAACAGGACCCTAGTTGTTTTCTATGTGTTCACTTTATTTTTGAAAGCAGTAGCCTTGAACTTGGAGATAGCATAGGATTGCTGCTTAAGATAATAGACTCTAGTCAATTTTAATTCCAGTTAACACTGAATGCAAACTGTTGAAACATGATAAAATAATTACTTGATTGTCTGGAATTAAAATTAAGGTGGACACTTGCACTTTTTCTTTGCTAAACCTGGCAACCCTTCATTTAGAGAAATGTAACTTTCTCTGGCAGTGTGGTGCTTGTGAACTTGTGTGTCTCAAGTTATTGGGACGTTGCTCCTTGGACCCAGGACCCTGCGAGTTGGTTACAGCGCTGTGTGGACACGAACTGCCTGCTTGCTGTGACAGTGTCAGCCGTGTGCCAACCCCAGTGTTCCTACCCTTGGCACCTCTGTGTGTTGCTGACATTGTGTTGCATTCTGAGTGCAGTTCTGTCTCTTGTGCTTTGATGCTTTCCAACCAGATGCAACCAAAGTGGAAGTCAATGTAGCTGTCTGCTCAGCCAGTCTTAAAGCTGTGAAATAGAGGCATGACTCTTGGTATTTGCTTTGGACATGAACATATGCATTCTCCTGCCAGCTTTGTTTTGTCTGAAAATCCACACCAAGCGTAAGATGCACCAAGAACTCAGACATTCACAGATACATTTTGTTTTTTTCTCTCTGACAACTTCCATTCCCGGAAAGCTTATAAGTAAACCTACCTGGTGACTGTGTTATATAATACAGTCCTAAAGCGTCCATTGACAGCTGTGACAGTAGAACAGCAGGCATTCAGGGCTCCTCAAGGGCATTAAGGGTTCCCATCTTCTTGAAACCAATTAACGAATGTATGGTTAAGTTCCCACTTTATATTATATTTAATTTTTTTTTCACCAATCTCTAAAGTTAAGTAGTTTAAAGTAAGGAGATCTGGCTATGTCTAACAATCAGGAAATGGAACGTTCCAACCGAGTAAGACAATATTTGCTGACTTTTTCTTTACACTTCTGCATAAACAATGGGAATATAAATATGACAAGGTAAAACTGTTTACAGCCAATGTCCACTACCCCAGAGTCATTAAATGAGACTTAAACAAGGCAATTCTTATAAAGCAGGGTGACCAAATGTGAGTATATGTGCAACTTCTTTTGAAATATAAAGCTCAATGTTTTACTTTAAGATACATACATGCTTATATATGTCATATATATCAATATATATCATATATATCACCTTCAGTTGTGCAAAATACAGAAATAAGTTATATAACATAAAATGAAGGTTTTTAAAATATTTAAAAGACTAGTATTTGAAATATATTTATATTTTGAAAACTTAATGTGGCTTAAAATAAACATGCAAATTCATCATTATATAGAAATTTCTGGGGGAACATATTATACTTCATTTCTGAACAGAATTTTCCTCGCCAGTATTTTTACAAACATTAGCAAAATAGTTAAACCTCATCAGACCTAGAAATGAAATTTTGAGTTTTTCTTTTTCCATAATTAGAAGACACCAGTCTCATTTATTTAGACACATGTAGCTGGCAGAAGGAAAAGGGATAAGATTGTGACCAAAGAGGAAAATTCTCACCGTTTATCTTGAGAGTTACACACAAAATTGATTAATGGCAACACGTTTCATATACATTTGCTTTACAAAGCCAAAATTTGCCATCAGAAAATAAGGCCACTAGAAGCCGAATGAGCTGTCAGTGGAGAAGAGAAATTGAAGTCAATATCTAGGTTAATGCTTTCTAATCACACCACTTGACACACATTTCTATTAAGTACAAAAGCAATGGACATTGTCATTGAGAAAAGTGAACCGCAATCAACAAACGCCACTAATTTCACTTTAAAGCTTTTTAGGCTTCGGAGTATTTTATGCAAAGAATCAAAACATTACCCACAGAGTTTTTTCAGAAACCCACCATCCCAACAGGGGGCAAGCTTCAGGTCAATCTAGTTCGTGTGGAATGTGTTCCTCTGCTTGGTCATTGTCAGCTTACCTTCTAGAACAGCTGTGCTGAGTCAATTTGTTTTGTTCTCATGTTTTGCTCTAACTATGAAATTATTTGATTGACCGAATCCCTGCCCCCTTCTGTGATAACAGGTTTTCCTATGAGAGTAATCTCTTCTCTCTAACCCCCTTCTTCATCATCCCCTGAGGAGTATGTCAGACTTGGCTATGGCATAGATACCCGAGGACTGACATGATGCCCATGGAGCAAGGGAAACTGGTAACGGCTATTTAACTCGCCTCTCAGGAGCCCTCTGCATCAGCATCTATCATCAAATACAGTCATTAAAACAAGCAGGGGACCTCCCGGGAAAAAAAAATTGATTTAGCATATGAGTAGTCTTAGTATAATTTCACAACAAAAAGACAAGTCAAACAAAAGATTTTTGCAGAAGTAAGGTTTGAGATTTGAAAGGAAATTATTATGTGTAAGTGATATAGTGATGTATATATTTTGAAATGTGTAGACCTTTGACATCTGGAGTTTCTCATTGAATGAGCTGGATAACAGATTTTAGGTTTATACAATGAAAGATTCCATCATCACCCAGCCCCATGTAAGGTACCCAAGATTGATTGTGAAGCTAAGCCACAGGGTATCACGGATGGTTGGGTAAGTTTGCCAGTTTGTCACTGATGGAAAACATTTACAAGTATTTATCCTTCTAAAGATAAAGAAAATGCAAAACAACATGTTTCTAAACTGGGCAATTATGCCTTCTCCTCCGTCACTTATACCCTTGGATAGTTTGCTGAATTCCACCAAAAGGGACATCTTAATTCTTTGCTGTCTAGAGCAGTGGGTTTTATTTATGATTGGACAATCTTTGTTTTCCTACAGCGTGGGGAGACAGCACTTCACATGGCCGCCCGGGCTGGGCAGGTAGAAGTGGTCCGATGTCTCCTGAGGAATGGTGCTCTTGTGGATGCCAGAGCCAGGGTAGGTGCTGCCTCACCAGAGTCCTTCTAACAGTCCATGATCACCCCCTCTGTAAGGTGGGGTGTCTTCTGTAGTTCCTTGATTTTGAAATTCCACAACTTTACATACCAGTCATCTTTTCATTACTGTGATAAATATCTGAGAAAAAAATTTAAAGGGAGGAAAGAACCATTTGGGCTGACTGGCCCAAGGGTTTCAGATTGTGATCAGATGGTACTATATTGCAGGGTTTGGTATGAGCAGAGCAAAACTACACACTTCACAGTGGCTGAGAAGCAAAAAGGATGCATGCCTTTGCTAGTGTAGTTCATCCAGGTACCAAAGTCTCTAGGATGGTGATGTTCACAGTTAAGGAGGATTTAGCCCCCCACCCCTTGGGATGGCAGGAAATACCATCACAAGCACACTCAGAAGTGTGATCTGCCTACCCAGTCTCCTAGGTGTTTCTCAGTCTAGTCAAGTTGACAGAAACAGGAGTTACCATAGGGTATCAAAGTGTTAGCAACAGATCAATAACATGTTAGAAAAAGAAAGGCTACATAAGTGCATGCAATGGAAATAGACTCAAGTTGTAGGAACATTTGAATGGACTGTAGTTAGAGTCAAGAAATTTGACATACAAGAAATAAAGCACTGACTTCAATTTTATCAGTATTCATTCTTGGAAAGCACTTTCACCTTTAACTGTTCTGTAAATCTAAGTCTTGCCTATACTTTATGGCACTATACATATGAAACCTCATTCCTTACCATGAGAACCTATCAGATTGGCATTCTGATTCTTTACAAGTTACCTAAAAAACAAAATGTCTTCAAAGTTCTGATGCTTTCCCTTTACTGTTTCTAATCCCCCCTTTTTTGTTATGATGTCTCCTCTTCTCTCTACTTTGGTGTTTACATATTTGAATATTCTGTATATTTATTATTTCAGGATATAGACATTGGAGGGCACCTGATTACACTCATCTGTTCCCAGTCAGATCTAACTCCCTAATAGGTTGATTTTTCCTTCTTCTTTTTAAAAAAATTTAATCCTGTTCCATTTGTGTTGCATTCTTTCTTTCCTAAATGCAACCTTGCTTCTACTGTATCTTCTATTTCCTTTTCCATGTTGTTCTGTTAACACCATTGGTGTTCCCATGAACTACTTAGATATATGCTCTCTCTTCCTCTATGTTTGATAAACGCATTACAACTCACTTCATCTTATGCCATCCTATTAGGACATCGTGAACAAAATGACTCTTTTGGAGTGAAAACATCTGAATTGTTAAGATTGTAAATGCTAAATTAGGATCACATGGAGGGAGAGGAGGACCTCTCCATCAGTGGACTTAGAGAGCAGTAGAGAGGAGATGAGGGAAGGAGTATAGGATTAGAGGGAATGTGAGAGGGGGCTACAGCTGGGGTACAAATGAATAAACTGTAATTACTATAAAAAATGTAAAAATATTGTAAATGCAGGTTAAGATTGTTATGAGAGTTAAGATTGTAAGTGCAGGTTGTTCCACCTCTGCATCTTTATGCCTGAAGTATGAGATTTGGACCCAGAAACTCTGGAAGTCTTCTGCAGGCTTTCGTAATGTTATTTGATGAGTTACCGGGCACTTTTTGATGATGGTTTCTACCGTCGTGGGGGGATCGGCAGTACAGACAGTTCGGGTATGACTTTGGCTTTAGATCTCATCTGCCTTTTTATCCTTCACACAAGCAGTGCAATTTATATCTTAAAAACTCACCACTGGGGCTGGGGAGACGGCTTAGCGGCCGGGAGCACTGGCTGCCTGCAGAGGCCCTGAGTCCAGTACACAGCACTACATGCTGATCACAACCACCTGTAACTCCATTTCTCCTTCTGCCTTCCACGGGCATGTGGTACACATACACACTACGCATACGTACATGGCGATAAAGCACGTATACATGTAAAATAAACAGAATTTTTAAAATAGAATCATAGTTATATTACATTTTTGTTTGGTTTGAGATTTTTGTTATTCAACCGTGTGCTTTCTATCATGTGGCCTTTTTCCTGTTTCCACTTAAGTTCGCCGAGATCTCACTGTTTAAGAAGCAGCTGAATTGAGGACAGGGAGCGTGCAGCGAAGGGGTGAAGCTCTTACCCCAGCATGCTCAAAGCCCTGGGTTCAAACGCCAGCACTGAAAGAAAAGTACCATGGTCAACCAATTCATGTTAAGTGTCACAAACGTCTCCAATTATTCTAGAAATTGTGGTAATGTTCCTGGTAAACGTTTTGTAATGCACATTTAATAATAAGACGTTTTTCCATTTATTTATTTTAAAATAAATCCTGTTATGTTCTTAATTAAATTTGCATCAAATTAATATTTATTTAAGTTTTTGAAAAGCTATTTACTCATTTCTATTTATCTAAGGCAACTTTTCTATTTTGATTTGATCCATTTATGATAGTCACGCTGCTCTAGTTTGTAGTCTATAACTGTGATAAGCACCATGACTAAAAACTTGGGGAGAAAAGGGTTTATTTGATTTTATACTTTCAGGTCGCAATCATTGAGGGAAGAAGCCAGGGCAGGAACTCAAGGCAGGAACCTAGCGGCAGGGATTGATACAGACCATGGAGAAAACCTGCTTACTGGCACACTCCCTATGATTGTGCTCACCTCCTTTCTTAGACCACCCAGGACCACCCAAGGACAGCACCACCCACAGCAGTCTGAGCCCTCCCACATCAATCAACAATCAAGAGAACTCCCCCACAGATGTGCTCATAGGTCAGTCTGATCCAGGAAGTTCCCCAGCTGAAGCTCCCTCAGATAACTCCAGGCTGTGTCACGTTGATAGCTAAAGCTAATTAGCTAAGAGATGAACATCTTCGGGTGCTGTCTGGAACTCTTACACAACTAGTTGGAGCCTCTTTCCTGTGTAATACTGTGGTGTCCATTCATCGTTTCACGTATTTGGCATGGTGGCGCCATCTTTCTTCTCTGCTTTACAATCGCACTAACTGTTACATAAAGAAACATCTACTTCTTTCTAGTTTTCAACTTAAGCTTCATGCGCTCTTATTTCGTTTTCTTTTCAACAATATCATTTCTATTTCCAGAGGCCCTTGAACTCCCTTAGCATAACATGACTCTGTTATGAACAAGGTTCCTGCTTTGCAGAGCAGTGCTTTCCAAATGCTACTTTGTGTAACAGCCACCTGGGTACCTTCTTCATTGCAGGCTGGGACACTTGTCTATAACAAGTGCCCAGGCCATGCCAGGGACCCCGTCGGGTCACTGTAATGTTTATACTCCTGTAATATTCATAGCAATTTGGAACTAAGATTTCCCTTTTATGCCTTGTTTTCAGGTGCGTTCCAGCCATGAGGTTTTGGCTTTTCTTTATCTAATCCCTTAATGTCTTCCTAGAACTCTATGATTTCGTTAACATTTGTTTGATGCTACATAATTCATAAAACATATTTACAGGAGTCAGTTTATGTGCAGTGCAGCTTTGTGTGAAATGGTGTTTTAGGGTCCTAAAATTCAAGATTTCACTGATGGACTGTGGTTACAACGTTAGAGTGAAAAGAATTTCTCCCATAGCCCTGAGAATTTTCTCCTAATTGGCTCTGCAAGGAGACAATAAATCCTTCCCAATAAAGTCTCACTGACTGGGATGGGGCTTGCAAGAAGAAGTCAGAAAACTGTCATTATCTTAGGCTCCCATTTTTAAGGGTAAAGCTATCCCTGTTTTCTAGCTCTCCTTATGTCCCCTACCCCAAGCATTTCTAGTC
This sequence comes from Pachyuromys duprasi, assembly GCA_028658305.1. NCBI lineage: Eukaryota > Metazoa > Chordata > Mammalia > Rodentia > Muridae > Pachyuromys > Pachyuromys duprasi. Next base: position 70,755,746 of record CM053744.1, read on the forward strand.
ATATTCTCCTCGAGAGCCTGGGAGCATCCCAAGTTCCTGCTCATTGTGCACCCCACTTAGTGGTTGGAATGCAGTGAATAACATCTTGTAGAGAGAGATGAGGACTATGAGATGTCTACTTCCTCCAGAGGAGGAAGAACAGCTCTCAGGAGAGAAGTAGCAGGCCCTAGCAGGAAAAATAAGCCAGTTCTAACACCTAGACACATTTCTGAAAATTTCCTTTCTTAATCTAATACCACTATTCTGGTAGTCGTTGCTTCCCAAAGAGGAAATATCTTAAAATTCTGCTCATGTATTATATTGGGCTGATGCCCAGGCACTCTTAGCAGTCTGAAGTTTACCTCATAGATTTTTGAAGTAACGTGTCATTGTCACGCAACCAGGGGCTTAGTCATGTTTTCCCTACTTCCGACATATAACAAAAAGAAAATGCATGTAATCACAACAGTATTTTTAATTTTAAAAGTGGAAGCAAGGGCTGAAGTTGGAGCTCATTGCTAGAGCACCCATGCAGACCAGCAAGTTAGTACCCAGTACCTCCACCCCAGAAGAATGCTCTCCTGTCAGCCCAGAGCATGAGAGACAGACTGACAAGAAGGGCAATCGAGTATCCCTGCATTTGTCGCTTAGTGAACCAATGTGTTGGCCTTGGACCTTCCTCTCAGGAAGTCCCCGTTTGTCCATTGTCCTCAGTGGATTTAAGTCGGAAGCCCACCAAGGTCTGCCCTGTGGGATCCATTTTGTCCAGGGACTTGTTCCGTTGGCATAATTGTGGGCCTGGCTTTTGCTTTTAGGTTGGAGCAATGGCAGGATCGATAAACTTAAGTTGACTTGAAACTTAACTGCTAAAGTTTTGCTCATCTGCCAACAGACATGGTTTTTTGGGAACATCAGCAGCAGGAATCACATCAGATTTTTAAACCTTGGCCCAACCGATGTTCTTTCTGCCTTTTTGGAAAAAAATTGGACTGAGCAAGTCTTCCTAGTTTTTGTTGCCTAGGAGAAAAATAAACAGTAGGTTTCTGTAGTGAAGCAAAGACCACCTGCTTCCTGTCTAGGCTGTGGCCCAGTCACTTATGCTCTGAGAGAAAGCCTTGTACAGGAAAGGGACTAGGACCGTGACTCCTTGATGACTTTGCCCATTCTCATGAGTGTTCTGCACTTTTTTTTTTTTGCATTGGTTTCAGTTAACTTTAGCTGAGGGCAACAGATACACGTTTTGCAGTTCAACAAAGAAATATTTTAAAAGTAGTCAAAACATTTATTAATTTTTTAAACAAACAAACAAGCAAGTACCTTACTACTCATGGAACTATAGTTAATCATTTAACCAGTTCCCAGTAACCAGTTACAGATTGCTAATTGCCTTTAGGTCCAAAGGTCACCATCACCCCAATCTTCCCCTTTTCTCTAAAAGCCACAATTGACCCAGTACACAGAAAATTAAAGTAATAATCTGAAACAGTTTTAAATCTACATTTGGGTGTATTGGTTTCTGTGCCCACCCCATTGGGCTCTGCTGGCAGAGGTCCAAGAGGAGGACAGCCGCAGCCATGGAAGCTCCTCTCAGGGTCCTGAGTTGGCACTGATTGCTTTGCTCACCTCTTTACTCTTGTTCTGCTCATTCCTGTCAAAAATCATCTTTTCCTGATCATTTACTTCATGGCCATCTTACTGTATCTATCTTTAGTGTTTAATAGCTTGATGACCTTGGGCAGTCTTTCAGTCCTCATTGCATCCTTGTTTGCTTCATCTGGAAAAAAATGTTCAGTAATAAATTTTATGCTTTCTTTTTGTGTCTATTATAAGACAAGTCATATATGCAGCTTCCATGAAAGAAATTTGTAAGTTGCAGATTTTTATAAAACTCCAATTCTTTTGGTAAAATGATCGTGTTGTTATTATTAAATTCTCCCACTTTGAAATTCATATGATGCTATTTCATCTCTTCCTGTAGAATTTTTTTAAATTAGTGTTAAACTATTATATTTATTTTGACAGATCTATTATATTTTTTCTTCATTGATCCTTCTCCATGGCTGATTGCCCAGATTTTTCTTCCTCACATTTATGGTGACTTACCCTGGGGAAGACTATAAAGACACACCCCTTTTCATTCTTAGGGGTACATTCAATTTTATTTTTATAAAAAACCATGGGCTTTTTCCCCCACTTCTTTTAACGCTGTGGACATTATTCCATGTAAGAGTTTATATGTTAGAGTCTGGTTGTCTCATGAGCCCTAAACAATACGTCCTTCCCTCCTTTCTCCTCAGCTCCATCCTCTCTGTTTTTAGAGCAAAAACACTTGGCAGAGAGTTCACTCCACTTTCTTTTTACCAGTGTTCTATTTCATCTTTGAAGTCCTAGATGTGCTTTGCAGGCCAATCTGCAAGGCTTCCTGGAACAGCATCTCTTTAAATCATATTACAATGTAGTCTTTATCCACAGTTCTCCTAGAACAAAATGGCCAGCATTTGTGTCCTTGGCTCAGAAGTGAACTAGGAATAGCATTTTCCAGCTTCCTTGGGTCTTTTCTCTTGATTCACTTCCTGGAATGAATCTCTCCTCTTGGTGAAAGCTCTTGGAGGAGAATCTAGGTCTTAGGATTTCTGGATTCAATTTCTTTCTCTTTCAAAACCACAAGTTCGCCTGCAAGTAAGCATAAGAGAGGACTGAAGACTCAAGGAGTTAAGAGATGGCTCTTGGGTGTTTATCAAACGACAACCAACTTTATAGATGTGATGTGTACTTTTCAAAAGTCTGAGGGAAGAGCTTAGTGGTTTAGAGTACCTGCTGCCCTTGCAGAAGACTGGGGTTTGATTTCCACATCCACATAATGGCTCAGAACTGTCTATAACTCCAGTCCCAGGGGATCTGATGCCTCTTCCGACTTCCACGGGAGCTACAGACGCGTGATGCACTTCCATAGGTGTAGACACTCATACACAGAAACAAACAAATAGAATCTTTTTAAAAATTTATGAGAGATTCTTGTGATCAAATAGATCACTTTCATAAGAATTACAAATAAAGGCTCTGTGAGGTGTGTAACCGTTTGTTTTTGAGTGAAGGTTCCTAGGGACTCAAGGAAGGTATCACTAAGTGTTGGGGAAGCACACGCATTACCACTAAGGCTGGGCTTGCCGCCACCTAACTGATCGCTTGCCTTGAGTTGTAGGAGGAACAGACGCCTTTACATATTGCCTCCCGACTGGGTAAGACAGAAATTGTCCAGCTGCTTCTCCAACACATGGCTCACCCTGATGCGGCGACAACCAACGGGTACACACCACTACACATCTCCGCTCGGGAAGGACAGGTAGATGTGGCCTCTGTTCTCCTGGAAGCTGGAGCAGCACACTCGTTAGCCACCAAGGTAAGGCTAACCAAGAGGTGACCAAGAGAAAGCCACCTTCAAGCCAGGGCTTCACCCAGTGGCAGAAGAGTTGTTTCTTATCTGTGTCTGAATATTTTAGACTATGATCTAAACAACGAGAGGGGACTGCAGACTTTTAGGTAGCATCTTCAAAGAAGAGTCCTGCATCCCCGTCTTCTAATTAATGTACTAGTTCCATCTGGCATAGGTATCCAGAAATGTAATTCACATGATTTCATTACCCTAAAGCAAAGTCTACTTTTTCTTTTTACTATAAAATATATTCTCTAGAGAAAAAAAGGGGGGCGGGGAGATTTCCAAATATGTTGGACTGCCATCACTAATGAGGCAGAAAATACTGCATTAGAGCAGGAGTGCTGTAGGCTGGCGACAGCTCCCTTGGCGCCATCCTGCTTTCCCAGTGCTAATCGCATCACCTCTCACTTGGCATCGCACTTCCATAGTAGTGTCTGACTGCATCAGTTACTTTCTGTTGCTATGATAAAATATCATGACCAAAGGCAGCTTTTTTATGAAAGAGATGTTTTATTTTGGCTTATGAGTCAAGAAAGTAGATGTTCATAATACTCATAATGTCAGGAATGGTGTGGCAACAGGTGGCCAGAGAAAGAACCTGGGTGGTCATGTTTTGTCAGTTCACCAGAAAGCAGAAAAAGAGTGGGAAGTAAGGCAAGGATGTACCTACTAAAGGTTCCATAACTCCCCAAAAGGTGCCACCAACTGGGGTTCAAATGTTCGGATACCTGAGTAAATGGGGGACACGTGTTCTGACCACTACACCAACCTTTACCAGGTTCACCCTGCAATTATGTACAGTGTCTAAACAGAACAGGTTTGCAGATCGGTTCCTGAGTTATACTAACACCAACAAGGACTATATTATCCCAAGCTTGTGTTCAAGGTTCCATGGTGGTACAAGACAGCTTTTCCTTTCTCTTGGAGATATTCCACTAAAAATTCACTACATGGACATGAGTTACCATAAAGTGTGAACATACCCAAAGAGCTAGAGAGCAGATTAGACTGAGCTAGTGCTGAAGAAAATCAAGGCAAATAGACTCCTAGAATGCATGAGTTTGTCACAGGACAAAGTGCTTTCTGCAGACACAATAGCAGTTCAGATGAATTTAAATGTCATGTTTATTTTTTTGTTTGTTTTGTTTTGTTTTGTTCTGGCTTTCAATAAATGGGAGTAAATAGTATGTCTTGGGGGAAAGGAAGTTATCAAGTGTGGACTGCAGGAATGGTGTGGCCTCTGAGCCTTTGGAAGTGAGAACATGTCACTAGTTAATGTAAGCACAAGCTGATTGTGTCAAAATGCTCTGATGTGGAGCTGGAGAGATAGCTCAGCATGTGAAAGCGTGCTTGTTGCTCTTGTAGAGGACCTGGCTCTCACAAAGCAATTTACAGCCATCTGCAACTCCATTTCCAGGGGATCTGACGCCCTCTACTGGCCCCCAAAGTACCACGTAGTACACAGTCATACATTCAGGCACAGATTTTTATACATAAGATAAAAATAAATATGTCTTTTAAAATGTCCTGACATGATTTCACAAGACTCCATTCAACCATGTTGGCTGTTTTACCCCCCTAGATCTGGATAGAGATGCTTTTACTTATTGAGCTCCAGGCTTTGAAGGACCTAAAATTATAAGTGTGGTTTTAGATAACATTTCTATAGAATACGGGGGCTTGGACAATGGGGATCTGGTGCCCTTGGCTACCAGAACAAAATTTATCATCCTAAACATTAATAAAAAATGTCCTGACAAAAGAAATTGATAAATTTTCAAATTATTACACCTGAAAAGGTGAATGCATTTTTAAAAATTCTATGAAAAGAAAAACTCAGAACTTAGACACAGAGCAACAAACATACGATGATGATGGTAACCCAAGAGAACTTGGCAACCATCTCAATTGATGAGGACCAAAAGAAATAGAATTAATGTATCAAAAAGTAAAACTAATAATAATAATAAATATAGAAAACAGTCTCTTGTCTTTCAAGGATTTTTAGGATTGAAAAAATAACCAATTCCATAGTACAGTAGGATGATAAAATAGAAGCGATTGTTAAACAGCGCAGTTTAGCTTCCGAGGTGGGCTGAATGCTGTGTGACTCACCATCATTAAAGCCAATTCAGTGTTTATAAATACCAGAAGGAGATGAAGCCCTAATGAGATTCACATGAAAAAAAAAAGTGGCCCTGTGACTCAAGAGATGCCCTCTAGCCCCTGGCCTTCTGCAGTGACATCACTATGCAGTTTTCTTTAAGGATTTCCAAATGTACTAAGGAGCTGGGCACAACTTCAGCTGGACCGTAAGGGGGTTTTCTTTCTCCATCTGAGGTTGTGTTAGAGAAATCTACTTTATCCCAAGCTAGTACCATCCAACCCTGTGTGCATGGAGTGAAGGGGCCGGACCCTCAACAGCAGGTGAACTTCTGTGGATGAGTGCTAGGGGAAGAAATCATCCCTGCATTTGTCCCACACAGGGAACAAGCCAGAAGGTCCACTCCCTTCCAAGAACTTATTAAGACCAAATGTTTTCTTTTTTTATAAAAAAATAGAAATTAAAATGTCATTTTAATTAAAAATAATTCATCTGGCGACACTAAGAAAGGGCAATATTGGTTCTTGGGAGATGTTCAGTGCTTTTGATTGGGGACGCAGACAGCACCCGGTACAGAAGTATTTGCTTGGGTCTATCCTCTGGGCCCCGGTTAGTGTTAGCATTCTCCGACTCCTACTGTTGTTCCAGGAAAGCATGCGGCTGAAGTGTCTGTCCGGGAGGGTGGGTTGATATCAGAGCGCGGGAGCTGTGCCTCCTGGGTGTTTCGGCACGGGACTCCCATTATTCATAGCATGCCGCTCACTAAAGCACTGCTGTTGGCTCGGCTCGTGGGGCACTGAGTGTGTGTCCACAAAACATGTAGGACAAGTATCTTTTAAAAGCACTTTGTTAAAAGCTTCAGTGTGGTTAACTAGTTAGCGTTAGTCAGCCAGTGGCACACCAGGGCCATGGAAAGGTTAGAGGAATTGGTCTTTGGACAGCATGGTCTTCTGGGAAAAAAGGGACAAATGTTAGTGTGTAAAAAAAAAGTTTTTAAATAGATTTTTTTTATTCTGTACATTATCTGCCAGTTTTGGAGATAATGAATCAAATAATTGTTTTCTTTTTAACCTGAGCTTCTTAAATATCCTAAAATTTAAATAAACAAATTTGGGATGAGACATAAAAGGACTGTAGAAATCGAAGGCAGTGGCTGTTCAGTTGGTTGTATTCACTGTAGAGGAAGGAAAAAGACATGCTTTTTTGGTGCTTTTTAATTTTTTTTTCATTCACAAATAAGAGCAGTTTACAGACACTAGCAGATGTTATGACTCTTAAATCTTTTAATGACAAGTTTCAGTCTCCAAGACTTCAGATACATTTTATTGTTGTTATTGTTGTTGTTCTCACTCTATCAAGCTAAACAAAGCGGTACTGCGTCTAGTTAAATTTTATTCCTAATGCTATACTGGTTCATGACTGGCAAATATCATGCCAACATTTTTCACAAATGGGAAATCAACAGTGTTTGCTTAATGCATGAACAAAAATGTTTTAAGTAACTGAGAAGAAAAAAAAACACCTAATTTTCACATATTTTTGTTGCACCTTAGAAAGGTTTCACTCCCCTGCACGTAGCAGCCAAGTATGGAAGCCTGGACGTGGCAAAACTTCTCTTGCAACGCCGCGCAGCTGCAGACTCAGCAGGGAAGGTAAGCAGTTTCTATAGTAAGTTTTCGTCATCCGACTCTGTCGACTCGTTTTTATAACTCATAAGAAATAAAGATTAACGTACCAGGTAAAAGTATATCAAATACATACGTTGGAAGTATGTGTCCCTGATCTTTGTTGTATATTGCAATTTAGAATAATTTTTTTGTGTGTGCGCCTCAAATATGTGTTCTTATCCTAAAGGGCCCACAGCTTCTCTGTATTAGGAATCCTTGTAATGTTCACAGAAATTAAGACTTTCATTTGTTATCACCAGAAAGCCGCCCTTTGCTATTTTACAATTTTAGTTGTGTTCCTAATATGAATATTATCTTTCCATTGACAATATTAATTAATTAACATGTAATTAATTGATAGCACCATCCACGTATCCTGTTAGCTTCAGAGTAGCTAACACTAACGCATTAACGCCGAGATTCAAACACCACCTTTACAGAATGGCCTTACCCCGCTCCATGTTGCTGCTCATTATGACAACCAGAAGGTGGCGCTGCTGCTGCTGGAGAAGGGTGCTTCCCCTCACGCCACTGCCAAGGTGAGGAGCCCAGCCTCGGATTCCCAGATGCCATGTAGCTTTAATCCGAGTATACATGGGCCTTGCTTAAACTGTCTCTACCAGTTGCTTTGTCTAAAACAGCAGTTATCAATAGGGAGTATGCATCAGCTTGTGGGGATTAATCTTATTACTAGCAGCCAGTGTTTTAGATACTGAGAAATGCAGCCCGACCAGAGGCATGATAGGTTTTTCCTTTTTGCCTACAAAACATAACCCTTCATACGCTCATTCCTCTAACATCAAGCTTTCCACTCCGCTCCTACCGGGACTCTTGTTTCTTTGCCTTTTAAAACTTCATCGGATCAGCTGCACTGTGGATCCTTTGAAGTGGGTCTCTAGACTGACAATACGTTCGAACAGCTCCGCCGAAGCCTGGTTACCTACAGACAGGTTATCTCCCATCATCTCAGTTTATGCTGTTTGCAAAGATGGGCTTTTTATGTTGAAAATATGCATGAATGCCACATCGTTCAGTCACTTAAAAATATAAGAAAGATCATATTTTAAAATATTTGCCAGGATTGGAAAATAGTCATATTACATTAAATTCCTAACAGCACAAGTCTTACCCACCATTGTGTTCCTTCAGCCATCACAGAGCCTGGCTTATTTTAGGGCTTCATTTGCTCATGGAGGAGAAAGAATACTCCGGTTATAGAACCGTTTGAGGACAAGTATTATAACACCCCCATAGACGTTACTCCATTTGAACTCTGTGTGGTCAAAATAACATCTGATGTGCAGAATTCAATGGCGGGAAACTGCGCGATCCAGGAGCATCGTGGACAGATTGTGGTCAGCTCAGGACAGGTCATCTTTCAGGGAGAGAGGACTAGAGATGACCAAAGGGTTGGGAATGACTGAAGGGATGGGATGCTTAGCCTGGACGAAGAGAAGGATCTAGAGATGAAACCCACCCTGGGCACTGACGGACTATCCCGTGGGTTAGTCTTTCCCTGTTTGGGAGAAAAATCTAATTATGAGAAGACTTTAAGATTTAACACTTTTATATCTGTATCTGTTCTGGGGTATAATGAGGGGATCTTTTTGGTTGCAAATATTGGGTATGGTTAGATGGAAGCATGTTGTAATTAAGAGTTTGATGTTGTTTTTCTGGCTGGTTATGCTTTATTATTTCCACTGAAGATAATTACTTGAGGGCTTCCTAAGTGTTCTCTCTGTGTGTGGTTGTGTGTGTGGTTTGTGTATGTGTGTGTCATCTCCATCTTTGTGTTTCTTCTGCAGAACGGCTACACTCCTTTACACATTGCTGCCAAGAAGAATCAGATGCAGATAGCGTCCACACTACTGAACTATGGGGCTGAGACTAACACTATGACGAAGCAAGGGGTCACTCCTCTGCATCTGGCCTCACAAGAGGGACACACGGATATGGTCACGTTGCTTCTAGAAAAAGGAGCCAATATCCACATGTCAACCAAGGTACTTTTCTAGACTCTGGCTTCAATCAAGTCCACTAGTGACATTTAAATAGAAACCAAGCAAATGGTATTTGGGGGAAAAAAGAGGGGCTTGTTTGTGTGTGTGTGTTTGTGTGTGCGTGTAAAAGAAACATGGCTGTGTTTGAAAAAACAAACAAACAAAAATAACAAAGAAGGCAAGCTTGTGAGAGTGGCAAACCAGGACATGCTACCAGTTGCTCCCACGAGGTCAGTTCCTGTCTTGCTGACCTGCGTTGTTGGTCTTTTCTTCTCAAGTCAGTTTCATTATCTTGTTGTGCAGCCCTGCTTTCTCAGCACCTCCATGTGGTGACCATCTCAAAAGGCCCATGTTCCCCAGGACCTAAGACTGCTGCATTTTCAGCACCCACAAGGTGTCCTGGGTGCCCTAGTTTCTGCTGTTTGTAACTGCAAATTACAATAAGAAAGCAGTTAAGGATCAAGGGCTAGAAAACGAAAAAGTGGCTCCAACCGGAGGCTGGCTTGAAGAAGTGAGTCTGACTGGCAGGTCCGCATCTACCACCCAAGCCGAACAGCAGAGCTATCTCTTAGTGGTGCCCTGAGAGCTGAATGAAACACAGACTGTAAAGGCACTTTCAGCCTGCCTTAGGTAATGGTTCTGGTTAGAAACATTTTTGGAGAAAGCCCTACAGTAATTTGTTTCCCTTCGGTAGCCTTTGTAGATGACCATATTAATTATAAGAATATAAGGGTAAAATCCTTCAAATATGAAAGAGTATGCCTACCACAGATTTACTTACATTTATCAGTCTTGAGCCAGCTGCTGAGAAGCTGAAAATTACAAGCCTGTGCTTATTAACTCGCCATTTGAGTCTCTTGGTGCTTTTTGTGCCACGTGATTAGGGAAGATAAAAATTAAGCTTCTTAGGGTTTCCCACAAATACTACGCTTTCCATGTGTGACTGGCGGATTAACCGGAACTTTTGGAATGCCAGGTACAAACTGGCATGCCAACGTTTACAGGAGTTACCTAACACAAGCTCTTTTGAAGAGCCGTGAGACAGACAGATTGGACAGGGTGCCTGGAGCTCTGGTCCCTGTTTTCATCTCTCAGAGCTGTCCCACTGCCTCCTTCATCTTTATGTCCAAAGTCCTTTTCATCACAAGCCCTCTCAGGTCCTTGAAGTGTAATATGTTGGTCTCTTACTGTGACAAAATACTTGAGACTGGGGATTTTATAGAGAATAGGAGTTTGAGTAGGTTTATGGATCTGGAGGCTGAGATGTGCAGCAGGATGACGTCAGCACCACTCCGGCATCCGGTGAGGGTTTTCTTTATCTTGATGTGTGCGGAGAGCATCACAAATGGAGGATGGCAGCGTCACCCCCATGGACTCTCAAGATTTTGAGACCACCCGGAGACCTCACTTCAAGGAGCATCAGTATGTAAATTTGGAAATGTAGTTTTGCCTTGAGATTTTGGCAGACACGTTTAAATCACGTCACGGAGCTGGTATAGTCTTCCCAGACTTGGTTTTTAACAAGAATAATAAGACCTAACAGTGAAAGTTAATATCATCCAGGCAGTAGGGAAAGTCTGAATCACATTTAAATCCTGCCAGTGAGGTGATTATTTGCCCAGGTGGGGAAATCCTGACACTGAGATACAAAATATTTCTGTTTAATATCTGTTTAAGCAGACATGGAACTGTGTATTGTCTGCTAAAAAAAAAACACAAAAAAACATAGTCATTTAAAAATAATCGCAAGAAACTTCTTTAAATGTTAAGAACCACCTCAAGTAGATTAAAATCCTTTTAATATATAATATTTTATTAATTCTTTGAGATTGTCATTCAATGTATTTTGGTCATATTTGTTCCTCACTCTTCCCTCTTGTAGTCTGCCATCTTCCTACCCCTCCTAATCTCATGTCTTCTAAAAACAAAAACAAAACGTGGAGTTCACTCTGCACTGCCCACAAACAGATGAGTGTGGAACCATCCACTGTGGTAGTGGGTTGACTAGCGGTCCTACCCAAAACAGAAACTGATTCACCCATCCACAGAAGCTATAAACTGTTTACATCTCCTCAGTTAGGTGACCATGAGCCCTTCTCCTCATCCTATGCTGGAATATTGACTAGCTAAAACTTTTGTAAGACTCATGCTGGCGACCACCAACGCGGTGAGTTCGTGAGTGGGACAGACCTGCCATCTCCAGAGGACATTGTTTTGCTTCGGGGTCCTCTTGTCAGACCTCTGGTCCTTATAATCTTTTTGTTCCTTCTTCCATGATGATTCCTCGGTCCTGGAGATGGAGGTGATATCTCCACCTGTTTGTGTTTGTGACGGAGAAATCCGCAGATACTTATTTTTCTCCCCTTTAAATCAGTTGTGTTTCTATGCTAGCCACTCTCTACTGCACACAAAAAAAAACTTCTCTAATGAGGTCGGAATGCTATTCTAATAATACAAGTGGATGCATATTCGATAGTGTGTCCTTTCAGCAGAATAGTAGTAGTAGTAGTAGTAGTAGTAGTAGTAGTAGATTCGCTCCTGAGCCTGTGAGCTCCCCCTACCCCCCAAGCCACAGGTTGTTAGGCATGGTTTCCTGTGGAGTGAGCCTTAAATCCATTCATAAAGCAGTTGGTGATTGGCATAGCTAGTCAAGCCAGTCCTTACTGGTTCACAGGTCACAGCTGGATGTGATTGTTAATGAGTTCCTCCCCTCCCCCCGAACCCCTGTTATCCTGCGTAGCCCCTCCAGACACTATGAAAAGTACGTAGTAAGGAGGAGGCTTCCTGCCCAATAGACACTTGATTTTCTCATGTCCTGTGACCAAAGTGTTTGATGACTTCACTGATAAGGCCTTATCCAGTTCTGATGGTCAATCAAGATAAACACCCTGTATAGTTTACGGTGTCTCCTGGTCAGCTCTGTCCAGCAACTCAAAGAGAAACATTCTGGACAGTCTGTGAAATGGATCACACAGTGCTTGTGGTGGTGTAATTTTAAACTTTCAAAATATGTAGAGTGAATTCACTCTGCTCTCCTTGACGAGAGCCTTTTTCAATATATCACCCACTTTCAAAGAATTCAAGCAGCCAAACAGCAAGTGTTTAAGGAGCTTTTTCACTTGCACACTCATCAGTGAAGTGAAGAAAATTATTCAGCTTTGGAAGATCCTGACTGAGGGTAGCTAGTGGTGACACTCTGCCTCAAGAAGAAGAAGAAGAAGAAAAAAAATCAACCTGAAGAAACACCTTCTGTTTTTTTGCTAATATTCAGATTCCTAAGTATCCTCTGCTTTGTCTTAATATTAAGATTTAATGCTGTAGGATTAAATAATATTCGTTTATAAGTGACAGAATTTTCTTTCTTTTTTATTTTTACATTAATCACAGGTTATATACTTTGTATCCCAGCCATAGCCCCCTCCTTCATTCCCTCCCACTCTCCCCATCCCTCCCTCATCTTCCCCCTGCCTCTTTCCAAGTCCACTGATAGGGGAGGACCTCCTCCCCTTCATCTGAACCTAGCTTATCAGGTCTCTTCAGGGCTGGATGCAATGACCTCTTCTGGGGTCTAGCAAGGCTGCTCCTCCCGCGGGGGAAGGTGTCGAAGAGCCAGCCATGTATCAAAGCAGATATTAAGTGACAGAATTTTAATGCAAAAAGATTTCTTTCTCAGGCTGATGTTTTCTGACACTCATAGCTGAGCGAAGCTAGCTCAAGGATTAGCAAGCACCAAGGCCTGAAATGAAAGCCTCCTGCTAAGTCAAAGAATGTTCTCTATATATGTGACACCCATGTTTTTTTGTATTGTTTTGTTTTCATGTTTTCAACTTTTTATTGGTTCTTTGTGAATTTCACATCACGTACCCCAACTACACTCATCTCCCTCTCCCCTCCTACCTGCTCTCCACACATGTGACCTCTCACACTCCAACGGAGGAAAAAAGCTGCAGTATATCATAGTGTGTCCCACAGTATACCCTTTTGTCCACACTTCTTTGCTTGCAAATGTTCATTGCAGTGACTCATTGGTCTGGTATGAAGCCTCTGCCTTTGCTACACCATCAATACTGGAACATCTCTGGGACTCCTCTAAGACAACTTCTTGTTGTCCTGTGTCGTGGAGATGCTGTAGTTTTGTATCTGTAGGACTGACATGACACCTTTGTGTGCCCCAGCTGTTCATCTATAGGGCAGATTTCAAAGCCCTGGATCTGGGCCTGAGAGGTGTCTGAGCTGGTCAGCCTGCCCTCTCACTCTCATATGCTTGGGGTTGGCTCTCCAGCAAGCCCTACAACCAGGGCCAGCTAGATCCTGCTGCCCAGGTGAGGGTCAAGGCCCGCTCTTCCCCAACTGTTGCATCTGGTGAGGGACATGGCCAGCTCTCCCACTCTCCCTGGTGAACACCACTGCCCAGCAGAGAAGAGGCAGGGCCAGCTCTTACACACACACACACACACACACACACACACCCTCAGGTCCCCCTCACCTGCAACCCCCACATCCAGGGGCATCTCTGCTGTGCTTCCCAGGCAAAGTGTAACTCCCCCACTCTTAAGACCCCATGACCCCACTGCCCACTGCTGGGGGAGAGGACAAAAGGGAGAGGAGGGGATCTCTCCCTTGCTGTTGCCCTCGGGGCTGGCTCACCTGCAGCCCCCACATCCAGGGGCTGCTCTCCTGTGCTGCCAGGTGAAGTGCAAGGAGGGGCCAAGTGTTGCTATAGGTGAGGGGCAGGGCCAGCCCTCCTGCCTATCCTAGGTAAGGGTTGGGGAGGACATCTCATCTCTCCCTTGCCCACACTACCATACAGCGAACAAGTTGTAGGTTGTACGTTTTCAGGGCTGGATTACCCACTCCTATGCCATCAGAATCAGCTCTACTGGGCTTCCTAATGAGCAGGGACTGTTGTACCTCTTTTGTGAGTTCCCCAAAAGACTGCCAAGGAGTCAAGTCCATTGCAGAACACATGAGGATCTTTATTTGCAGCCCTAGCTGGACTCCCGCAGACACCAAGGCATTGGTATCCAGCCCCAATTGTGGGTGATTTTAGGTCCCAGTCCATCCCAGCACACCCAAAGCAGGGGATCCTAGCCTGGCAAGCTTCTATTGGTTAATACAGAAAAGGGGGGATGCTACATTTCATAACTCTTTGCTATGGGGAAAGTGCCAGGACCATGAAAGGTTCCGGCTTTCTTTGTTCTGTTTTGCCTGGGGCAGGGGGGAACCGGCTGGCCTTGGGCTTCAGTCCTGTCCTGTGCTTGCCTTGGGTATCAGTCCTGTCATGGACTGCTAGACTGTGCTAGGGAGAGCAGATGATTACTTCCAGGGGCAAGGTCATCCAGGTTGGTTTCCTGGCAATAGTACCTCTAATGGGCAGCAAGGTCAGCTCTTCCCTGCAGTTGGCTGGATCCACCTAGAAGCAGCAAGGTCAACTGGCCTGATATGTTTTAAACTTTTTAGCTCAGTACCCCCCAAAGCCTATTTTTAATTCTGTGGTCTCTCAGGACAGTCCTCCTTTTCTCATGACCTCAGGACCTAGTCTCCTGCCTGCCACAGGTGGTTATGAGCAAGGGGAGAGGAGGGTAGCTCTCATCCACACCACCCACATGAGAGACAGTGCAGGGGGTGGGGGGCAGATTCACATACAAATCCCTCCATGTGTGGGCCTACTCCCCCAAGCACTGCAGCTCTCCTGATTTTATGTTCCCAGGCCCAGCTCTGCCCAGGTGAGGGCTGGGGTGAGTTCTTCACAACCCTGAGACATCAATAGGACCCCAGGCGGTGGCCTAGACCAGGTCTATCTGCCTAGCCTTTGGGGATAACAGACTCCTGCTGCTGCAGGGTCATTGACCCAGATGTAGCCCCTGGAGGTAGCACAGGCCTGGACCCCACCATGGTCCCACATGCTGACATCACTGGCTACTCACATCAGGCTGTTCCTTACCACCCTCAAACCTCCAGATCTGCCTCTGTTCATTATGCCCGCATCCTTCTGTTTTTCTTCCTCTTCCATTTCTTTAACCTTTACTTGTTCCTCTGAGTGGCACCTGGGGTTTCTGAATGTCTGGGTTTGTCTCAGGAGTGGCTCAAAGGCACTATGCCTTGCTTGTGCATTATACACCAGGCAGGGGTCATCTTGGGCATAATCTGCCCCCCAGGCATGTGGTGTGCAGGACTGGTGGTCATCTCCGGCTTACTCCCTATCTGGACCCCTGGCACCAGTCTGTCGGTCCTCTTGGATTTGCCTCACGCCCAGGCCCGCCTAACTGGCCTCTTGTGAGGGCCACCTGTTCTGGACTCACTCCTGCCGGGGACCCAAGGTCCCAGGTGGGATTCTTCTAGTCTCCGGCTTGCTCGCTGTCCAGGGAGCCTTTCCGGGATGGTCTTCTCAACTTAGCTCCCTGTCCCGGCCCCCAGTGCCAAGCTGGTGGTCATCTCAGGCTCACTTTTTTTTTTCAGGAATATTAGGCTACTGATCATTCAGATATTCACAGGTCAGAGTATGGAGAGTAGGCACGACCTCCCTCCTCTCTGCCACCTGCTGACACACGTGTGACACGGCAGCCACACCTGCAATCACTGTAGCAGCAGGCACCACCCATGTTTTCAATGGTTAGAATGTCTGTTAGTTTCTAGGATTGGCACTAGAAAGCCGTGGGATTTGAAGGCTGTGCTCAGTTTTCTCAGCCCCAGAGCTAATACGGGGCGAACGAGCCTTCTAGCAGTGGTTAATGGGGCTGGCCAGTTAACCAGAATACCAACTGGCCTTGAGCAAGGCAGCTACCTCAGTTTATAGGTCCAACATTGTTAGCCATGTTTGATGGCACAGGCTTGTATTCCCAGCTAATAAGAGGCAGAAGCAGGAGACTCAGAAACTCAAAACCTGCCGGAATATTAAGTAGATCCATGACTAGTCTGGACCCAACAGAGAGACCTTGTTTTATAATAAAAGGTGAAAAGGGAGCTGAGGTTGTGACTTAATAGTGAGGCATTAGTGTGGTATTCCTGAGGCCTAAGGAGCAATTACCAGTACCCACTGAAAATACTAAAAGTGTGCATATACAAAAGGAGCGGTAGTTTGAGAGGGGGAGTACATAGCACGGGTGTACTCTGAGGTAGACCATGGACTCTATAGGCAAGAGCTTGGCTCATAGCTA
Source organism: Pachyuromys duprasi (assembly GCA_028658305.1). Classification (NCBI taxonomy): domain Eukaryota; kingdom Metazoa; phylum Chordata; class Mammalia; order Rodentia; family Muridae; genus Pachyuromys; species Pachyuromys duprasi. Next base: position 70,772,089 of record CM053744.1, read on the forward strand.
TGTCCAAGCCCTGTGAGTTCTTCCTAGTGTAAGCAAAGTACTCAAAAGCTGCCTGCTAAAATTATCTGTGATAGCCCTGAATCTGTTTTGTTTGAGAAAAGCTATTAGTGTATAATGGAGCTGCCAGAGTGTTAGCTGAATAAACTACTTCTCTCCTCACTATTTCTGGATTTTTTTTTTAAAATTCATTCATGGCTGTGCTTTATCCATGTATTCAAATCAACACGTTGTTTAATGGATACCTTAAGAATAAAGTTTTATCATAAAAATTTGCCAAGTTTTATGTTTCTTTATAAATGATAGGGTTACTTAAAAAAATTACCATCTTGAAGGCAACCCCTTCCCCCAAAGTAAACTGAGTACTGGAAAAAATATTCTGAGCTTACTTCCAGTAACTTAATATATTTTTAACATTAATGTGGAGCTTTATTGATTAAAATATTGATTATTGCCAAGGTTATAAAGTTGCAGCGATAGTTTTGGTCCAATATTTAAGAAAATAAGAAGATTCATGAGGAGTGTAGGTAGGCTTGAAATGAATATTGTTTGGAAGCTCATTAGCTGAATTGTTTTAAAGACTCAAGCCAAAAATACAAAATACAGAAAATGTAACTTGCTGCGGAGAATAGATCTTGGTTGAAAACTCATATTCACCCCAAGCATTAGAACACGGAATGTCTGGAGAGCGGCCATATGCTTTCTGGCTCCTTTCAAGACAGGACCCTGCAGGTGACAGCGTGCTTCCCTCTCTGACGCACTCCTTTACTCCCATTCTCACTACAGAGTGGACTCACATCCTTACACCTTGCAGCCCAAGAAGACAAAGTGAACGTTGCAGACATTCTCACCAAACACGGGGCTGACCAGGATGCCTCCACAAAGGTACAGCAGATCTCTTGGCAACATTGCCACCAGTTCTGGTTTGGCTGATTCTTGCTCGGCCTCCTTCAGGTCAGCTCATGCCCGAGGTCCCTCTTCTTAACAGTTCGTTCTAAAGGAGAAATTCCCCGTGCTTCCCTGGGTCTGCTAGAATCAGAAGAGAGTGACCCCAGGACTCATCCTAAGATTCCGTTGCTGCAGGGTGCTGCCCACCCTCTCCTTTTGGCTTTAATTCTTTTAACTTATGCCTCACTGTTTTGGCCCTGTCCTTGCTCTGCTCCGTGCCCTTGGTCTTGAGGTGGATTGATCCTCTCTGTACTATTGATTATTCACCCGTTCTTTTTGTTATTGCTTTAATGTCATTTGTTTATGTAATTAACCGTAGTCATTTTCACTCCTCTATTCCCCTCCCTCATCCGCTCCCTCTTTCACAGTGCCCTTCTTCTCAATATGCCGTCCCCTCCTACTTTCCTGCCTTCTTTTTTGGTATTTGGGCTATTGCGTTTAATTAGACGTACTTGTCTGAACGTGGGTAAGAAGTTATTTCATGGAGTTTAATCTATAGCAACCCTGTTCCCCAAACAAGGGTTAATTGTCCCTAGTCCCTCTGGGAGGGACAGGGCCCGATGGGCCTCCTCTCCCATCCAGGATGCAATATCGGTGGGCCCAACCTTGTGCAAGTCTGATGCAGATAACAGCAGGTGCAGTGAGTTTACGAGTGCAATGGGTATGTCATGTCCGGGAGACATACCTTCATTGTGCAGCTTCCCATCTTAGGCTCTTACATTCTTCCCACCACCATTTGCCACCTCCGCCTACTTATTCTATCAAGTCTTCCTCCCACTGACATTTCCATCACTCTGCACTTCGAAGTTCTTTCAGCTAAGTTAGGTCACCTGGGAAAGTCCTGCGCGGTTCGGGACGGCTCGTCCTGCACTCAAAAGGATACCACGGTACAGTAACTGAAGCCTTGCCTTTGGCTATTAACTACTGGAAGTATAATACTTGCACTTTTGGGTTTGTCATTCACAGCTCGGCTACACTCCTTTAATCGTGGCCTGTCACTATGGAAATGTGAAAATGGTCAACTTCCTTCTGAAACAGGGAGCAAATGTCAACGCGAAAACCAAGGTAAAACGTATACTCAGTTTCCTTCTTGATAATCAAACTCATTTTACCATGGGTGTGACCAGGACATTCTACCATAGCCATAAGTTGCTTTTTGTTATAAATTTGATTTTGCTTTTTAGTTCTTCCAAGAGAGTTTTGAAGAAACAGTGTAGTTTTCTGATTTTTTTTAGGGCTTTTCATTCTGCTAACCTTTGATGGTGATGGAGGTCAGCTTCAGAATTGCATATAAAGTTGTTATAAAGTTAAAACAACTTTGACTAAACAGTTTACTTCAGGATACATTTGATTCTCAATAGATGGCATAGATTGTCCTGATGGCCTGCCAGACTTCCTCTTCTGTGTGTTAGGCCCTTGGCCCTCTCCCCGAGCTCCCCGTCTCCTCCTCTGGAAATACAGACCTGCACAGCCCATACTGCATACATCCCATTTTAAACCACCTGTCTCTTTGGGAACAACATTCTTAGTGATGAAAGTGTGAAAGGCCCGAGCTGAGAGTTCCCAGGCATAGCTCAGAGATGACATGTCCCTAACAGTTCCGCACAGTGTAGGTGAAGGGACAAACTTGACAGGGCAGGTCAGAATCACCCCACTTCCCCGTGCACACAGGTTGGCTTAAGTTGGAGACGAGTGTGGTGTAACCGCTGCTCTTGATGGATGGTGTGTCTTTGCAACTCAGTGCCGCAGAGCAATGTTTGCATGGTGTTTGAGTTCACACACAAGCAAGACCTGCCTGCAGCTTAGGTACATCAGCACACGAAGGAGTTTCAGAGGCGTCATTTCAATTAGAAATACTCGCTGTTCTGTAAAGCAGTGCTTTGTAAACCATCCACCTTAGAAGCAGATACAAAAATTTTGTGCAAAAGCCTGTTCATAAACCCATCTAAAATGAACTTATTTTGTAAACAATAAATAGTACTGTAACACTTAAGGTCTAGACCTCTGATCTTGACCTGTGACGGCCATTGTGTAATTTCTGACCTACACAATTCTGCGAAGTTTTCGTTTGATGCTTATTTGAAAGTTTTCATATGGCTTCTCAGGTTTAGTTCATCCCACCATTTTTGTTGAGCCGGCTCATACGCATGGGCTTGGCAGACTAAAGTGTGCAAATACAGCACGCAATGAGACACTGGTGGTTCTACCAAAGGTTTATGTGGTCTCAGTGAGTGTTTGCCACTGAGATGGTTTTAGTATTTAGATGGCAAACACTGCAGTGTATTGTCTGTGCCTCTGGAATTACATCCATGTCAAAGAGACATTTGATAAAGAGAAGAAAATATCTCCTTTTAACATTTTAGTGTTTTGATGTTTTGTTTTTGTTTTAGGTGAACTACATAACTTTTACTCTGACCTTTGGGGCCAAATATTTCAGTGGAGTAGATTGACGAATGCCTTAATAGGCAATTTGTTTAAAAAATTCTTCAGAATTTTTCCTCATGGAATGATACCTTTGCAGAAAGAATTATATTTTCTTCCTGATGTTTTATGTGTAACCATAGCTACTAAGGAACTCTCTAATTGCTTTTAAAATGCAAACATATGTACTGCTTTTACTCCTCAGCTGCTTAGGAAACTTGGCACAAAGATTAAGAAATGTAAACTTTTAAAAAATGAAATCATTATTTGCTTACAATTATAGTGAAACCCTGTCATATTAGATCAAAACAAACTGGAATTATAGGGAATTAACTTATGAAAGGGGTTTAAACTATAGTGCAAAATGGAAATTTCTCTTACCAGACATACTGCAAAGACACAAAGGTTGTCAATGAAGAAATGACACAGTCTGTAGCGTTCTTATATACATTCTTATGATATATCCATATTTTTATGGAAAACTTATCTGGTCCTTCTTGAAGCATGGGCCTTCAGCCATTTCTGTATTCTAAGTGAGAAGGTGGAACTGTGAGAGATTTGAAGCTTTGCTCATCCTTAGTAGAAGAGCGAGGTCTGAGGATGGTATGCTGGTGAGCAAGAGAGTCACAAAATTGTCAAGCAGATGTTGATGTAAAGTTATGGACCTGCTCAAACTCCAGTGAATCTCTCTCTCACTACAGCGGCAGGTATTAAATCACACCCGGGGGTCACTTTCCAGGCCGCAGTGGGATCTGAGGACTCCATAAAATATGGCCTACCATGGGGCCAGACTGTTACTTAGCCATGACTAATTATATTTTGCACTATTTATGTAGCTGTAGGTAATCTATCTTTAAAGTATACTAATATATAGTAGTTAAGCATATGGGGTGTTCTTTATATGCTAATGTGTTTATCACACAGTACATGGTTAGCAAATGTTTGGTAATTGAACTAACGAGTGAAAATGAAGAAGTATGCTAAAGTCATCTTACAAGACATCGTAAATAAAACCGAAAGGACTAATTCCTTGGAAAACAAATGTCACTTACTTTATCCTTCTCAAATGTTCATGGATTGCCTGATTTGGGAACAGGGTCTCTGAAATGACTGTAGGGTTCTAAGAGTCGCTGTAAATGAGCGGAATTTTGAGGCCTTTGTGCTTTGTTTTATCGTAGGGGTTTATAGCAGTCAGACTCCTAATGTGACAGAGTTAGGAACACCTGGACAGAAAGACACTCACCCATGATGATATTCCCACACACAGAAAGGCCTCTGTGACTGTATTGAAGGGGTCTTAATGACACTCAGGAATATAATGATATACTTTATATTGTCAAAATGACCAAATATGCATGTTGGCCGTGAGTCTTCTCTGACATTGGATGAAATGTGCACACATATGTGCATATTCTTTTAAGCATAATGTATATACAAATGAACCACTTACAAGTTATAGCTGAACACAGTGGGCTCTGATACAAATAAATAATTTTTTTTGCAGGAAATTGCCAAGTAGCCACTGGTTTCCATGATCTTCTACATAGAATCCGAACCTACAGAGATTGTGGAAAATTTGGTTAAATCTGTTATTTTCAGTTTCTTCATCTCTGAAATGGAGAGAAAAATATTTATTTATGAATCATTTGTTCACCATTCATTTAGTCCACTACTATTTACAAAATATCTTTTATAGCCCAGAACTGCAAGTTATTTCAGAGTGATGATGATGATAAAGTCCAGGATCTGGGACAAAATGAATGCCCAGGAGATGACTCCCGTCCCATAATCAAGGATTCTAGTGAAGTTTTTGAGTTAATATGAATACAAAACTAACTGGTATCACCTGTCAGCTACTACAGGCCTATACAAAACCGGCTCATGTTAATCTTAACTAAAACTCCTTCCAAGTCAGGGCCTTTCATCTCCATGGAATTTTAGGCCCACACTGTCAAAATTCTAGTTTTCAGAGACACAGTTTGGGGGTGGGCAGAGCTTTGGGTTTCCAATGAAGTTTTCTATTCTAAAGTTTACACATGCTGTCTTGTACAACCAAAGCCATGTCCCAAGTTAAGCACGAGATGAAATTTTCTCTCGTTGTTGAAGATCATCTAAAGCCTCAAGGGTGGTTAGGGCGCTCATGACTAACAGCAGCCTGTGTGATCCTCTGCAGCCCTCAGCTATACACCCTGGTTCACTCTTTCCATCGTTCTTTCCCATTTTTAATCTTCTCTCAGCATAAGCACTTTAAATGCCGATCAGTTAAAATGTAATAACAGCTATAATTTGGAGTCTGCTTATCTTGTGTTTCATAGTCTGCCATAAGGTGTGAGGGAGTGTTTGCTGCTGAGAAATGGGTTGCCGGGAAATCGTGCTCTAAATAAACAATGAGGTCTTAAAATGATGGGCCGGCTGCAAATAAGACAAGAGAACCAAAACTGAAGGCTAACCTAATTTTCTTCTCCCCCTGCCATCACGGCCCACAGAATGGCTACACACCTTTGCACCAAGCCGCCCAGCAGGGCCACACGCACATCATTAACGTCCTGCTCCAGCATGGGGCCAAGCCCAACGCCACCACCGCGGTAAGGAGCGCTAGCGGCTCTTCCCTGCCCTTTTCGTCTTCCTCTTCTCGTGCCTCAGGGTCCTATTGTCAGAGATTAAGTGTGACCCGTTCTCCTTAAACAAACTCCTGGACTGCGGAAAGCCCCAGATTTCGGGAAAATCCTTTCTAGGGAGTCCGTGATTTTTCTGGGGGAGTCCTTGCTGGGAAGAAAGTCAGTTGGCTGTCCGCGAAGCGGGGGCCTCCGCTTGGGCTGCTGGAAGGGCTTTGCTTACAGCTGGTTCTCAGATGTGAGTGTACTTCACACCCCCCCCCACACACACACCCTCCCCTGTCTTCTTAAGGGAGCCCAGTTTCTGAGCTGCTGGCTAAGAACTGCCTCTCTGGGAAGTGGAGCCATTGAAATGTAAACTAAGCGGCGTAATTAAACAAACTGGGGTCCCCAGAGGCCTGGGCTGGATGCAGCCAGAATTGCTGGCTTGTGCAGGTTTTTTTGCAGCGCTGTAGCTCCTGCCTAGCAGAAGCTAAATCTGCCGCTGGCTCCCTATGGTAACACCTTACCTGCAGCAGATGGCCTGACCCTTGGTGAGCAATGAGTGTACCAGGTTCTCCCCTAGTAGTTTTGGCAGGTGCTGCCCTCGGTTTGAGAGGTGGCTTTGGAAGGCCAGTGCAGCATTTGGAGCTGCAAGTTAAAGCGTCAAGTGCTTCTTATTAAAAAGAGCAGGCAGATGCGAGCTTGTTGTGTTTCCATGGTGACCTGGGCTATAGTCTAAGGAAGCTGCAAAGACAGATTTAGATGTAATGGTAAAAACTAGTGATTTTCCTGAGCTGTGCCTTGTTTTGGAAGGAAGTGCTGGCTCCTGCGGAGCCATGAGTGAGCTCATTGGCTCACTAGGCAGTTCTCCCTAGCCTTTCTCACTCTTTCCCTCTTTCTCTCCACTCAGAATGGTAACACGGCCCTGGCGATTGCCAAGCGGCTGGGCTACATCTCTGTGGTTGACACCCTGAAGGTTGTGACCGAGGAGGTCACCACCACCACCACGGTGAGTACCGCGGCAACTGGTCCGCTCGGCTCGCGCCGCGTCCCCTTGGTTTTCCCGCCACATACTTTTCACTGTGCTTGCAGCTTCCGTGTTGAACTTCTTCTGTTGAACGCGCTGTAGAATAGGCTCAGGAATATGCAGTTGTAAGCGTGTTCACTAACCGATACGGGGGTTCTGCCTTTTTCTCGCTATAATTCCGAATTAAATATATGAATACAGCTTTGCAACTACAGGAAATCATCCTTTTTCTGTGACTTCTTTTTCCTGGCTCCTCTGCCTCTTTCTTCTAGTTGCGTGTGACACCTACTGCTGGCAGAGAGGTACCACACTCTGCAGCCAACTTGACCTAGAGGTCAGATGGCTTCTGAAAAGACCCCCTCCCCCCCATCCCTGCTAATCAAGTGCATTTCTATACACAAGGTATTTTTAAATTTCTGTTTTTCCTCCTTTCATCTGATGATTTTTTTAGGATAAAAAATAAAATTGCAGATGTTTACTGTATGCCTAAAATCCTTTATTTCCACTGATTTACAATGCATATTGATTCTTGAGGAGTGATGAGCCTTTGCCAGAGAGAGTCCTAAGAGCAAACCTGACAATGATGCATCCTATTATCTGCATAGGCTCCAGGGAGGAGATTTTTTGCTGCTAATTTTTTAACTTTTACTTAAGCACAAGTTTTCTGAACAATGGCTTTTTAATTTATCTTTGTAAAGTAGAGAAACAACAAAACATGAACAAAAATATGTTTTACAGAAACAACAGTAAAAGCACAAATCAACAACTGAAGTATTCAGAATAAGGTCCTAGTAAATGTTCCAAGCTAGGAGTGCTACATGCACTGTTTGGGAACACTTGATTCTTTTATGCAAGGGGAGGAAGGAGAAAGGAATTTTGTTTCATAGGCTAAAGGAAAGTCCCTGTTGATAGCCATTGAGGTAGATGGAATACAGTTGATGTGACATGAAGTTTTAAATAGAGTGGAGTATGAATAATTAATGAGCTCCGCAATATCGACTGAACTTTTAGCTGGGACACAGCTGCACCGCTCATTTTTCCAGCAGACCCATCACTGTTAGCCAGCACACTTGGTAGTTCTAAAGAGAGAAAGTATAGATTTGATAAATTATATATGAAAAAAAGTCTTGTCAATGTTTAGCGCCCTATTTGGGGGGTCATTATGTATGGCCAAGACTCTTTTTAAAATTAAAATTGTATCTTTTTATTTTTAATATAATTTTTTATTTATTACAATTTATTCACTTTGTAGCCCAACTGTAGCCCCACCCTCGTCCCCTCCCAATCCCGAACTTCCTCCCTCCCTCATCTCTTCCCATGCCTCTTCCCCCGTCCACTGGTATCTTATTTGAACAGTTTAAATTAACTCAAGAGAAATGCCCAGGTTCCTGCAGTGTCATGGAATGCTATGATACACGCTTCCATTATGTGTTGCTCAAATGAAGATGAGTGTGTCCATATCCCCAAACCTTTATTTTCTTGTGGTGAGAATATTTAAAATCTTTCTGTATGCCTAAGTCTGAATTGCTTCTAAAAATATGGTTTTCATAACAAAAAAGTCTTCATATGAAGACCTACACAGCTATGTGACTTCAGAATAGCATGTATATCACACACACAAACGACTTTTAGTGGCATGATTGGCTGAGTATATGCACTGTCAGAAGTGTTGGGTTTTTGTCTACTTTGTTACTTTTTCCGCACTGAGAATCATGGATCTGCGTTTTTACAGAATTGCCACTAGATGGCAGGTTTGTGTCTCCTTTTACTCTCTTGGCCCTACTTCCCTCTCATTCATTTTGCTAAGTAACATTTCTTTACTGGAGAAAAGATGTTTGGGGCCTCTGCGCTACATGCTGAAGACCTTCAGCGCTTCAAACACAGCTCTTTTGCACAAGCAAATGGGGAGAGGAGAGGAGAGTTATGACCCAGAGGAAAACACAATCTTTTTTTTTTTTTTAAAACATCAACAACATTGTGAAACTTACGCATCTAATTTCCAAGATTTGAGATGTATAAATATGAATTAGAGCATATGATCTTAGACACAAAGCTCTGTATTTTAAAACAGAAGCAACTAGAATTTCTTAATTTGTCTCTAAACATTCTAGTTACTAGGCTGGGAAATGGCACAGTGGCTAAGACAGTTGCCTTACAAGTGTGAGAACCTAAGTTTGGACCCCCAGAACGCACAGACTGGTAACTAATGCATGTCTGTAATTCTGGTGCTCCTTTGATAAGGTGGGAGTGGAGGCAGGAGAATCCCGAGAAGCTGGAGGGACAGCTAGCATGGGCTTCATGGAAGCAAACAAGCAAGGTGGAAAGTTAAGACCGAGAACCCTAGGCTGTCTTCTGTCCATGACACATGCATCTTGGTGTACATGCTGAAGTCACACAGGTGAAACACCCCCCCCCCACACACACACATGCCATCTACCATCTCTAAGCAAACTGTCTGATGACTTGTCAGAAATCAGATATACAGGACAGGCATAGAAGGTCGTATCTTTGACAGCTCAAATGCAAGGCAACTGCTTTTAGAATAGCTTTCTTGCTTTTTAATTATTCATATTCATTATATTTTATTCATTACTATATTATTTATGTTCATTTTAATGTTAAACATCATTTGAAAAAAAACCCACTATACTTGGAATTCAAATTTCTAGGTGGAAAAGCCAAAAATACATAAATAAGACAAAGCATGTCAGATTTCAGCTACGGTATCTCATTCATATTAAATAAACCATCTTCTCTATAATCCACTTGATCTGGAGGGGTTGTGTTAGTGGCTTTATAAGTTGTTGTTGTTATGTTGTTGTTGTATGGCTATTGTGCTTGCATGTATGTTTGTGCACCATGTGCATGCCGTGTGCCCACCCACAGAGGGCATCAGATCCCCTGGATCTGGAGTGACAGATGGTTGTGAGCCATCATGTGGGTCCTGGGAATTGAACTCAGATCCTCCAGGAGAGCACTAGGCCATCTCTCCCTGTCAGTGGCTACATGTTTTGATTTTGCTTTGTCTTTATTTTCTGATTCTCTTAATTGGCTCCTGTTGAAATTGTGAGTTTGTTTTGAGATGTGGAATTTGGAGCTAAAAAGTATGGATGCCTTCTCTTCATGCAGTATACTTCCCTTTGGGAAGTAATGTTCAGTCATTCCTTTCCATGTTTTCTTTTCTCCACAGGGTGCTATTTATGATATCTTACATATTTGTTGATATGTAAGATTAGTAGTGAAGGACACATCTGGAATTCAGTTTAGGCTTCCGGAGCACAAAGGCCACTTTCCTAACCATTCCAATGTAATTAATCTTGGTGTTGCTGAGAAGTATCTCAGCCAAAATTTTGTGAAAGAACTCTTCCTATCTAGTTTCAACAACACCAACAACAAAATACCACCCACCAAGTAGACTTTATTGATTTTAGCTGGTATGTCATATTCAATCTCATTTTCTAAAGTTCACTGTTTTACAAAAACAAACAAACAAAAACCAGGATTATGATGACAGCAAGCAGTGCAAGACACTTCATAATGATGTCAAGTGAATAATAGTGTACATGGTGGCGACGCCATTAAATGCAGCCGTTGAATTACAGCTACCCAAGTGATGGACGCATTTCCCATCACTTGCATTTATAGGGTGTGCCACTTGTGCAACCATGTGAGTTCTCTTGAAGAAAAGAAACTTCTTTCCCAAGTCCTTTACCCCAGAGTATGAATGAAGGCATTGTGAGAGCAGAGCGAGGCAGCCAGCTGTAAGGGAGAGCTGCTACAGCGAGGTTGCCCAGACTCTGTGGAATCGTGGCTTGTTTCCTTAACCTTGCCTTTTCTAAATTTACACTGAGAGGCACAGCAGAGGAGGTGAGACAGCTCAGCATTGTCTTAGGATGAATTCCTTGTGTGTTTGCCAGAATGGCCATCAGAGCGCTGGGGCATATTCACAGCCGCAATATTAACAGCCCCAGTCTACTAAGACTGAGAAAATTATGAAAAATGACTCATTCCTCTATGTAATCTACTATCATCAACTATTTTTTAATTATTTGTTTAATTTTAAAGTGATGTATAATGCGGCAAATAATCATTGCTAAGTAGAACGTAAATTATTTAAGAAATCACCCCAAATTACCACACGTAAATTATGTTAGATATCCCATCCTCTAATCATTTGGTAAGATTTTTAAAGCAATGAAGAAAATATAAATTCTAAGTCCTAAATTTGATTTGATGCCGTGTTTGTATCAAAGAATCATCAAAATGAAAGGGCAATGAGTGCAGGTCATGTCATTTGACACCATTTGATCACCTTTTTTTTCCTTTGAAAATAGTTCCATGATTAAATGGCTCAATTGTCATCTTTGCACAAAACATCAATATTCACTGTGTATATCTCTACATGTCTAATATATAGCACCTAGATAACTTACTGGGACTGAAGAGATGTCCCAGTGTTGTCACCTGCTATTCATGGACAGGACCCAAATTCAGGTTCCCAGAACATACACGGCAGTCACAACTGCCTATAGCCCCGGTTCCCGTGGGTCTGAGGCCTCTTCTGGCATCCGTAGGCTCCAGGCATGCGTGTAACATATGTACGTACATGAATGCAACCATTCTTACACATTAAAACAATACGTCTTTTAAAAAGTTTTGTGTAACATTTACACACCTCATGTTTTCTTAAAGAAACATTTAGTACACAACTCTTAAACTTTTCTGGTCTAGTTTTCAAATCCTTTATAATTGTCTCACACGCACCTAATTGGGTAGCAGTAATGTGGGGAGACACACCTTTGTTGAAACTTTCCAGAGTACTTAACCTTAGTTATTAGAGAAAAGCAAGTATACATTTAACACTTTGTCTAGTTATAAAACGCATATCGACATACATGATTGACATTGACAAAAATAAGTGTAGCCTGCAAAGTGACCCAATGACAGCCAAAGGGTGAGGGTGTTGAAAGGTAATATGATGGCCAAGGCCACTTTGGGCTTTGGTGGTTTGGGAGGTGTGTGACAAAAAGGAGTGATTGGAGGGCAGCAGGTGGGAGGATTTGCTAAGAGGGGTTGGTTAAGCATACAGTTTTTCCCCATACAGAAAACCAAATATTACCCTCTATTTATAAAGATGATAAGAGCTTGTATTTTCTTTTCTATGCTTTTCCCATATCATGATGAATAACTCATTGTCTGACTTAATTATATCTTAGTAATCTTGTGGATAGCCTACTCCTTATTTTACCCTTTAAAGTAGTTTCCCATCTTGACCATAACATTTTTAGATTCTACAGTAGAAAGAGAAGTACGTGATCTTTGAATTATAGCGTGTTCTTCATATATTATTCAAGTGTAGTTGTTTAAGATAATATTTATGTTTCAGTAATATTTATTTTAAGAGAAAGTGTATATTATATCTGATTGCACTCCTCACGCGTAAGAAGATCTATTTATGAATTCAACAAACATTTACTGTGAAGGTTTGGAGTGCATCAAGTTCAAACACATGCTACATATTACATTGTACATTGAGGGCATTGTCAGTATTATTCAGAAAAATATCTGTGAGCAAAGTGATGACTGTGTGCTGATTTTTATCTATACATATACATTGTAAAAAAAAAACAGGTAGCATTGAATTCCAAAGAGAGCAGCCTTGTTATTCACTTTTGCAAGTACAAAGAAAATGTGCTCACACTACCAGCATCTGAAAATGGACAACAGGCTACTACAGTCTTTTACTCTCAAAGGCAGACACATCTTCTTGTGGAAATAGCTGCCATGAAAGACCATTATTATAGAACATTTTCACATAAAAATGGGCTTCCTGGTTAGTCATCTACAACAGACATAGCCACATATTTAAATCATTTTATTTACATTTAGATACTTATTTAAAATGCTCCAGAAAAGCATAGTTGGATATGCTTTAGTATGGCAGTCTCCTTAGGCTGAAAAAATGACTCTCAAATTGAGCTGCATAATACAACTAACTGGGATTTTTTTTAAATGTTCTCATAGGTATTGACTGGTGCGCTACATATACTTTAAATGCAGGAATTAGTTATAAATTTGACAGTCGATAGGCTTTAGGTAATACTTAAAGCTGTGATATTTCTTTTTTTGTACATGTGTTTCATTTTTAAAGTTGATGCAATGGTGCATATTTATGGTGTGCAATGTGAAAATCTGAGATGCATATACATGAGAAAATAGCTAAATGAGCTAATTAGTTCATCGTCGCTTCAGTTATCACTTGTTCATTTATCACTTGTGGGTGGATGTGCTGAGAGTACCTAAAATGCCCTGGGAAATTTCAAGTGTGCTGGGACTAGGGGCATGGCTCAGTTACTAGAGGGCTTTCCTGGCAGGTACAGGGCCCCAGTCTCAATTCCAGCACCACTTAAACAAGCTGTGGTGGTGCGCATCTGGAATCCAGGCACTCAGGAGGTAGATATAAAGGTTTTCCTTGAGCAGAGCAAGTTTGTGCGTTTGAAGCCTGACATCCATGACACTGTCTCAGAAAAATAGCGGAGAAAACACCTTTTCAGGCGTACAGTACAGCATGGTATTGTATGATCAACACGGTGTTCCATGCCTGTCTTACACGTCTTCCCCTCTGATTGGTGTTTTGCATCCTTCGAGCACCAGCCCACATCCCTCTTGCCTGCACTCAGCCCCGGGTAACCGTGGCTCCACTGTCTGTTTCTCTGATTTGCACTTTTAAACAATTTCAGAAATTAATGAAGTCATGTGATGTTCATCTCTCTGGGCCAGGATTTTTTTTCTTTCATTTTGAAATGCACTGCGGTGTATTTGGGATATAACCGTCATGAAGTTCCTTGCTGCACAAGTGACTAAAAAGTTCTGAGGCCCTTCATTCCCAACATGAATCAGTTAGAATGACCAGTTATTCCAGCTGATGTTTTTTTGAGTTCTAGACTATTCCAAAGATTGTTCTCAATGCTCCTATATTAAAATTCACAAGAATTTTATAGAGCATGAGTGTGTGGGTTTTGGACAAGAAAACTGAGGCATAGCCTGCTAATTAGCAGCTAATGAGTTGAGGCCAGAAGTGGAAGCCACGAAGCAGGATGAGCCTCATCTCTCAACTTTTATCCTGTATCAGGAATGAAAGGCCTTGCAGTTGGCCACTCAGGAAAGCACTGTAGAAGGCCAATAACTAATAAACCATAACCATAGACTGTAAACACTATAAAGATGACTTATTCTCTACTGCTGGTTCTCTAACCCCTGAAGACGTGTCATATAAGTTCCATAGCCTACATTGTTTACGGCATCTATCTGATGGCTTTGCTTTCAGTACACCGCATGTTCATTGCTTCACTGTAAAGCTTTTCTGGAAACAGTTCATTGTAGAGACGTCTTGAAGTCATTAGTTTGCGTTCTCAGTATGACTAATTACTAACACCATTATTAAAGACTTCATTTTTCAAATGGGAACTAACAGTAATGACTCTTCTCTTGTACAATGTTCCTGGAGTCATTGGTCATTTATCTTCAGAAAGAACAAAGTGAGTAAGTTTCTAAGCGTCCATGTGGATAAGATGGGGTGTTCAGGATCTGAGGGCTCACTGCTGCTATAGAGTGTGCTCACCTCTGTGACTCTGTTCATCGCTTGCTTTTGTTTTTAATGTTGCAATGAATGATTCTTGTCTTTCTAGACTATCACGGAGAAACATAAGCTAAATGTTCCTGAGACGATGACTGAGGTTCTTGATGTTTCTGATGAAGAGGGTGAGTCTTTTCTGTGGTCTTTTGTGACCGCTGTCACAAGGAAACTATTTTTTTTTAGGGACAAAGGCAGTAGTATGGATGGCAGCATCTTAACATGTAAAGCCCAGTTGCCACCTTTAGTCCACTAAATATACTCTTGCCATTGAAAAAGTGACAAGCCAGGCCTGCCAGTTTTTGCAATTATTATCTTTCATCTGTAATAACTAGTAAGACTGGAAAAATGAGAAAGGAACTTGAAATTAGCCGTGTGCTAAAAGAACTGTCTTAGATGTGTTTGGCACGAGGTAAAGAATATGATGGATGCGTTAGAGGTTGGAGGGGCCTAAACAGTGATGATAAAAAAAAAAAGAACTATCTTGTAGTATAGTCGTAATTAGTACATATGCTAATTACAAAACATGTCACATGTCAAGGTTGAAAGACTTTAAAACAATCTTCGCCAATGGTATATTAGGAAATCTCTGATTAGTGCAAATAGACGGAATATATATCAGCTCAGAAGAAAAGAGCCTTAAAAACGGCATAAAAGGACATCAGCACCAACTAGGACAGTCCCAACACAACTAAGCCATTCTTGATGTCCAGAAATATCTGCTCTTTCAGGATGGTCTTATAGTTGATAGAAATTATCTACACAGTGGTTCTCAACCTTCCCAAGGCTGTGACCCTCATACAATGACTCACGTTGCAGTGACCCCCAACCATAAGATTCTTTTTTTCACTACTTCATAACTGTAATTGTGCTACTGTTACAAACCATAACATAAATACCTGACATGAGACACCCTCCCCAAAGGAGTTGTGAGCCCCAGGAAGAGAACTGCTGATCTAGACAGTTGATTTCAAAGTCCTGAAAGCATGGTCAGGGGACTGCCGGGGGTAGAGATAAGAATCCATGCTTGGCACAAGAAGGCTTTTGTTTTCGACCTCCTTGGTGACTTTTCTGTTCTATATTTTGAACTCCCTATATTGTTTCTCTTGAATAAACAAACAAACAAAACTATGACCCTAAGATCACAGAGGCACCACATAGCATAATGGGAGCTTCAATAGCAAAAGCAGTGTATGGGATTGTCATGTATGTATTGCCATGCATATGTACATGGAAAGTGCATGCGTATCTTTGCAAGACCACTTCCATGAACATAGCACTAGGCTTGATAGGTAGAGACTCTCTGGAAAATATTAAATACATTTTTAGGTTCTTTGCCATGAACTCTAAAGGCAAAGCTTTACATTCTTCATCTTATTTGGAACAAGTTGGTCTTTTTATTGGCAATAACATGGAGATGTGTCAGTTTGTATAAGAATTATGACAAGAATAAACAAATGTTAGATCGATGTGTTCATGAGTAATTTTAAAAGTACTGCCAAAGGCTGCCATTCTGAGTATTTATTATAAGTCTGAGCTGTGTTCTAGTATTTGTTAGCTGGGTTCCAGCATCCACGTACACACACTGTGGTTTTGGTGGGATTGTCTTTTTCATTCTCACTCCTGTGTTGTACAGCTCTTAAGCAGTTTGGTGACCACTTTATTGATGGGGAAGCACTTAGTGATTCAGGTACCATTAGAAGGACTCGGAGTGATTGTTTTTCTTTGCTTTTAATTTTTCTTAGCTAAATAGAAGCAGCCTGCTTAATTCTTAAATCTTCTTGCTTGATACTAATGTTTCTTTTGAAACAGTTTGTGTAATGTGGGTGGAATTGTGCATGTGTGCATTTTGATGTGTGCTTATTACTAACCTATAAGTTTAGAGCCATGATTTGCTTATTCTGGTAATAATTTAGCAACTATTGTGGAGACCTACTAAACAAATTTACTTTATCAGAGGAACGTTGTAAGAATGTTTCCCAAGAAGAAAATTTTTCTTTCCTTCTTCTTTTGTTTTTTGTTTGTTTGTTTTTTAGAATAGAGATTTTGAGAAATAATAATTATTTGATAAGTTAATACAGAAGTAAGCATGACATATTGGTAACTAATCTCTTAGTTACTGTCTACACCTTCAGCTAAGATTCCTTGAAGGGAATGCTTGGATTACCCTTCTTAGATGAGGAAAATATGTTATCAAATTAGTATTCAAGTATGATAGCAACTATCTGTTGTCACAATTACTCAGGAGGCCGAGGCAGAAGGATAACTTGGAAGCAGACATTAAAGGTCAGCCTGGGCTGGGCATGGTAGTGCTTGCCTCTAATCCCAGTACTCAGGAAGCAGAGGCAGGTAGGTCTCTGAGTTTGAGGCCAGCCTGGTCTATGTAGTTTGTTCCAGAACAGCCAGATTTATGCTATGTAGAGAGAACCTGTCTCAAAAGAAAAGAAAAATAAAGGTTAGCCTCAGAAAATATATACAATTAGGAGTTGCAATGTGATTATTTTCTAAAAGGTAGTCAAGAGTAGAGGTAAGTTAACCTCTAAATACCTTTAAAAATTATTCAGGGTAAGGATGTGGCTCAGTATTTGAGAGCACGTGATTATCTTCACAGAAGACCCAACTGTTCGGGCATCCATGTCAGGCAGCTCACAATTACCTGAAACTCTAGTTCCAGTGGATCTGATGTGCTCTTCGCGTCTCTGTGGGGGAACTCTATACACTTACACATCCATACAAACAAAAGCAAAATAAATATTTTTAAAACTCATTCAGTGGGAATTTGGCATCTGGGGGAAACTGAATGACATAAAGCATTCTATTTAGTATGGAGTTGTCATAGATGGTGTGGTGTCCCTCATAGCAAGTTTATTACATGAAAACTAAGTGTATAAGTAAGATACATGTGATCTCAAAACAGATCATTAGTTTTAAAATAGTTGGTAAAGGGTTTATTACGTAATGTAATTAAAGTGTTCAGTGTGGAATTTCCAGAAACTTCATTTGTAAGATAGAGACTCTCATGTATATAAAATTCAATATATGAGTTATAAATATATAATTTTAAAATCAAAACTGTTAAACAGTGACATTATTTAGTAATAAGAAGTTTTGATTTGAGAAGAATATTGACTAGTGAACAAGAACATCTTGTGCTAAGAGAATTTTTTTGGGGGGGGTTGTTTGTTTGTTTTAGAAATAGCCAAAAATGTAATAGCATTTTATTGCCAGTAGGGAATTCAGTTGTAATAGTTTTTGTATAAATGATATATTTGAATTGTGCAAAGTCACTTTTTACGCAAAGGTAGTGTTAGCTGACTTATATTGCCAGCTCTTCAGCGTTTTGTACAGTTAAATGTTTTTTTGTGGAAACTGCCATCATCCACATGCACATACTACAGCCACATGTTTCAAAGGTGTTAACCAATCTCTATTCTCAGTGGCATCTACAGATGGTATCATTGTCCCAATACCGAAGGGCATTCATAAACTGAGTTTATGCTCCAACTAGTGTGATACGTGTTGTAAAGCAATTGGTGTGACCCTCCCACGAATCCAACGCATAGTTGGCGAATGTGAAACTTTAATGTGGACAGTGCTAACACCAACACCATAGGGGACCATATACAGACACCAATACGTGAAGATATATAGTGAGGGCACAATATTGTCAGTTTTCATATCTGCTTGGGGGAGGAGTTGGGGACACCCACACAATCTGATGGTTTTGGCAAGCAATTAGAGATTAATCAGAGGGTGCTCCAGGTTTTAAGGGGCAGAGAAGGACCAGTGTGGTTGTCTCAGGGTAGGAAAGTGCAAGAGAGTGACAGTGAGTACTCTGCTGTATAACAACATACATGGTTCAGTTGTGAAGGGTGTGACTTGTTAGCTGAGTCTAGCCTAATGAGAATATCTTAAAGATTTCAATTAATGATTCATAGGGATCTTTTTACATCAGTCCAGTAGCAGGTCACAGAAAGGATGCTTTGTTGGAGTAAATCAAATATCTGGGGGTAGGGAAAGCATTTGCTCAGTACGATGGCAAGGGTCTCATTAATCCCTGCAGCACTCTGAGGCAGAGGCTATGAATGGCACTGTGTTTGTTCAGGTCAGGAGAGACTGCTCCATCAGTGAGAAGAATAGAGCTTTCAGACATTTAAAAATGTCTGTTGTGCAGGCATGGTGATGCACGCCTATAATCCCAGCACTCAGGTAGACAGGCAAAGACAGGTAGATCTTTGTAAGTTTGAGGCTAGACTGGTCTACAAAGTGAGTCCAGGGCAGGCAAGGCTATACAGAGAAACCCTGTCTCAGAAAACCACACACACACACACACACACACACACACACACATCATTGAGGGTTGCATCACTGTTTAGTGGTGGAAATGCAACTGAGGTAGAATAATTGCTTGCTCTTGATACAAATGATGTCCAAATGTAGAGACATGGGAGGGGACCTCAAGAACATCACAGTAATGAGAATTCAGTGTAAAGGAACCACACTGCCCAGAGTAGTAATGCAATCCTTTACCTATCACAGGATTGTGAGCTGGTTCCTATGCTTGCTGACTCACCCCACAGCCTGAAGACCAGGCTGGTGGGTTACAAAACCCATGTAAACATGCCTACACAAACATGACTCATGAATGACTTATCCTTGAGATTTCATCCATCAATCAGTGTGAACACTTCTCTGCTAGCATCCTGGATTGACATGCTCTAGCAAACAAGAGAACTCCAGAATGGCAGAGGGTTGGGAAGAAAAACAGGGAAACCAATTCCATCTTTTCCACCCTCACTTTTGTGAGCACTTAGCCTCCTTCTAATTTCAGCTCTCCCCTTGTTTTTGTCAGTAGCAAAGACAAGGGCAGGGGCTCAGTGACACTTCAGAGAGTCCCTTTATCTGAGTCCCCTAGAGGTTATGAAGATGGGTGACCCTGTGGCCACACCATTTGATCTTAATTTATTCCCATGTTTTTGATACCCTTGTTCCACAGAGGCCTGACATGGCTAATATACCAGTCACTCTCATATGGAATCTTGTGGCTTTCAGATAACCAAAATCAAGAGTACTTAAAACAAAACAAATGGGGGAGGGGGCTAGAGCTCCCTGGGATACAAAGTGTATAAACTTTAATTAATAAAAAAGTAAAACAAAATAAAACTGTAGTACATGGATGCCTTACAGTTCGTGAGAATGAGCTGCCCAAAAAATGTCTGGGAAGCTGAAGAATATAACAAAAATAAACTCATTAATCTGAGAGTCATCTATTAAATGAATACATCTGTAATTTAGAAAGATATTGTTTCAAGTACAGGAAAACTCACATTTGTTATATTATGCAGGAAAATAGTTGTGTTTGACTGTTTTATGCCAGATAAGTTAAAAATAGAAAGTATGTCAGTGTACAATTATTCTGTAATAGCTAAGTTATTCAAAGCCCTTTCCAAGTTACACAGAATTCTACTCATGCAAATAAGAGCTAATGTTCTTAATTCAGAATGTTATTCTAAAGTATGCCCTGGGGCTGGAAAGGTGGCTGAGCAATTAAGAATACTTAAGCAATAGTAGAGGACCTGGGTTTGATTCCCAGTACCCACACAGTGGCACACAACTGTTATGAATTCAGTTCCAAGAGATCCAACAGTCACACATGTGGATCCAGAAGGCATGCATGCATGCAGGCAAAACATTCATATGCATAAAATAAATAAAGAGATGGATATTTTTTTAAAACCCTCATCTTTTGCATCTCCCTGACTAAAAGCATAGAGATGGCTCATGGAGAGCTTATCAAGGAGTACATTGGCAGTGGGTGAAGTGGCCAAAGAAGATACGTTCTGTTTTCTCACATGCTAAATGTGAGGTGCTTACAGAAAATCCAGGTATTGAATTCTTGGAGGAGATTGAAATATGGATGTGGAATTTGATGAAAGACTGAGATGGATCCAGTTATGAACACGTTATAGTATATGAGGTTCTTGAAGTTTTAATGATGTGTGGTAAATGGGACATAACAGGGGTCATGTTAGGAATATCATTTCAGACAAGGGAACCTGAGAAGAAAGACTCAAAGCAACAGGGAAAAGACCAAGAGAGACTCTGCCAGAGATATCAAGGAAGGTTGTTTTTTAAAGAAGTCACCTCTTGGTCTTTGTTTAATTACTAAAATCAAATGACAATAGTAAGGGTCTGATTCTGAAAGGAAGAGAAGACCTAATATGACATGAAAAAGGACTAACACTGGCTAAAGAAAGGTTAGCGCTCAACCGTAGGGAGAGAGAGTTCTTCATGGGGTCTGTAGTAAAGGAGGGTGATTCTAGACAAGAGTGTAGACAAGGTTTTCTTTTTTTTATTTTTTTTATTTTTC